>CM045740.1:48302804-48337804 GCA_024760905.1 Plotosus lineatus
ATGTATTAATGAGTAAAAAAACGTTATATATTTTATTATTAATAAATATCACAGTACAAAATTAAATATTATACAGCATATTTTATATATGTACATAAAAACAGTATGTATATATTTTCATTTTGTAGCTCTATGACGTTTTTTACCTTTGGGGAATTCTGTGTCAATATTAGCATGGAGTTGCTAAAATGATGCTGAAAATTTGAATCCTTGAAATGTGATATTGCGGTACTGCATAATAAACAGAGCGAGTTGCCAATCTGTTCAATAAAAATGTAAGCATCTTACCACTCTCCCAGAAATTTCCTGTGTTCATCTTCATATTTTCATTTAGCTTTGCATTTTGCCATTTTGACAAAGAGGGTAAGCCTGCATGCAAAGAAAATGTTTACTTAATTTCCTAGCGTTAGACGTCATCCACTCAGATGATTGGTGGTCACTTATGTGTCAGACGCAGCATAAAAAACACAATTATTTAAAAATATTATTTATTATTTGTTTTTAATAACCTCTGAAGGATTTAAGTGTTTCAAGATTTAAAAAAAAATGAAAAGAGGCAAAGGGCCACAGTATATAGAAATATGATAAAAGGCAAAGAGCCACATTCTTATTGATCAAGAGCCACATGCGGCTCGAGAGCCACGTGTTCGCAACCCCTGTTATAGTGTCATTGTTTTTGCCTTCGACACTCTCGCATATTTTGCTTTCGCTGTCATTATCGGTTGTTGAAGCCATGCTTAGTGAAGTGTGTGTGTGTGTGTGTGTGTGTGTGTGTGTGTGTGTGTGTGTGTGTGTGTGTGTGTGTGTGTGTTCTGGATCACACTTGCCGTCCAAGATGGCAAATGAAGGTATTGGGGTCACGTGACCGCAAAACCTCAATAGGTCTATAGCTTGATGGTTCTGTGGCTGGTTTCAGAATGGCGACAACTCTGGCATGTTTCCATATTTTAGGATAAGTGCCTTTTTCCATGATGTCAGTCATTACTGAAGCTAGCCATGTTTCGTAACTTGGGGTAAATTTCTTCTATGATTTTTTTGGTGGAGCAACTGCTTTGATCAATAGTAGCTCCCCCTGGTGTTAAAACTAAGAAGTGCAATACACTCAGTTGAAGTTGAAGTGCGGGCCATCTTCTATTATATTTATAAAATTTCTTGCAGGCTGTGGTTTATATACAGGTAAACCTCGACTTAAGTTGTTTCAAGTTAAGTCGTTCTCGATTGTACATCAGTTTTCAAATAAAATATGCAAAAATATATATTTTAAAAAGTTTACATCATTATGATCATACATTATATATTATATTAGAGACGCTCCCTGACTTACATTCATCCGTTTTACGTTTTTTATTTATTTATTTTTTAAAAGGTCATTTTGAGTTTAGATGTACCTACGGAGTATGCTGACGTAATGACGCCATTACTTACCCAACTTACATTTTTAATTGGTTCCAGACGGCCGAACGTAATTTGAAAGTGAACGTAAGTTGTTACAGTGACGTATGATGTGTGACGTATGACGCTCCTACTGTACTATACATCCATAAATACCATTACCGTATCTCATAAAACACCCCTAAATCAATTACTATAAACATAACATTGTAAAATAATATCAAATATATCAAATAATATCAACATTAATTTCAAATAAATTATATTCAAGCAAAATAATTTAAAATTCATAAATTTAAATCAAATTCACTCATCAAATATCAAATACAGTATCAAATATAACCTTTACATTCTCTATGATGCAATTTTTCTTCTTGTAAATGGTTACGATGGTCGACGAATGGTCACATGACATTAAGCTGAGCCGACTCACTTCGCATGTAGCTTAAAACAGCCAATCAATGCTGACAATATGTGAGGCGCTCAATACCGAAAGTAGTGCACTTGCCGAAAGTAGTTTACATGCTTGAAACAAAGCGTGGTACAGTGATACCTCTGCTCACGAACATAATTGGTTCCCAGAAAGTGTGTGTGAGGCGAAAAATTCGTCTTCCGAACATTTATTTCCCATAAGAAACCATTAAAATGAGAATAATCCGTTCACAGGTCCCCATAAAACATAATTTTCTACTAAATAAGCCTTAAAACTACAGAAAAATATACCTTATTTTATGTATAATAAATGTGCTATTGTATTGTAATTAAAGAAATAAACTGTACTGTATAATAAAGTCGTTTTATTTACCTTTGTGATGGTAGTTGATGGCTTGATGGAATGGAGTGGGAGGAGGAGGGAGGAAGACATGAAGGTCGTTGGGGTCAGAAAAGAAGATGCGGAGGACAGGGTGAGGTGGAGGCGGATGATTTGCTGTGGCGACCCCTGAAGGGAGCAGCCGAAAGTAAAAGAAGATATATATATATATATATATATATATATATATATATATATATATATATCTTCTTCTTTCTTCTTCTTTTCCTTTCAGCTTTTCCCTTCAGAGGTCGCCACAGCAAATCATCTGCCTCCATCTCACCCTATCCTTTGCATTTTCTTCTCTTACACCAACTACCTTCATGTCCTCCTTCACCACATCCATGAATCGTCTCTTTGGTATTCCTCTAGGCCTTATGCCTGGTAGTTCCAAACTCAGCATCCTATTACCAATATACTCACTATCCCTCCTCTGTACATGTCCAAACCATCTCAATCTAGCCTCTCTGACTTTGTCTCCAAAATGTCTGACATGTGCTGTCCTTCTGATGTGCTCATTCCTAATCCTATCCATCCTCGTTACTCCCAAAGAGAACCTCAACATTTTCTTCTCTGCTACCTCCAGCTCTGCCTCCTGTCTTTTCCCCAGGGCCACTGTTTCTAAACCATACAACATTGCAGGCCTCAACACCATCTTGTACACTTTTCCTTTCATTCTTGCTGATACCCTCCCATCACACATCACACCGGACACTTTTCTCCAACCATTCCAACCTGCCTGCACACGCTTCTTCACCTCTTTTCCACACTCTCCATTGCTCTGGATTGTTGAGCCTAAGTACTTAAAATCATCCACCTTCCTTATCTCTGCTCCCTGTAACCTCACCGTTCCTCTTGGGTCCTTGTCATTCATACATATTTATTCTGTCTTACTGAGGCTAACCTTCATTCCCCTCCTTTCCAGGGCATACCTCCACCTCTCTAGATTTTCCTGCACTTGTTCTCTGCTCTCACTACAGATCACAATGCCATCTGCAAACATCATAGTCCATAATCTTGTCTAACCTCGTCTGTCAGCCTGTCCACCACCATAGCAAACAAGAAGGGGCTCAGAGCTAACCCTTGATGCAGTCAAACCTCCACCTTGAAGTCTTCTGTCACACCGACAGCACACCTCACCACTGTCTTACATCTCTTATACATGTCCTGCACCACTCTAACATACTTTTCTGCCAGTCCAGACTTCCTCATGCAATACCACAGTTCCTCTCTCGGCACCCTGTCATATGCTTTCTCCAGAGAAAACAAGGCTTTCACAAAGGCACAATGCAGCGCCGTCTGACCTTCTATGTACTTCTCTATTAACATCCTCAAGGCAAACACTGCATCTGTGGTGCTCTTTCTTGGCATGAAACCAAACTGTTGTTCACAAATGCTGACCTCTGCCCTTCGTCTAGCTTCCACTATTCTTTCCCATAACTTCATCGTATGGCTCATCAACTTTATCCCTCTGTAGTTGCTACAACTCTGCATATCTCTCTTGTTCTTAAAAATGGGGACCAGCACACTTCTTCTCCATTCCTCTGGCATCCTCTCACTCTCTAAGACCTTGTTAAATGTTCTTGTCAGGAAATCTACTGCTACCTCTCCTAGACACTTCCATACCTCCACCGGTATGTCATCAGGACCAACTGCCTTTCCATTCTTCATTCTCTTCAATGCCCTCCTCACTTCACCCTTACTAATCTTTGCTATTTCCTGGACCTCAATGGTCACCTCTTCTACTCTTTTTTCTCTCTCATTGTCCTCATTCATCAGCTCTTTAAAGTATTCTTTCCATCTTCCCAGCACACTGCTGTCATCAGTCAATACATTTTCCTCTCTGTCCTTAATCACTCTAACTTGCTGCACATCCTTCCCATCTCTATTTCTCTGCTGTGCCAACCTGTATGAATAATTTTCTCCCTCTTTACTGTCCAACCTATCATACAAGTCATCATACGCTGTCTGTTTGGCCTTTGACACCGCTACTTTTGCCGTACACTGTCTCCCTGTACTCCTGTTTACTCTCTTCAGTTCTCTCTATGTCCCATTTCTTCTTAGCTAACCTCTTCTTTTGTACACACTCGTGCACTTCCTCATTCCACCACCAAGTCTCCTTATCTACTGTCCTTCCAGAGGACATGTCAAGAACTCTTCTACCTGTCTCCCTGATCACATTAGCTGTTGTTGTGCAGTGATCTGGAAGCACTTCCTGACCACCCAAAGCCTGTTTAAATTCCTCCTTGAAGACAACACGACACTCTTCCTTTTTCAGCTTCCACCACTTTGTCTTCTGCTCTGCCTTTGCCTTCTTCACCTTTCTTACCATCAGCATCATGCTGCACACCACCATCCTATGCTGTTTGACAACACTCTCACTCACTACTACTTTGCAGTCACTGACTCCTTCAAATTACATCGCCTACACAAGATGTAGTCTACCTGTGTGCTCCTACCTCCACTTTTATAAGTCACCCTATGCTCCTGTCTCTTCTGGAAGAAAGTATTTACCATAACCATTTCCATCCTTTTTGCAACATCTATCAACATTTGTCCTTCTGTGTTCCTGTCCTGGATTCCAAACCTGCCCATCACTTCCTCGTCCCCTCTTCATTTATTTATTAATTCATTTCATTCATTTATTTATTAATGACCACACAACCAAGTTGGTGGAATTTGCTATCGGTACAGCACTCAGCTATGACAAAAGTTACAAAGGACCTTAACAACACACATCATACAACAAAGACAGCACACATGAAAACAAATGATTACAAATATTTCCATAACAACTACAGTAATAATAGACAACAAAAAGACAGACAAGGCTGTAATGTACATTCAGTGCAAAGAGTTGAGAGTCCTTATGACTGTAGGGAAAAAACTGTTCTTGAAACGTGATGTTCTGGTGGGTAGAGATCGATATCGCCTCCTAGAGGGCAGCGGTTGAAACAAATGATGGGCAGGGTGAGAGGGATCAGAGGTGATTTTTTTTGTGCTCTTAAGATTGAGCGTTTATGATAAATTGATTGGACTGATGGAAGGGGGGTGCCAATGATCCTGGATGATTTAGTGACAATGCGCTGTAGTTTTTTCCGTGAGTTGCTGTCTAGGCTGCCATACCAAACTGTTATGGATGAGGTGAGAGTGCTCTCAATGATGGTGGAGTAGAAACGGAGGAGGAGATTTGTTTTCACTCTGAATTTCTTGAGCTGTCTCAGGAAAAACAGTCTTTGGTGGACTTTTTTGTGAATGTAGTCTGTGTTAGTGTTCCATTTTAGTGTATTGTTAATGTGAGTACCGAGAAATTTGAAAGAGTCAGTTATGGCTATGGGTTCATTAGAGATGTGAATGGGAGTTTTGAGTGAGGCTGTGTGCCTGAAGTCAATTATTAGTTCTTGTGTTTTGGATGGGTTGAGCTGGAGATTGTTTTCTTGGCACCAGGAGACAGCTTGGGCTACTTGTTGGCGGTACTGGTGTTCATTATCCATAGTTATGAGTCCAATGATAGTAGTGTCGTCTGCATACTTAAAAATGGAAACCGAACTGTGATGGGATGTCATATGGTTTGTGTACAAAGAAAAAAGCCATGGTGAGAGGACGCAAACCTGGGGGACACCTGTGCTGAGGGTCAGAGGTCGAGATGAGAGGTTACCCATCTTAACCCTTTGTTGCCTTTTCCATAGGAAGCTCCATAACCAATGGCGTAGACAGGGGTCAATGTTCATGTCCGTCAGTTTATTGAAGAGGTTGACCAGGTTTATTGTGTTAAAAGCAGAACTGAAATCAATGAAAAGGATACGGGCATAGCTGTTAGGAGACTCAAGGTGCTGCAAGATGTGGTAGAGGGCCAGGTTGAAGGCATCCTCAACAGACCTGTTGGCACGGTAAGCAAATTGATGAGGGTCGAGCAGGGGGATAGTGGATGCCTTCAGATGATTAAGGATGATGCGTTCAAACGACTTCATGACCACGGATGTTAGGGCGATTGGTCTGTAGTCGTTGAGACATGAGATCTTTGATGATTTTGGGACAGGGATTATGGATGAAACCTTGAAACACAGTGGAACTGTACAGTGGCGGAGGGACGTATTAAAGATGGAGGTGAATATTGGGGCCAGTTGAGCTGCGCAGTACTTAAGAACAGCAGGGGTGATCCCGTCTGGGCCAGCTGCTTTCCTCTTGTTATTTTTCTTAAAGATGTTCCTGACCTCTTCCTCCTGGATGTGAAATGAGGGTGTGGGAGGGTGAGGGAGGGATAGGGGGGACTGGGGACTGTTCAAACCTCCCATAGAACTCATTGAGTTTGTTTGGAAGGTCCATATCAATGTCAGATGAAATGGAGGGCTTTTTTGTAATTAGTCATGTCCTTTAGTTTTTCCATACATATTGGGTATTGTTTGATGTGATCTGATGTTCCAGCTTTATTGCATAGTTTGATTTAGCTTTCCTGATTGCAGACCTCAATTGATATTTGGCAGTGGTGTATGACTCCTTGTCTCCGCTGAGGAAAGCAGAGTTCTTTTTCTTGCGTATGAGTAAGATATATTTTGTAAACCAAGGTTTGTTATTACTGTATGCCTCCACAGTTTTTGTTGGGATACACAAATCCACGCAGAAGTTGATGTATGACGTCACCACGTCCGTGAGCACGTCGAGGCAGTTCTCACCTGCACTGAATACATCCCAATCAGTGCATTCAAAACAGCCTCTCAAAGTCTCAACGGCTGCCCTGGATCAGGACTTAACTGTTTTGGATGTGGAGTTTGTGGATTTAAGTTTTTGTTTGTATTTCGGGATGAGGAGCAGCATGGCGTGGTCGGACGTTCCGAGCGGAGCCCTCGGGAAAGCTCGGTAAGCATCGCTGATGGTGACATAGCAATGGTCCAGTGTGTTCGTGCCTCTGCTAGGACATGTGACCTGTTGAATATAGTTGGGGAGTTCGGTGGACAAGTTGGTGTGATTAAAGTCACCGAGCACAATGACTACTGCGTCGGGATGAGAGTTTTCAACGGTTGATATGTATGTTGCAAGCTCCGTGATGGCGAAGTTGGCGTTAGCTGATGGCGGGATGTAAACGCCAATCAGTATAACGGAGGCAAATTCTCTCGGGAGGTAGGCGGGTCTGCATTTCACGCTGATGTATTCCAATTGTGGTGAACAAGTAGTGTTTAATACAGTCGTGTTGCTACACCAGCATTGGTTAATCAAGAAACAAATTCCACCACCTTTAGTTTTTGTAGATAGCTTGACTGACCTGTCGGCACGGTAGAGTGAGAAGTCGGGCGGGGTTACCACCTGGTCTGGCACGGTGTGGTCGAGCCAGGTCTCGGTCAGGCAGATGGCAGAACAGTCTTTGTAATCCTTCTTATTTTGGAGAAGAAGGAAGAGTTCGTCAATTTTATTTCTGATAGATCTCACGTATGTCAGCAGCAGAGCCGGTAAAGGTGGCCGGTACGGCCGCTTCCTGAACCTGGAAAGGACGCCGGCTCGTCGCTTCCTCCTGTCTCGCTTGCGTCTCCAGGAGGTCGGATATCCAGATGAGTTGTTCATTTCTAGAATTTCCGCAGGTAGCGATGAGATCATGGATGAAACAGTCGCTGCTGAGTTAGCTCTAAGGGATAGTAACTCCCAACGAGTGTATGTGAGAAGACATTCCGACTTTTTAACATAAAACATTGACAAAAGTGCAAGACATAGAAGCAGAGCCTGTGCCGGGGCGAGCCTCACGGCCGCCATCTTAGATCTAGACCAGGCTGTTGCCTGCACCAACATGTCCATTGAAGTCTTCACCAATGACCACTCTTTCACCTCTGGAGGTACTCTGCATCACTTCATCTAACTCACTCCAGAATCTCTCCTTTTCTTCTAGCTCACAGCCTGCCTGTGGGGCATAAGCACTAACAACATTGAACATCACGCCTTCAATTTCTAACTTGAGACTCATCACTCTGTCTGATCTTTTCTCTTTTCACTTCTAGAACATTCCTGAACAACCCCTCCTTCAAGATGACTCCTACTCCATTTCTCTTCCCATCAACACCATGAAAAAACAGCTTAAACCCTGCTCCTAAGCTTCACGCCTTGCTACCTTTCCACCTGGTCTCCTGAACACACAGTATGTCCACCTTCCTCCTCTGCATCATGTCAGCCAGCTCTCTTCCTTTGCCTGTCATAGCTCCAACATTCAAAGTCTCTACTCTCAGTCCTAGACTCATGCTTTTCCTCTTCTCTCTCTCTGCCTATGGACACGCCTCCCGCCTCTCCTTCTTCAATGTCTTCGATCAACAGAGAACACAGCAAAATATTTTCCTGTTTTAAAGCACGACAGAATGATCAAATGTGTTGTTACTGATGAACATTATAGACATTCCCCAGTGGCAGGGGGTCTTGAAATACCATGTAAACTCACATTTACAGGCAGTGAATGCCTCATTTTACCATTACAGAGACTGATCCAATAAAATTGGTAAGCCATCTGCCTCACTTGTCCCCATGATTTGCGAACCGTTTTCATTTCGGCTTCCACTGTACGCCTCCATGTTGTTTTCGGCCTGCCCCGACGTCGTTTCCCCTCAGGCGTCCAAGGTAGTGCAATACGAAGAAGAGAATCTGGTTCCCGGCGTAACACATGGCTGACCCAGGTCCATCTTCGTTTCTTGATTGTTCTTGACACATGCTCACTGTCACACCGTTCCATGAGGACATTGTTTGCAACTGTTGAAGGCCAGAAGATTCTTAGGATTCTGCATAGGTTCTTTGTATGGAAAACATTTCCTTTGTCTACGTCAGCATCAGTCATCCGCCAGCACTCAGCACCGTAAAGAAGAGTTGAGATGATGATAGTTTCAGCTTTGTTGCTACACTGTATTTCGAGGATTTCCACATGTTGTTCAGCATTCAGAAGGCTGTCTTGGCTTTGGTCAATCTGCTCTTGATATCCTCGTCTACATCTCCTTCTTTAGTGATGATGCTGCCCAGGTAGGAAAATTTGTCAATATACCGAAGGTTATCCTCTCCAAGAGTAATGGGGTTAGAGTTGGGGATGTTCAGAGCCAATACTTCAGTTTTCTCTGTGTTGACTCTTAATCCTACCTGAGATGCAAAGGATGTAAGCCTGTCCGTCTTCTCTTGGATGTCCTTATGCGAATGAGCAAGGAGAGCTAAGTCATCAGTGTAATCAAGATCTTCAAGGGTTGTCAGCAAAGTCCACCTAATTCCTCTCTTCTTGTCCTCGGTTGTGTGGCACATGACCCAATCAATCACGAGGTTGAAGAGCAAGGTTGATAGGACACAACCCTAACGTACTCCCATTTTCACCTCAAACATAATGTTGCTGCTACCAACACAGCAAGAAAAGCCATCGTAGTAGCTCTTGATGACGTTCCTGAGAGTTTCAGGGACGCCATACGCTGCCAGGATCTTCCAGAGGGTGTCTCTGTGTATGCTATCAAACACTTTCATAAAGTCAATGAAGTTTATGTACAGCCCTCATTTGCCACTTAGCACATTGCTCAATGATATTCCTCAGAGCGAATATGTGGTCCGCACAGCGCCTGCCTTTACGAAATCCAGCTTGATTTTGGCGAAGATGACTGTCTACTGCACTACATATTCTGCAATGTCTACTGCAATACATATTGTAGATGATTTTGCCAAGACTTTTTCCTGGTACCGAGAGTAGAGTTATTCCTCGCCAGTTGTTGCAGTCAGTGAGCATTCCTTTCATAGGAATTTTGATGATTATCCCTCGCTTCCAGTTTGTTGGAACATCGCCACAGTTCCATATGGCTTCAAAAACATCGAAGAGGATCTTTGCTGATAAGGCTGGGTCTGCTTTGAAGAATTCTGGGCAAAATAAGTCAGTTCCTGGTGCCTTCCCATTCTTCAATACTTTGATAACTCCTTCGATCTCATGCAGGTCAGGCAGGTCAATCGGGATGTTGAGCTCAAGACCTACAGGTTGGTTGAAGACTTCTTGGAAGTGTTCGGGCCAGCGTCTCTCCTGGTCCTTCTTCAAGTCTTTCTTGCTTGTCTTTCACAGGTGCATTGCTGTTGTTACGGAACTTTCTGCATACCTGCTTCGTTATCTTGTATAGCTCACTTTGCTGCCCTAATATTGCTGCTTTTTCTGCTTGAGATGCCATCTCTTCTACATGTTTTCGCTTGTCTTTCCTGGCCATCTACTTTACAACCTTGTTGGCTTCTCGGTATTGAGCTTTCAGGTTTTCCTGTATTCTTGCTGATTTAACGCAGAGTAGTCGTGACTTCAGATTGCGCCTTTTTGTGATAGCCTCATAGGTGGTTTCACTAATCCAGTCCTTGCTCTGGGTTTTCTTTTGGGGGCCTAGCACTTCATTCCCTGTGCTTGTGCAGACATTGTTCACTTCTTCCCACAGCTTGTTGATCTGAACTTTTCCATCCTCAGTTTCAGTATCTTCTTCCCTCAAAACCTCGAACCTGTTCTTCAGCTGGAGACGAAGTTGTACTTGTGTCTAGGATTCTTCACACCAGCTGTTTTCTTTCCAGCGCTTCTGCATTTCAGCCTAAGAGACGCTACAACAAGATGATGGTCACTGCTGATATCAGCTCCACATTTCACTTTGACATCAAGGAGGGATCGTCGCCACATGCCATTAATAATAATATGGTTGATTTGATTCACATTTCGTTCATTAGGTGAGGTCCATGTGAGCTTGTGGATATCTTGATGTTGAAAGAGGGTGCCTCCTATAACTAAGTTGTGGCTAGCACATGTCTCAACCAGACGAAGACCATTTTCATTTATAAGCCCACAGCCTTCCTTCCCAATGTGTTCAAAGTGCTTGTTGTCTCTGCCTACCTTGGCATTGAAGTCACCCATCATGAGCAGCAAATCGTGTGTTGGCACATCCAATATAGCTGCTTCCAGTTGTTCATAGAAGGCGTCCTTGTCCTCCTCAGTGCTGTCATTGGTCGGGATGTAGCACTGGATAATGCAGAAGGCATCGCTCAGTCCCTTTCTTCAAGATCAGGGCAAACCCTTCTCGATATTGACCGTCTCTCCACCCTGAGTAGAGCACAGTCTCTCCGGTTGCAGTCTTGATCTCTCCACTGTCTGTCCATCTGCATTCACTTACACCTAAAAGTGTCAGGTCGTATCGCCACATTTCTGATGTTACTTGGGCCAGTCTTCTTGTCTCGTACATGGTGCGTACGTTCCAGGTGCCCACTTTGATTTTCTGTTTCGCATTCGGTACTTTCGTCTTCGTGCCAGTCGCGTCCTCTCGGCTTTGGCCACTGGCAGTCATACTAGCTTCATTCTGAGGCTCCGGAAGGTGAACACGATTGATTAGAGTAACATTTGTTGCTGTTTCCGTAACACACTATTTTTACAAGGTCTGGTTGTTAGCCATACACTCAACCCCCGATAACCTGGAGGGCTGGTAGGATGCTTTTAGTCTGGCCTCTACCCCAAAGGCCTGTCTGACATGGGAAACCTTACCAGGTCCAAAGGACCTGTCAGCATAGCTCTTGAGGTCATTGAGGCACACAAGCTTCTCAACCATCGACAAGGCAGCAGCCACTGAGAAGATCTTTGAAACAGGTACTGTAATTCCAAGAGAGATAGAGACAGAAGGATGCTTAACTCTTGAGTTTTTAGTTTAGTTTTTTAAGTTGCTTAATTCAGTAAATGTTTAATAAATGTGGCCCATGTGTGCTCATCTGCAATTCTGATCGCTCAAGGAATCAAGTTAAAGTTGAGTTTGGACCTCCGATCTGTCAAGCAGGGAATGCGCTTTGAATTCCACGTCTTGTGGGCATGTTCCGCAGCGCTACAATAAACGTGTATACAACACACATTTTTATTGTGTGTCTGTGTGTGTGTGTGTGTGAAAGAGAGAAAGAGAGAGAGAGAGATACAGGTGTGTGTGTGTGTTAATAAAAAATGTTTAATTAATAAACATGTTAATAAAATATTTAAATGGTTAATAAATAATTTTATTTAACTTTTAACACATATTTAATTAAAAAATGGTGTTCTTGTCATTTTTAAAGGCTTTATAGGGTTGTCTTGGGAGCCTGGGAACGAATCAGGTGTTTAACATGTAAAATGCGACCCCTACTGATGACACTCCCGCAATACGAAAAAGGCTCTGGAACGGATTAATTTCGGAAGTCGGGGGCCGACTGTGTGTGTATATATATATATATATATATACACACAGTGATACCTCTGCTCACTACTGGGCAGTGGTGGTCTAGTGGTATAGGGCGCTGGTTCGCTGATCCAAAGGTTGGGGGTTCGATTCCCACTCTCCACAAGGTTGTCACTGTCCTCCCCAGTGCAGCTAACTGGGTTATCAAAGGCCGGCCATGTCTCTCACTGTCTATGGTGCGAGGCATGTAAAAGAACCATTGCTGACTTTCGACAAGAGTAGGCTTCAAAGCCGTCGGCGTGTTTCCGCCCTGCGATGGCCTGGCGAGCTGTCCAGGGTGTACTCTGCCCTTGCCTGAAGTTGGCTGGGATGGGCGCCAGCCTCCCTGCGACCCTAATTAGGATTAAGCGGTTACAGAAAATGATGATGATACCTCAGCTCACTAACATAATTGGTTCCCAGAAAGTGTGTGTGAGGCGAAAAATTCGTCTTCCGAACATTTATTTCCCATAAGAAACCATTAAAATGAGAATAATCCGTTCCCAGGTCCCCATAAAACATTATTTTCTACTAAATAAGCCTTAAAACTACACAAAAATATACCCTATTTTATGTATAATAAATGTCTATTGTATTGTAATTAAAGAAATAAACTGTACTGTATAATAAAGTCGTTTTATTTACCTTTGTGATGGTAGTTGATGGCTTGATGGAATGGAGTGGGAGGAGGAGGGAGGGAGGGAGGAGGAGGGAGGGCGCTACTGTTTGGAAGGAGTGTTTGGAAACGCCTACTGTTTGGAAACACCCTTAGCCACACACGCACCCTTAATAGCTTCCTTGTTCTTAAGGATGGGAGCAATGGTAGACTTAGCGTACTGGTACTGGGACGCTGAGTCACACAAACGCACACCTCGTTCGTGTTTTTCAATGATCTCCGCCTGTGGTGGGGTCTTTTTCGGTCCCATAATAGCAAAAGTACATTCAATATGGTCCAAAATGTCTAGCAAACACAAACCACTTCCGCACTCAAAGAAAGGGGTGTGACGAACTGTGACGCCGTGAGCGTGCGTCAGCTTCTCGTGGCCGCCACCATGGCACTGTTCGACCGCGTGGTTTGATTCGTCCGCCGAAAACTAGTTCGTCAGCAGAAACAATATGCTCGCAAATTTAATGTTCTTGAGGCGAAAAGTTCGTGAGCTTAAGCGTTCGTCAGCGGAGGTTTTACTGTATATATATATATATACACACACAAACCAGTGTCTCTCCCTCACGCCAGCCTCAAGCTCGGATAAATGGAGAGAAATTGCATCAGGAAGGGCATCCGGCGTAAAACAAATGCCAAATAAAATGTGCGAATCACAACAAAGAAATTCATGCTGGATCGGTCAAGGCCCAGGTTAACTTAACAATGACCGCCATCAGTGCTGTTAACCAACAGGGTGCTGGTGGAAATTGGACTACTGTTGGTCGAAGATGTTGAAGAAGAGGCGGGAGGCATGTCCGTAGGCAGAGAGAGAAGAGGAAAGGCAGGAGTCTAGGACTGAAATTAGGGACTTTGAATGTTTGAACTATGAAAGAAAAAGGTAGAGAGCTGACTGATGATGCAGACGAGGAAGGTGGACATACTGTGTATTCAGGAGATCAGGTGTAAAGGCAGCAAAGCTAGAAGCTTAGGAGCAGGGTTTAAGCTGTTTTATGATGGTGTGGATGGGATGAGAAATGGAGTAGGAGTCATCTTGAAGGAGGAGTTTGTCAGGAATGCTCTAGAAGTGAAAAGAGTGTACGATGACCTGTATGCTCGGTTGGAAAGTAAAGAGGGAGAAAATGATTTATACAGGTTTGCATGGCAGAGAAATAGAGATGAACAGGAGTATAGGGAGACACAGCGTAAGGCAAAGGTAGCGGTGTCAAAGGCCAAACAGAGCGCGTACAATGACCTGTATGCTCGGTTGGAAAGTAAAGAGGGAGAAAATGATTTATACAGGTCTGCACGGCAGAGAAATAGAGATGGGAAGGACGTGCAGCAAGTTAGATTGATAAAGGACAGCGAGAGAAATGTATTGACTAATGACAGAAGTGTGCTGGGAAGATGGAAAGAGTACTTTGAAGAGCTGATGAATGAGGAAAATGTGAGAGAAAAAAGAGTAGAAGAGGTGACTTGAGGACCAGGAAGTAGCAAAGATTAGTAAGGGTGAAGTGAGGAGGGCATTGAAGAGGATGAAGAATGGAAAGGCAGTTGGTCCTGATGACATACCGGTGGAGGTATGGAAGGGTCTAGGAGAGGTAGCAGAAGATTTCCTGACAAGAACATTCAACAAGGTCTTAGAGAGTCAGAGGATGCCAGAGGAATGGAGGAGTGTGCTGGTGCCCATTTTTAAGAACAAGGGAGACGTGCAGAATTGTGGCAACTACAGAGGGATAAAGTTTATGAGCCATACGATGAAGTTATGGGAAAGAATAGTGGAAGCTAGACTAAGGGCAGAGGTCAGCATTTGTGAACAACAGTTTGGTTTCATGCCAAGAAAGAGCACCACAGATGCAGTGTTTGCCTTGAGGATGTTAATAGAGAAGTACAGAGAAGGTCAGATGGAGCTGCATTGTGCCTTTGTGGATCTGGAGAAAGCATATGACAGGGTGCCGAGAGGGGAACTGTGGTATTGTATGAGGAAGTCTGGAGTGGCAGAGAAGTAGGTTAGAGTGGTGTAGGACATGTATGAGAGATGTAAGACAGTGGTGAGGTGTGCTGTCGGTGTGACACAAGAGTTCAAGGTGGATGTGGGACTGCATCAAGGGTCAGCTCTCAGCCCCTTCTTGTTTGCTATGGTGATGGACAGGCTGACAGACGAGGTTAGACAAGATTCCCCATGGACTATGTTGCTTGCAGATGACATTGTGATCTGTAGTGAGAGCAGAGAACAAGTGCAGGAAAATCTAGAGAGGTGGAGGTATGCCCTGGAAAGGAGGGGAATGAAGGTTAGCCTCAGTAAGACAGAATACATGTGCATGAATGGCAAGGACCCAATAGGAACGGTGAGGTTACAGGGAGCAGAGATAAGGAAGGTGGAGGGTTTTAAGTACTTAGGCTCAACAATCCAGAGCAATGGAGAGTGTGGAAAAGAGGTGAAGAAGCGTGTGCAGGCAGGTTGGAATGGTTGGAGAAAAGTGTCCGGTGTGATGTGTGATAGGAGAGTATCAGCAAGAATGAAAGGAAAAGTGTACAAGACGGTGTTGAGGCCAACGATGTTGTATGGTTTAGAAACAGTGGCCCTGGGGAAAAGACAGGAGGCAGAGCTGGAGGTAGCAGAGAAGAAAATGTTGAGGTTCTCTTTGGGAGTAACGAGGATGGATAGGATTAGGAATGAGCACATCAGAGGGACAGCACATGTAAGATGTTTTGGCGACAAAGTCAGAGAGACTAGATTGAGATGGTTTGGACATGTACAGAGGAGGGATAGTGAGTATATTGGTAATAGGATGCTGAGGCTGGCTGGAACTACCAGGCAGACGGCCTAGAGGAAGACCAAAGAGACGATTCATGGATGTGGTGAAGGAGGACATGAAGTTCGTTGGTGTAAGAGAAGATGCAAAGGATAGGGTGAGATGGTGGCAGATGATTCGCTGTGACGACCCCTGAAGGGAAAAGCCGAAAGGAAAAGAAGAAGATTCATTACAGACAACTGAAGTAGTTCAAGTCTTTTATTGTTTTAATATTGATAATTTTGGCAAAAAAGTAAAGAAAAACCAAAAATCCCTATCTCAAAAAATTAGCATATTTCATTCGACCAACAAAAAAAGTGTTTGTAATCAAAAAAAGGTCAACCTTCAAATAATTATGTTCAATTATGCACTCAATACTTGGTTGGGAATCCTTTTGCAGAAATGACTGCTTCAATGTGGCGTGGCATGGAGCCAATCAGCCTGTGGCACTGCTGAGGTGTTACGGAGGCCCAGGATGCTTTGATAGCGGCCTTAAGTTCATCCACAGTGTTGGGTCTGGTGTCTCTCAACTTTCTCTTCACAATATCCCACAGATTCTCTATGGGGTTCAGGTCAGGGGAGTTGGCAGGCCAATTGAGCACAGTAATACCATGGTCAGTAAACCATTTAGCAGTGGTTTTGGCACTGTGAGCAGGTGCCAGGTCGTGCTGAAAAATGAAATCTTCATCTCCATAAAGGTTTTCAGCAGATGGAAGCATGAAGTGCTCCAAAATCTCCTGATCGCTAGCTGCATTGACCCTGCCCTTGATAAAACACAGTGGACCAACACCAGCAGCTGACATGGCACCCCAGACTATCACTGACTGTGGGTACTTGACACTGGACCTCAGTCATTTTGGCATTTCCTTCTCCCCCGCCTTCGTCCAGACTTTGGCACCTAGATTTCCGAATGACATGTAAAATTTGCTTTCATCCGAAAAAAGTACTTTGGACCACTGAGCTGCTTGTCTGTAGCCTAGGTCAGGCGCTTCTGACGCTGTTTCTGGTTCAAAAGTGGCTTGACCTGAGGATGCAGCACCTGTAGCCCATTACCTGCACATGCCTGTGCACGGTGGCTCTGGATGTTTCTACAGATTGGAACTACCAGGCAGAAGGCCAAGAGGAAGACCAAAGAAGAGATTTATGGATGTGGTGAAGGAAGACATGAATTTCATTGGAGTAAGAAAAGAAGATGCAGAAGACAGGGTGAGATGGAGGCGGATTATTTGCTGTGGCGACCCCTGAAGGGAACAGCCGAAAGGAAAAGAAGATTATTATTTATTATTTATAATACAAAAAGTGAGAGAGCTCCACACACAAGGTGCACCAGATTATAAGGCACACTGTTGAAATTTTTTTTGAGGATTAAAGGCTTTTAAGTGTACCTTATGGTCTGAAAAATACGGTAACAGCATCACTGAGAGTGACTTCAATAATGCTGAGGGAAAGTACCTGCAGGAGTATACTGAGTACTTTCAGGAATAATTGTGATGTGAATAGGAGTAACAGTATCAGTGAGCGAATAACTGTGGTGAAATAAGAACAATCGTAGTGGTAAGAGTAATGATTGTGGTGACAGGAGCAACAGTATAATTAAGAGTAATGGCGTAGTGACAGGAATGACAGTTTTAGTAAGAGTAATGACTGTTGATAAGAGTAATATAATTAGAAAGAGTCTTACTTGTGGCAGTAATAAGAGTAACAGTACTGTCAGAGTAATAACTATGGTGATAAGAGTAACGGTATTAGCAAGCGCAACGAATGTGTTGCTGGGGTAACAGTACAGTATTGGTTAGAATAATGGCTGTGATGGGGTAAAGTAAAAGTATCAGTAAGAGTAATGGTTGTGGTGACAGAAGTAACACTATTAGTAACAGTAATGGTTGTCGTGGCGATAAGAGTAATAGCACTCGTAAAAGTAATGAATGTGGTGATGGGGTAACAACATCAATAAGAGTAATGGATGTGGTGATAGGAGTCATAGTATTAGTGAGAGCAATGGTTGTGGTTGTTATAATAAGAGTAATGGTTGTCGTGACGAAAAGGTAATGGTATTAGCAACAGTAATAAGAGAAATAGTCTCAGTAAGAGTCATGGTTGTGGTGATATGACTAATAGTAAGAGTAATAATGTTAGTAATACTCGAGGGTATTTTTTGAATGAAATTTCACCCTTTTCCGATTCAAACCAAGTCTATTCTGTGTATTTGGAGCACGAAGATGAAGTTACTTCACTTAGTTTGATCCTCTAGAGTTGAGATCTGAAATGAAATATGCTCTTTACTACTTTATTATAATTAATACTCATTTTATCAATTAATCCACTTCCTCGAATCACTATAACTACTGTATATCGCTGAACGTCCACTTGCTCCTCTTCAAATCTTTCTGAATTTATTAACACAAAAGTCCAGCAGCTGCCTCTATGGGGAAATGGATGAACTTAAAGTGTCTGATCTCAGACCACAATCTGATGTTCAGTGGCTGCAGTTCAGGTTTATTTGTGTTATAATTAACATTTCCACAAACAGCTTTATATTATAAACATTTCTCTATAAACCCCACACATACCTAATGAAGAAACCTCGAGAGGAACCAGACTTCGAAGGGAAACCCGGCCTCGTGTGGGTGAAACCAGATAAAAATACAAAGCATGCGGCAGAACCATCACTCCAGTTTCACATGAAGTCTGTATTGGGAATCGTAGTCCTGAACCAGTTCAGTAAAAGAGTTTCATATCACCAGCAGTGAAACGTTATCTTCACAGGTTCTGAGTGGATATTTACATCCATATGGATCAGGAGCGGAGAGCTTCTAAGATCAGACCTCCAACCAATAGAAGCACATCAGGATGGATCACAGGATTCAGAGTGGAATTCTTCCATGAAGGTGATGATGAGCCCTGAACTTCCACCAGATTCTCTGAAAACACTCAGAGTCGCACCATTTCTGAGGTCAAAGGTCTTTGAAGCCGCGACATTTCCAGTGGTATTGTAGTTAGGAGCACAGGCTCTGGTGTGTGGCTTCCTCAGTTCAAGTCACAGATGTTTATTGTCGTCCTGAACTGTAGGTGATGAGTGCTGAATTTCCCCTGCTACTGGAGAATCATGTAAACAGTTGTTGCTTAATTTGTGAAAATGAAAGGTAAAGCAGCAGGAACCCCAGGTCAGGTGATCTGGTGTTAATAATATTCTCTTTGTTGTGTGATATCACTGGGTCAATTCCATCTTTCAGCTGGAGTTCATCCCTGGAGGTGATGGGGAGGGCTGCTCCTCCAAAAGCTTCAGCCACACCCACTTCTCAATTGGTATTACAGTAGGCCCTTGACGATTCGCGGTTTTGCACTCATGGTTTGAATATTCGCGGACTGCCGAACAACTGATAGGTCATTCAAATTGAGCCAATGGCTGTCCTCCTTCCTGCTGATTGGTTGAGATGATGTCCCGCCCACTTTTCCTCATTCACGCACAAGTTGTCAATGAGCCTCTTTTTTTGTCTGTGTTTTAATTACCAGTTAAGCTCTATGATACCACTCAAACGCTGTGTGTCTTCTCTGGCTAAGCGATAGAAACTGTTGGATGTCTCTTCTGAAGAAATAAAACTTTCTCCTGAAGAAATGACAGTTTCCTCTGAACTGTTGTATTAAAGTCTTTTTCAATTATTATTCCAGTAATTATTATTCCGTGCAAAGCCGTCAGCGTGTTTCTGCTCTGTGGTAGAGCACTGCTCTGTGGAGTCTGAGGCTGTCAGTTCAAGTCCACCTCTGTGCAGTGCTGAAGGAGGTGATGTGGAGGAAGCAGTGGTAAATGCTTCTGAAGAGTTGCAGGAAAATTGTGGATGATCAACTTAACTTAAGACGTGAGCAGAGTCAGTGCTTAACGGACTTTTATCTTCAGAAATTAACTAATACAACAACAATGATTAATAATGGATAAGATGGTGGAGGTTCAGGGCTCATCATCACCAACATGGAGGAACAATAGCAACAATAAGAAGGATGAAACTCAAACTAGAAATATCTCAGACCAGACACTGTCTTTATACATACAGTAGGCCCTCGACATTCGCGAGGGTTCGGTTCCGGGCCCTCCCGAATGAAGATAATCTGAGACTTTTTTGGTTCATCTGTGAAGATAAAAGTCCAATAAACAGTGATTCCACCCACTTCTTAAGTTGCCTGGAGGAGAAAGACACGAGCTCTGGTGTGAGAGGTTTCTGGTTCGAGTCTCAGTCCTTGACTGTAGCGAGTGTTCCTCCCTGTTGGTGATGATGAGCCCTGAACCTCCACCAGCTCATCCATGATTAATCATGTTGTATTAGTTCATTTCTGAAGATAAAAGTCCATTAAGCACTGACTCTGCTCACTTCTTAAGTGGTCTGGAGGATAAAGACACAGGCTCTGGTGTGAGAGGTTGCTGATTCGAGTCTATGTTTTGCTGTAGATAAGGTTGATGTAATGAAGCATGGGTTAAAGGTTCTATAAGAGTTCATGCTTTTAAAAGTTCCTGTAGCTCATGTGGCTGAGCGTTTGCCTCTGAGATGAGAGGTTGCTGGTTCAAACCCTCAGCCAGGACTCCAGGATTTGGGGAGAGATGGTTCAGAGTGGAAGAGTGATGGAAAGGGGGGGATTCTGGGCAGCTGCCCCCTGAAGTTGTGAGTGGAGTATGAAAGGTGTTATGCAGCTTGAACAGGGAGGTTCAATGTAGCATTTTAACTTTAAACAGCATTTTTCTATAATCACCCACAATTTTCCTGCAACTCCTCAGTTGCACATTTTCTCCTGCTTCCTCAGCCAACTTATCCACATCACATCCTTCAGCATTGCACAGCAGAGGACTCGAACCAACCTTAGACTCCACAGACCAGTGCTCTACCACAGAGCGACCAGCTCACACCAGAGACTGGTTTCGTAGCACTTTTATCTTTTAAAAGCACCACAAACAAAATGAAAAAAAAAATAAAAATAACACACCCCTTCCTGAATCGCCGCCTTATCGTGGTGGAGGGGCTTGTGTGACCTAATGATCCTCGGAGCTATGTTGTCGGGGACATAATGCCCCTGGTCGGGTCACCCAAGGCAAACAGGTCCTGGGTGAAGGTCCAGAAGTGTGATTCAGAAGACCCTTATGACGGAGAGCCATACAAGGAAGTAGTCTCCCTTGCCCGGACGCGGGTCACCGAGGTTCCCTCCTGGAGCCAGGCTCGGGGGAGGGGCTCGACGGCAAGCGCCTTGTGGTCGCGCTTCTGCCCATGGAGCCTGGCCGGGCTTAGCCCGAAAAGGAGACATGGGTCCGCCCTCCCACGGACCCACCACCTGTGGGAGGAGTTTTAGGTGTCGGGTGCAGTGTGAGTTGGGTGGCAGCCGAAGGCATGGGTTCTGTCGGACCGATCCTCAGCTACTTACTCTGACCCTTGGGACATGGAATGTCACCTCTCTGGCGGGGAAGGAGCCTGATCTGGTGCGTGAGGTGGAGAGCTACCGAATAGATATAGTCGGGCGCACCTCAACGCATAGCTTGGGCTCTGGAACCATACATCTTGAGAGAGGCTGGACCTAGGTATTCTTGTTGCCCCCGTTTCGGTGCCCAAATGTTGGGGTTCTCCTGGGTTGACAAAAGGGTAGCTTCCCTCCGTCTTCAGGTGGAGGGGGACGTGTCCTGACTGTTATTTGTGCTAATGCACCAAATGACAGTTCAGAGTGGCTACCCATCTTGGAGTCTTTTGGGGGGGGGGGGGGGGGGGGGTGTTGGAGAACAGTCCCTCAGGAGACTCACTCGTCTTGAGAGACTTCAACGCCCATGTGGGCAATGATAGTGTGATAGGTACGGCCTCTCCAGTCTGGACCCGAATGTTTCGTTGTTGGACTTCTGTACTCGTCACAGTTTGTCTATCACGAACACCATGTTTGAACATAAGTGTGCCCATAAGTGCACTTGGCACCAGGACACCCTAGGTCACAATTCGATGATTGACTTGATCGTCCTGTGGTCGTATGTTCTGGACACTCGGGTGAAGAGAGGAGCTGAGCTGTCTTCCGATCACCACCTGGTGGTGAGTTGGCTTCGGTGGTGGGGGAGGCTGCCTTCCAAACCTGGCAGGCCCAAGCATGTAATCATGGTCTGCTGGGAAAATTTGGCGGAGTCCCCTGTCCGAGAAGCCTTTAACTCCCACCTCTGGCAGAGCTACGACCACGTCCCGGAGGAGGCGGGGAACATGGAATCTGAATGGGCCATGTTTCGTGCCTCCATTGATGAGGCGGCTGCCCATAGCTGTGGCCGTAAGGTCGTCGGTGCTTGTCTTGGCGGTAACCCCTGAACCCGGTGGTGGACACTTGCGATGAAGGGGGCCGTCCAGCTGAAGAAGGAGACCTATCGCATTTTATTAGCCTGTGGGACTCTCGAGGCGCAAACAGGTACCGTCAGGCCAAATGTGCTGCAGCCAACACTGTCACAGATGCAAAATTTCAGGTGTCGGAGGAGTTCGGGGAGCCTGGAGAGTGATCATCGGTTGGCCTCAAAAAGGTTCTGGACCGCCATCCGACACCTTCGAAGGGGGAAACAGTTCTCCACAAACACTGTTTACAGTGGAGGTGGGGAGCTGCTTACCTCGACTGGGGATGTCGTCGAGAGGTGGAATACTTTGAGGACCTCATCAATCCCACCAACATGCCCTCGTGGAACAGGAAGACCCTGGGGGTTTGGGCGGGGGTCAGCCCATCACTGGAGTGGAGGTCACTGAGGTTGTCAAAAAACTCCTCGGTGGTCGAGCCCCGGGGTTGGACAAGATCTGCTCGGAATATCTCAGGGCTCTGTCCAGTTCCGCCAAGGCTGTCCTTTGTCACCGATTCAGTTCATAATTTTTATGGACAGAATTTCTAGGCGCAGTCGAGGCGTTGAGGGGTTCTGGTTTGGTGGCCATCGGATCTCGTCTCTGCTTTTTGCAGATGATGTTGTCCTTTTGGCTTCATCAAGTTGGAACCTCCAGCTCTCATTGGAGCGATTTGCAGCCAAGTGAAAAGCAGCCGGGATGAGGATCAGTACTGCGAAGTCTGAGGCCATGGTTCTCAGTTGGACAAGGGTGGAATGCACCCTCCGGGTCGGGAATGAGGTCCTGCCCCAAGTGGAGGAGTTTAAGTATCTTGGGGTCTTGTTCATGAGTGAGGGAAGGATGTAGCGGGAGATCGACAGACGGATCGCTGCAGCCTCTGCTGTTGAACAGAGCCTGTACCGGTCTGCCGTGGTGAAGAAGGAGCTGAGCCGCAAGGCGAAGCTCTCAATTTACCAGTCGATCTACGTTCCAACCCTCACCTATGATTACGAGCTTTGGGCAGTGACCGAAAGAACAAGATCGCGGATACAAGCGGCTGAAATGAGCTTTCTTCGCCGGGTGGCGGGGTTCTCCCTTAGAGATAAGGTAAGAAGCTCTACCATCCGTGGATTGAGAGGGGCCAGCATCTGGTCAGAATGCGTCCTGGGTGTGGTGTTTCGGGCATGTCCAACCAGGAAGAGACCCCGGGGTCAACCTCAAACACGCTGGAGGGTCCATGTCTCTCGGCTTGTCTGGGACCGCCTCGATGAACCCCCGGGAGAGTTGGAGGAAGTGGCTGCGGAGCGGGACGTATGGACCTCTTTGCTTAGGTTGCTACGCCCGCGACCCGATCCTGGATATGGTCATGAGATATGGTGGAGCGCTCTCTCTTCACTTCACTCGCTTTCTCTCTCACACACACATACACACACACACACACACACACACACACAGTCTGTCTCTCTCTCTCTCTCTCACACACACACACACACACGCAAACACATAGTCTCTCTCTCTCTCACAGTCTTTCTCTCGCTCTCTCTCTCTCTCTCTCACACACACACACACACACACACACACACACACACAGTCTCTTTCTCACTCCCTCTCACAGTCTCTCTCTCTCTCTCTCTCTCTCACACACACACACACACACATACACACACAGTGTCTTTCACTCACACACACACACACACACACACACACACAGTCTCTCTCTCTCTCTCACATTCTTTCTCACGCTCTCTCTTTCTCACTCAAACACACACACACACACACAATCTCTCTCACAGTCTCATTCTCCCTCTCTCACAGTCTCTCTCTCTCTCTCACACACACACACACACACACTCTCTTTCTCACTCCCTCTCTTTCTCTCTCTCTCTCACTCACTCTCACACACACACACACACACACACACACACACACACTCACTGTCCCTCTCACTCCTTCACTCACACAAACACACACACACACAGTCCTCCCTCTCTCACACACACTCTCCCTCCCCCCTATTTATCTCGCTCTCTCTCACACAATAATTGTGATGTGTAACGGACAAACATGCAGCAACTGTCCATGTCTCGTGGTTTAGATCAGTCTCTGGTGTGGAATGTACCTGGTTCAAATCTCACTTTGGTGCTTTTACTGTCGCTCCTCAGAGGAGGTTATGAGTGCTGAACTTCCTACTCCTCAGCTGCTGATTATATCATTCTGCTTCAATTATGAAAATAAAGGTCAATAACGGCAATGAATCAACTCAGAACCTTTCAGAACTTGTTGATTTCAGTGTTCTGCTTCAGAACCCACCTGAGATGATCGGTCTTAACACCAACATTTAACATCCATTAAACTCTCACCCCGTGTACAGCACAGCAGCCCTGCTGTTCCAAACATCTTCAGAAAACACAACTGAACTGATTCCACAATCACAGCATTCGACTTCCAATCACCTTCTGGGTCATTTCTTTAGTTGTCTGAAGCATTTTCTGAGGTTTTCGATACAAAGTGCATGTGATGCCAATTTCTGGGTGAGAAACCAGGACCTATATCATCCGTCCTTGACACCATACCCACACTGTGATGGCGCACCTTTACTCGACACAAACCCTGCCCCTCTCTCCACCCAAACCCCTCCCTAACTCCACCCAAACCCCTCCCTAACTCCACTCCAACAAACCTGCATACAAAAACTAGAATTTTTTCCAACTGTTCCGGGCATTTAAATATTTGTGTGAATGTACTAGTCCTTCTCAAAAAATTAGCATATTGTGATAAAGTTCATTATTTTCTGTAATGTACTGATAAAAAATAAACTTTCATATATTTTAGATTCATTGCACACCAACTGAAATATTTCAGGTCTTTTACTGTTTTAATACTGATGATTTTGGCATACAGCTCATCTTCTTCTTCTTCTTTTACTTTCGGCTGCTCCCTTCAGGGGTCGCCACAGAAAATCAATAAATGCAGCCATGAGGTGTGTGTGTGTGTGTGTGTGTGTGTGTGTGTGTGGGGGCACTAACCAGTGTCTCTCCCCCTCATGCCGGTCCCAAGCCCGGAGAAATGCAGAGGGTTGTGTCAGGAAGGGCATCCGACGTAAAACCAATGCCAAACTTTTATGATGCAAATCAGAAGTATTACCCCTGTCTGACCAAAAAAAAAAAAAAGTGCTTTTAATACAAAAAAAAGTCAACCTTACAATAATTATGTTCAGTTATGCACTCAATACTTGGTGGGGAATCCTTTTGCAGAAATGACTGCTTCAATGTGGCGTGGCATGGAGCCAATCGGCCTGTGGCACTGCTGAGGTGTTACGGAGGCCCAGGATGCTTCGATAGCGGCCTTAAGCTCATCCACAGTGTTGGGTCTGGTGTCTCTCAACTTTCTCTTCACAATATCCCACAGATTCTCTATGGGCTTCAGGTCAGGAG
The DNA here is from genome assembly GCA_024760905.1 of Plotosus lineatus. Classification (NCBI taxonomy): domain Eukaryota; kingdom Metazoa; phylum Chordata; class Actinopteri; order Siluriformes; family Plotosidae; genus Plotosus; species Plotosus lineatus. Next base: position 48,328,366 of record CM045740.1, read on the forward strand.
AGTTGGCAGGCCAATTGAGCACAGTAATACCATGGTCAGTAAACCATTTAGCAGTGGTTTTGGCACTGTGAGCAGGTGCCAGGTCGTGCTGAAAAATGAAATCTTCATCTCCATAAAGCTTTTCAGCAGATGGAAGCATGAAGTGCTCCAAAATCTCCTGATAGCTAGCTGCATTGACCCCGCCCTTGATAAAACACAGTGGACCAACACCAGCAGCTGACATGGCACCCCAGACCATCACTGACTGTGGGTACTTGACACTGGACTTCAGGCATTTTGGCATTTCCTTCTCCCCAGTCTTCCTCCAGACTCTGGCACCTTGATTTCCGAATGACATGCAAAATTTGCTTTCATCCGAAAAAAGTACTTTGGACCACTGAGCAACAGTCCAGTGCTGCTTCTCTGTAGCCCAGGTCAGCCGCTTCTGCCGCTGTTTCTGCTTCAAAAGTGGCTTGACCTGGGGAAATGCAACACCTGCAGCCCAGTCCACTGCTTCCACAGGTCCCCCAAGGTCTGGAATCGGCCCTTCTCCACAATGTTCCTCAGGGTCCGGTCACCTCTTCTGGTTATGCAGCGTTGTCTGCCACACTTTTTCCTTCCCACAGACGTCCCACTGAGATGTCTTGATACAGCACTCTGGGAACAGCCTATTCGCTCAGAGATTTCTTTCTGTGTCTAACCCTCTTGCTTGAGGGTGTCAATGATGGCCTTCTGGACAGCAGTCAGGTCGGCAGTCTTACCCATGATTGCGGTTTTGAGTAATGAACCAGGCTGGGAGTTTTTAAAAGCCTCAGGAATCTTTTGCAGGTGTTTAGAGTTAATTGGTTGATTCAGATGATTAGGTTAATAGCTCGTTTACACTACCTGAACATGATATGCTCATTTTTTGAGATAGAAATTTTGGGTTTTCATGAGCTGTATGCCAAAATAATCAGTAATAAAACAATAAAAGACCTGAAATATTTCAGTTGGTGTGCAATCAATCTAAAATATATGAAAGTTTAATTTTTATCAGTACATTACAGAAAATAATGACCTTTATCACAATATGCTAATTTTGTGAGAAGGACTAGTAAATATAAAAATAATGGAAGGGAGTCACATGGTATGTTTGAGTCTGGAATTGTGGAATTTTCCAGAGTGGAAAATTCCCGAACATGAGGGAATCGATAATAAGGACCTGTTGCCTACTGGCTACAGTCTCCTCGTGGCTCTTCGGGCGGATCACGGATCAACTCATCGAAGGTGAACCATGGAACGCGCATCACCCAACTTTTGTTGTTCGGGACGAAGTCCATCATCCACAGCCACACACAGCCCACACGAGGATGGTAATCATTTGTTTCGTCCGACACGCAGGATGGCAAGCCTTTCCCTACCAGCACATGCGCCATATCTAAATTTACCCTACTGCGGGTGCTTGGTGACTATGGGACCCTTTGTTTCTGTGTACAGTCAGCCCCCAATTTACGAAATCAATCTGTTCCAGAGCCCTTTTCGTATTGCGGGGATTTTGTAAGTTGGGGTCGCATTTTACATGTTAAACGCCTAATTCATTCCAAGGCTCCAGTCTTTGGACTGGATAAACCCCATACACCCTCGAAAAATGCTAAAAGTACACCAATTTTGTATGAAATATGTGTTAAAAGTAAAACCAAATTATTTATAAAACCATTTAAACATTTTATTAACAGATTAAACCATTTTATTAACATTTATTAATTAAACCATTATTAAACATTATAATATTAAACACACAAAAAAAATCAATGCCAAACTTCTATGATGCAAATCAGAAGTATTACCCCCATACCGGATTGGTCAAGGCCCAGGTTAACAATGAACGCCATCAGTGCTATCAACCAACAGGGTGCTGATGGATATTGGACTCCTGTTTGTTGAAGACTTCGAAGAAGGAGAGGTGGGAGGCGTGTCCGTAGGCAGAGAGAGAAGAGGAAAGGCAGGAGTCTAGGACTGAGAGTAGGGACTTTGAATGTTGGAACTATGCAAAGAAAAGATAAGAGCTGGCTGACATGATGCAGAGGAGGAAGGTGAACAGACTGTGTGTTCAGGAGACCAGGTGGAAAGGTAGCAAGGCGAGAAGTTTAGGAGCAGGGTTTAAACTGTTTTTTCATGGTCTGGATGGGAAGAGAAATGGAGTAGGAGTCATCTTGAAGGAGGAGTTTGTCAGGAATGTTCTAGAAGTGAAAAGAGTGTGAGACAGAGTGATGAGTCTCAAGTTAGAAATTGAAGGCGTGATGTTCAATGTTGTTAGTGCTTATGCCCCACAGGCAGGATGTGAGCTAGAAGAGAAGGAGAGATTCTGGAGTGAGTTAGATGAAGTGATGCAGAGTAACCCCAGAGGTGAAAGAGTGGTCATTGGTGCAGACTTCAATGGACATGTTGGTGCAGGCAACAGAGGGGGATGAGGAAGTGATGGGCAGGTTTGGTATCCAGGACAGGAACACAGAAAGACAGATGTTGATCAATTTTGCAAAAAGGATGGAAATGCAGGCGGGAATGGTTGGACAAAAGTGTCTGGTGTGATGTACGATAGGAGAGTATCTTTTTTACTGCATTTACTGAATTAAAGTATTTACTGAATTAAAATAACTTAAAAACTAAACTAAAAACTAAAGTGTTATTCCTTCTCTCTCTCTTTCTCTCCCTCTCTCTCTCTCGCACGCACAAGACGTGAATTCAAATGACATTCCCTGCTTCTGAAGCGCATTCCCTGCGAGTTAAGTTTCCTTGTGTCTCTATTTGGGAGGCGAGCGGGGCGGGATGTTGAGACAGCCAATGAGAGAGCAACTCGCGCGTCGTGTGAAATTTTGATTGCCGCGTTTGAATTTTGAATTTCTTTTCGTAAGAGGGGGTTGTCTCGTATCTCAGGGACGGAAACTCAGGAAAATGTTTTTCATAACCCAGGGATTTCGTACACAGGGGTCATCGTAAGTTGGGGGCCGACTGTTTGTGGTTTTGCTCTAGGTTGCAAGTTATGAATTTTGTCTTATTTTGTGCATATTATTCAATTGTATATAGTTTATGTCATGGTCTGTCGTGGGGGCTCGTCCGGGATAGAATCCATTAGGCATGCGTAACACCAACAAGCTGAGAAGTTTGTATCCCTGCAGACTGAGTCAGGTGTTTCATTTAGGACACACCCACAAAACAGTTGTGATGTGGTTTAGGACACACCCACAGTGGAGCAGTAAGGATGAGTGGGCACTTCTATTTTGTGTATGTCTGTGTGTGTGTGTGTGTGTGTGTGGGGGGGGGGGGGGGGGGGTCGGGACACACGAACAGATGAACACTCGTAATATCTGAATACATGTTTATTGAGTCTGTGAAACTCGTACATGTTAAAAAAAAAAACATTAATATAAACAATAAAAAACAGGAACTGAAGAGTGTGTGTGTGCGTGTGTGTGTGTTAGTTATCCGAGTCCATGTCACTGTCACCATCACCTCCGAGAGACTGGAAGTCTTCACTGTCCTCCTCATCTTCACTTAGCTGGACCCGAGTCAGCACGTTCGGTCCTCTCCTCCGCTCCTCAGTCTCATCCTCCTCCTCTTCATCACTCACACCATCCACAGGCCCCTCCCCTCGCTCATGACCTTCCCCCTCAGGACTGAACCCCCGTCCATGGTGTCGACTGTCTCCATCATCATAGCTGCCAAAGCTGAGAGAGGGCGAGACGGTGAGTGAAAGAGACAGAGAGAGTGAGAGAGAGAGTGTGTGTGTGTGCGTGTATGTGAGAGAGAGAGAGAGAGAGAGAGAGCGAGAGAGAGAGAGAGAGAGAGTGAGCGTGAGTGAGTGTGAGAGAGCGCGAGCGAATGAATGAGAGTATGAGAAAGGTGAGTGAGAGAGTGTGACCGAGCGAGTGAGGGAGGGTGTGAGAGAAAGATCAAGTGAGGGAGTGTCAGAGAGAGAGAGAGAGAGAGCGAGAAGCAGAAGTGTGTGAGTTGTGGTGTGTCTGAAGTGTTTCCACCATGCAGAGATGTGCACTACATAGTGAACAGAATAGTGATGGGTTTGAGTGTGGCACTCAACCTGACATTGCTGTCCTCCAGGTGTGTGTCCTCATCAGGCCCTTCTCCCTCATATGACATCATGCTCTCCTCCTGCTCCATGCCGATGTGTGTGGAATCCTGATGTCCCACCTCCCGATCGCTGTCACTCCCACTCTCCGATAGGTGTATGGCTGTGATGGACAAAACAAGCAGCCAATCAGATGGCGAGCCATGAATGTGTGTGTGTGTGTGTATATATATATATGTATATATATGTATATATATATATATGTGTGTGTGTGTGTGTGTGTGTGTGTGTGTGTATATATATATATATATATATATATATATATATATATATATACACATACACACATATATACACACACACACACACACACACAGTAATCCCCTGCCACTTTGCGTTTCCTACTTGGCGTCCCCACAATATCGTGGGATTTCCTATCGGGAAATTAAAAAATTGAAGATTCTTCAAAATTCACGCGCACTATACGTGTACATTCACTACGCTACCCAACATGCCCTATTCTCCTGCTTGACTTGAGTGTTCTCTGATTGTCTCAGGCCGTGAATCCAGAAAGCTGATTGGTCGAGATTATATTTCCCAGCATGCCAAAATCAGTATTCAAACAATAAAAGACCTGAAATATTTCAGTTGGGGTGCAATGAATCTAAAATATATAAGTTTAATTTTTATCAGTACATGACAGAAAATAATGAACTTTATCACAAGATGCTAATTTTTTGAGAAGGACTAGTATATATGTTATGTTAAAATAATATATAAATGTATCAATCTACTGCAGCCGTGAGGGACGGGCACAAGCCAGTGTCACTTCCTCACGCCGGTCCCAAGCCCGGATAAATGCAGAGGGTTGCGTCAGGAAGGGCATCCGGCGTAAAACACATGCCAAATAAAACATGCGAGTCATATCAAGAAAATTCATACCGGATCGGTCGAGGCCCGGATTAACAACGACTGCCATCAGTGCTGTTAACCAACAGGGTGCTGATGGAAATTGGACTACTGTTGGTCGAAGACGTAGAAGGAGAGGCGGGAGGCGTGTCCATAGGCAGAGAGAGAAGAGGAAAGGCAGGAGTCTCGAACTGAAAGTAGGGACTTTGAATGTTGGAACTATGACAGGAAAAGGTAGAGAGCTGGCTGACATGATGCATAGGATGAAGGTGAACAGACTGTGTGTTCAGGAGACCAGGTGGAAAGGTAACAAGGCTAGAAGCATAGGAGCAGGGTTTAAGCTGTTTTTTCATGGCGTGGATGGGAAGAGAAATGGAGCAGGAGTCATCTTGAAGGAGGAGTTTGTCAGGAATGTTCTAGAAGTGAAAAGAGTGTCAGACAGATTGATGAGTCTCAAGTTAGAAATTGAAGGCGTGATGTTCAATGTTGTTAGTGCTTATGCCCCACAGGCAGGATGTAAGCAAGAAGAGAAGGAGAGATTCTGGAGTGAGTTAGATGCAGTGATGCAGAATACCCCCAAAGATGAAAGAGTAGTCATTGGTGCAGACTTCAATGGACATGTTGGTGCAGGAAACAGAGGGGACGAGGAAGTGACGGGCAGGTTTGGGATCCAGGACAGGAACGTAGAAGGACAGATGTTGGTAGATTTTGCAAAAAGGATGGAAATGGCTGTGGTGAATACTTTCTTCCAGAAGAGAGAGGAGCATACAGTGACTTATAAAAGCGGAGGTAGGAGCACACAGGTAGACTACATCTTGTGCAGGCGATGTAATTTGTAGGAAGTCAGTGACTGCAAAGTAGTAGCGGGTGAGAGTGTTGCCAAACAGCATAGGATGGTGGTGTGCAGGATGACGCTGATGGTGAGGAAGGTGAAGAAGGCAAAGGCTGAGCAGAAGACAAAGTGGTGGAAGCTGAAAAAGGAGGAGTGTTGTGTTGTCTTCAAGGAGGAGTTGAAACAGGCTTTGGGTGGTCAGGAAGTGCTTCCAGATGACTGGACAACTACAGCTAATGTGATCAGGGAGACAGGTAGGAGAATACTTGGTGTGTCATCTGGAAGGAGAGAAGATAAGGAGACTTGGTGGTGGAATGAGGAAGTGCAGGATTGTGTACCAAGGAAGAGGTTAGCTAAGAAGAAGTGGGACATAGAGAGGACCGAAGAGAGTAAACAGGAGTACAGGGATACACAGCGTAAGGCGAAGGTAGCGGTGTCAAAGGCCAAACAGAGGGCGTATGATGACTTGTATGCTCGGTTGGAAAGTAAAGAGAGAGAAAATGATGACAGGTTGGCATAGCAGAGAAATAGAGATGGGAAGGATGTGCAGCAAGTTAGAGTGATTAAGGAAAGAGTGGGAAACGTATTGACTGATGACAGAAGTGTGCTGGGAAGATGGAAAGAGTACTTTGAAGAGCTGATGGATGAAGAAAATGAGAGAGAAAAAAAAGTAGAAGAGGTGACTATTGAGGACCAGGAAGTAGCAAAGATTAGTAAGGGTGAGGTGAGGAGGGCATTGAAGAGGATGAAGAATGGAAAGGCAGTTGGCCCTGATGACATGTGGAGGTATGGAAATGTCTAGGAGAGGAAGCAGTAGATTTCCTGACAAGAACATTCAACAAGGTCTTAGAAAGTGAGGGGATGCCAGAGGAATGGAGGAGAAGTGTGCTAGTGCCCATTTTTAAGAACAAGGGAGATGTGCAGAGTTGTGGCAACTACAGAGGGACAAAGTTGATGAGCCATACGATGACGTTATAGGAAAGAATAGTGGAAGCTAGACTAAGGGCAGAGGTCAGCATTTGTGAACAACAGTTTGGTTTCATGCCAAGAAATAGCACCACAGATGCAGTGTTTGCCTTGAGGATGTTAATAGAGAAGTACAGAGGAGGTCAGAGGGAACTGCATTGTGCCTTTGTGGATCTGGAGAAAGCATATGACAGGGTGCCGAGAGAGGAACTGTGGTATTGCATGAGAAAGTCTGGAGTGGCAGAGAAGTATGTTAGAGTGGTGCAGGACATGTATGAGAGATGTAAGACAGTGGTGAAGTGTGCTGTCAGTGTGACAGAAGAGTTCAAGGTGGAGGTGGGACTGCATCAAGGGTCAGCTCTGAGCCCCTTCTTGTTTGCTATGGTGATGGACAGGCTGACAGACGAGGTTAGGCAAGAATCTCCATGGACTATGATGTTTGCAGATGACATTGTGATCTGCAGTGAGAGCAGAGAACAAGTGCAGGAAAATCTAGAGAGGTGGAGGTATGCCCTGGAAAAGAGGTGAAGAAGCGTGTGCAGGCTGGTTGGAATGGTTGGAGAAAAGTGTCCGGTGTGATGTGTGATAGGAAGGTATCGGCAAAAATGAAAGGAAAGGTGTACAAGACGGTGTTGAGGCCAGCAATGTTGTATGGTTTAGAAACAGTGTCTCTGGGGAAAAGACAGGAGGCAGAGCTGGAGGTAGCAGAGATTAAAATGTTGAGGTTCTCTTTGGGAGTAACGAGGAGGGATTGGATCAGGAATGAGTACATCAGAGGGACAGCACATGTAAGACGTTTTGGAGACAAAGTGTAAGACAAAGTAAGACATGTAAGACAAAGTTTTGGAGATGCGTGCACGTGTCATTCCCAGTGAAAGTGATTCCCGGTGCAAGTGAAAAATAGAAGCGGGCTCATGGCATGCAGTTGTGTCATATCGCAAAGGAATATGGCAAAACCCATCTACCATCTATACAGCGAATCATCTGCCTCCATCTCACCCTGTCCTTTGGATCTTCTCTTGCATCAACAGCCTTCATGTCCTCCTTCACCACATCCATAAATCTTCTCTTTGGTCTTCCTCTAGGCCTTCTGCCGAGTAGTTTCAACCTCACCATCCGACCGATATACTCACTACCAATATACTCACTATCTCTCCTCTGTACATGTCCAAACCATCTCAATCTAGCCTCTCTGACTTTGTCTCCAAAACATTTTACATGTGCTGTCCCTCTGATGTACTCATTCCTGATCCTATCCATCCTCGGTTCTCCAAAGGAGAACCTCAACATTTTCATCTCTGCTACCTCCAGTTCTGTCTCCTGTCTTTTCCCCAGGGCCACCGTTTCTAAACCATATGACATCAATGGCCTCAACACCGTCTTGTTCAATTTTCCTTTCATTCTTGCCGATACTTTCCTATCACACACCACACCCGACACTTTTCTCCAACCATTCCAACCTGCCTGCACACGCTTCTTCACCTCTTTTCCACACTCTCCATCGCTCTGGATAAACCCAGACTTTAAAGCTTCGCATGAGTGGTTCGAGAGATTTACTTTTAATACATATTTCATACAAAATTGGTGTACTTTTATCATTTTTAAAGGGTGCAGCTCTACTTACGAAAACCTCAGGTTACGAAACAGGCACTGGAATGGATTAATTTCGTAAGTCGAGGGCTGACTATATATATATATATATATATATATATATATATATATATATATATATATATTTACATACATACATACATACATAACTCGCGGATTATCTTCATTTGCAGGAGGGGCCGGAACCAAACCCCCACGAATAACGAGGGCCTACTGTATATGTGTATATAATATCAATAAATACATATTCAATGCTATAAATGCTTATAACAACAAGTAAACATTAAAAATATAACATAAGATGTAAATAAAATATAAATACACACATCCAGATGATATTGCATGGGAAGAAGCCGACACACATACATACATACATACGCGTGCGCACAAATGCAACAATGTAAGTAGTTTCGATGGGAGATTTTGGGTTGTTTTTTTGTTTGTTTAAGGTTTGCTTTTGTGGCATTTTCCTTTACTTTTCCCCCTATTCTTCCTGAACTTCCTTATTTTTTAATTCGATGAATATTTTATTTATTTAAAAAAAAAAAAAAAACGCGATGCACTGAAGCTGCATGAATTGAAGCGCGAAGTCGCGAGGGATCCCTGTATGTAATAATTTATGTGTATGTGTGTGTGTGTGTGTGTGTGTGTGTGTGTGTATTACAGGAAAAAGGATTATCTCCCTCTTCATCACTACATTCATCCTCTCCCTCAGACATCAGTAAATCCTGGTAAAGGACGCTGGACTGCACCGGTCTACTCAAGCTGTCATCCTCCTCCTCGTCATCCTCCTCCTCCAGATGACCACGCCTTGGTAACAGCATCTCATCTTCATCCTCATCCTCATCATCCAGGTCTCCTTCCTCAGCCTCTCTCACACACACACACACACACACACACACACACACACACACACACACACACACATGAAAGTTGCAAATTATTTCTGGGAATTTTCAGATTTGGAATCTTTTCATGGAAATTTATGGGAAATTAGAAAAATTGCAGGTCAAAATGTAACAGGGAACAAAAAATGTACTTCAATCAACCATATTTCATATTGGTTCAGATGGACCTCC
>CM045740.1:48342804-48347804 GCA_024760905.1 Plotosus lineatus
TTTTAAAGTCATGCCTCTGCATGTCAATAGGGCTCAGGTCGGGACTTTGACTCGGCCGCTCCAAAACCCTCATTTTGTTCTTTTTTAGCCATTCAGAAGTGGACTGACTGGTGGCTTTGGATCGTTGTCTTGCTGCAGAACCCAGGTGCGCTTTAGCTTGAAGTCTCGAACTGATAGAGGAACATTCTTCACCAGGATTTCTCGGTAGCTGGCAGAATTCATGGTTCCATCAATCGTGACAAGTTGCCCAGGTCCTGAAGCAGCAAAGCAGGCCCAGATCATCATACTTCTGCTTGGTACAATGTTCTTTTAATCAAATGCAGTGTTCCTTTTGCACCAGATGTAACAGAATGCATTTCAACTTTCACCAGTCTAATCAGTTTCATCAGTCCAGAGGACATTATTCCAAAAGCTCTGGGGATGATCGAGACGATTCCTGGCAAAAGTGATATTCTTGATATTCTTTTGTCAACAGTGGCTTTCGCCCTGGAACTCTTCCATGGATGCCATTTTTGCCTCGTGTCTTTCTGATGGTGGAGTCATGAACATTGACATTAACTGAGACGCAGTGAGGCTTGTAGTTATTTAGAAGTGGTTTTTGGCTCCTTTGTGACTTCTCCGGTTGGTCTGCGCCGTGAGATATTTGAGTAATTTTGGTAAGTTGGCCACTCCTGGGAAGGGTCGTCACTGTGCTATGCCTTCTCCATTTATGGATAATAGCTTTGACAGTGGTCCGCTGGAGTCCCAAAGCTTTACCAATGACTTTGTATCATTTCCCAGACTGAGACATCTCTGTAATATTCTTTCTTGTTTGCTCTTGAAGCTCACTGGATCACGGCATGATGATGTGTGTTCAGTATGGCCTACCTAACCTTGTCAGTCAGGTTTTATGTTTGGGATATCCTGACTGGAAATGTCTGGCAGCAATCAGGCCTGGGTGTGGCCTGGGAAATTGAACTCAGTTTTCCACAAATAATAGGATTAATCGCAATTACCTCACCTTTTAACAAGGGGGCAATTACTTTTTCACAGAGGTTCATGTAGGTTTGGATAGAATTTTTCTCTTAACAAATAAAATCACAACAGGAAAACTGCATTTTTTTTGAATACTTGGGTTATCTTTGTGTGATATTTACATTTGTTTAATGATCTGAAAATGTTAAGTGACAAAAGTGCAAAAAGGTAATGAAAAAAAAAAAAAATCAGCAAAACAGTAAAAACTTCAGCATAGCAGTCTTCTACACTGTGTTCCCACAGTACACTGCTCATGGCTTTGTATTTCAGCCACTGATGCTGAAAAGTGTGTGTCTGTGTGTACATGTGTGTGTGTGTGTACACTGGGGTGGTCTCTCATGTCGTTGATGATGCTCTCCAGGATGGAGGACAGCGTGACCATTGGGTCCGTCCTTCTACGATGGATGGACTTGTGAGGACGCTACAGAGGAACAGGAGACAGGAGGTTATGATTACAGCAGCAAGGACACTCTCTCTTTCTTTCTCTCTCTCTCTCATACATGGCAACAGCAAAATATATTTTCAACGTAACTTTAGCATGTGGGGGGGTGGGGGATTTCCAGGGTGGAGCCTGTTTGCTATCTAGAGTTGGTCATCTAGCATAGACGACTTGAAATATAATTATTTGTAAACATATGTGTATTTGCAATATAATATATACACAGAATTGAGAAATATGTCAACTATGGCTCAATGTTTTGTGTTGTATAAATGAAAAAATACACAAATATTTCCTGGAAACCACTGTACAAATTTATGAAACATTTTCAACTAACTGTCCCAGCCTGCTAGTTACTAATTAATGTTGAGATACTACTCAGGTAAATACAACCACAGTGTATTAACTTATATGACAACCATCACCAATGTTTTGAGTATTTTCAAATTGAACACGAATTTGGCTGCAATTAAAAAAAATGAATAAAATGAAAATAAAATTCCATATAATATAATAAAATATATTATATATATATATATATATATATATATATATAAAATATAATACATATTAAACTGTTATCAACAATGCGAGTAAGTTTATCACACAATGACTTTACCAATACAGATTACTTTAATTAAGTTTCAACGTAATTTCACATATCATCATCATCATCATCATCGTCTTCTGCTAAGTCCGAGGTCGGGTCGTGGGGGCAGCAACCTAAGCAAAGAGGTCCAGACGTCCCTCTCCCCAGCCACCTCCTCCAACTCTCCCGGGGAGACACCGAGACTGTCCCAGACAAGCCGAGAGACATAGTCCCTGCAGCGTGTTCTAGGTCGACCCCGGGGTCTCTTCCAGGTTGGACATGCCCAAAACACCACACCAGGGAGGCGTCCGGGAGGCATTCTGACCAGATGCCCGAGCCACCTCAACTGGCCCCTCTCAATGCGGAGCAGCGGATCTACTCCGAGCTCTCCACGGATGGTAGAGCTTCTCACCTTATCTCTAAGGGAGAACCCCGCCACCCGGTGAAGGAAGCTCATTTCAGCCACTTGTATCCGTGATCTTATTCTTTCGGTCACTACCCAAAGCTCGTGACCATTGTGAGGGTTGGAACGTAGATCGACTGGTAAATTGAGAGCTTTGCTTTGCGGCTCAGCTCCTTCTTCACCACAACGGACTGGTACAGGCACCACTTAATAAGGCAGGACCTCATTCCTGATCCGGAGGCTGCATTCCACCATTGTCCGACTGAGAACCATGGCCTCAGACTTGGAGGTACTGATCCTCATCCCGGCTGCTTCGCACTCGGCTGCGAATCGCTCCAAAGAGATCTGGAGGTCCCGACTTGATGAAGCCAAAAGGACAACATCATCCACAAAAAGCAGAGACGAGATCCGATGGCCACCAAACCAGAACCCCTCAACGCCTCGACTGCACCTAGAAATTCTGTCCATAAAAATTATGAACAGAATTGGTGACAAAGGACAGCCTTGGCGGACTCCAACTCCCACCGGAAACGAATTTGACCTGTTGTTGCCAATACGGACCAGACTCTGGCTCCGATGATACAGTGACCGAATGGCTCGTAGCAATGGATCCGGAACGCCGTACTCTCAGAGCACGCCCCACAAGATCGTTCGAGGGACACGGTCGAAAGCCTTCTCCAAATCCACAAAGCACATGTGGACAGATTGGGCAAACTTCCATGCCCCCTCCAGAATCCTGTGGAGTGCATAGAGTTGGTCAAGAGTGCTACGGCCAGGACGAAAACCACATTGCTCCTCCTGAATCCGAGGTTCGACTATCGGTCGGATCCTCCTCTCTAGTACCCCTGCATAGACTTTCCCAGGTAGGCTGAGGAGTGTAATTCCCCGATAGTTGGAACACACCCTCCGGTCCCCCTTCTTAAAAATTGGGACCACCACCCCAGTTTGCCAATCCAGAGGTACAGCCCCCGATGACCACGCAATGTTGCAGAGACATGTCAACCAAGACAGTCATACAACATCCAGAGCCCTGAGATATTCCAGGCGGATCTCGTCCAACCCCGGAGCTCGACCACTGAGGAGCTTTTTGACAACCTCAGTGACCTCCACTCCAGTGATGGGCGAACCCCCACCCAAACCCCCAGGGTCTTCCTCTTCCACTGAGGGCGTGTTGGTGGGATTGAGGAGGTCCACAAAGTATTCCCTCCACCTCTCGACGACATCCTCAGTTGAGGTAAGCAGCTCCCCACCTCCACTGTAAACAGTGTTTGTGGAGAACTGCTTCCCCCTCCTAAGGCGTCGAATGGCGGTCCAGAACCTTTTTGAGGCCAACCGATAATCACTCTCCAGGTCCTCACCGAACTCCTCCCACGCCCAAGATTTTGCATCTGCGACAGCCTTGGCTGCAGCACGTTTGGCCTGCCGGTACCTGTTTGTGCCTCGGGAGTCCCACAGGCTAATAAAACCCGATAGGCCTCCTTCTTCAGCTGGACGGCCCCCCTTCACCGCAGGTGTCCACCACCGGGTTCGGGGATTACTGCCACAACAAGCACCGATGACCTTCCGGCCACAGCTATGGGCTGCCGCCTCAGCAATGGAGGCACGAAACATGACCCATTCAGATTCCATGTCCCCCGCCTCCTCCGGGACGTGGTTGGAGCTCTGCCAGAGGTGTGAGTTAAAGGCCTCTCGGACAGGCGACTCCGCCAAACGTTCCCAGCAGACCCTGATTACACGCTTGGGCCTGCCAGGTCTGGAAGGCAGCCTCCCCCACCACCGAAGCCAACTTACCACCAGGTAGTGATCAGTAGACAGCTCAGCTCCTCTCTTCAGCCGAGTGTCCAGAACATATGGTCGCAAGTCCGATGACACGACTACAAAGTCAATCATCGAATTGTGACCTAGGGTGTCCTGGTGCCAAGTGCACTTATGGGCACACTTATGCTCGAACATGGTGTTTGTGATAGACAAACTGTGACAAGCACAGAAGTCTAACAACGAAACACCATTCGGGTTCAGACTGGAGAAGCCGTACCTGCCGATCACACCCTTCCAGGTCACACTATCATTGCCCACATGGGCGTTGAAGTCTCCCAAGACAACGAATGAGTCTCCCGAGGGAGCGTTCTCCGACATCCCCCCCCCCAAAGACTCCAAAAAGGGTGGGTACTCTGAACTGTCATTTGGTGCATAAGCACAAATAACAGTCAGGACCTGTCCCCCCACCCGAAGACGGAGGGAAGCTACCCTTTCGTCAACTGTGGAGAACCCCAACATTTGGGCACCAAGAATACCCACACCGGCTCGCCGCCTCTCCCCATGAGCAACTCCAGAATAGAATAAGGTCCATCCTCTCTCGAGATGGATGGTACCAGAGCCCAAGCTATGCGTTGAGGTGAGCTCGACTATATCTAGTCGGTAGCTCTCCACCTCACGCACCAGATCAGGCTCCTTCCCCGCCAGAGAGGTGACATTCCATGTCCCAAGGGTTAGAGTAAGTAGCTGAGGATCGGTCCGACAGAACCCATGCCTTCGGCTGCCACCCAACTCACACT
>CM045740.1:48352804-48387804 GCA_024760905.1 Plotosus lineatus
CATGCCAGGTACAGGACTGACGGTAGACTGTTCAACCTCAGGTACCTACGGGCTGTTACCAAGGTAAAGGAGCCGCTCATCAGAGTCTTCTTGGTTGCTGATAACTGCGCCCTCAACGCCAGCACAGAGCAGAAGATGCAGCACGCAATGGACTGCTTGTCAAGAGCCTGTGAGAACTTGGGTCTCACCAGAAGCACCAAAAAGTCTGAAGTTATGTACCAGCCCGCACCAGGACAGCTCTACCAAGAACCACACATCACAGTAGAGGGACAGGAACACCAGGCTGTCAACAGCTTCACCTATCTGGGCAGCACACTTTCAAGAGCGGTGAACATCAATGCAGAAATCAACGACAGGATCAACGCCAGCTGCCTTTGGAAGACTCCGTGACAGCCAACTGCCAAAAACGCTACTGTACAGAGAGCTTTGTGAAGGCAAGCATTCAGTTGGCGGACAGAAGAAACACTTCAAAGATGACCTGACAGCGTCCCTCAAGGACATCAAAATCAACATCAACACTTAGGGGCAGCTTGCTACCAACTGCTCAGCTTGGCGAAGCAAAGTTTTCACAGGTACCCGTGCAGCAGAGAAGTGACGAACTTCTGAGGCAGAGCAGAGGCGCAGCAGAAATACACTGCGCGCAAAGCTTGAGTGACCTCCACCATCATCGCAGCACCCACCCACACATTGTCATGTGTGTGGGCGAGCATTTCACACCCTGATCTGCCTCACTAGCCATCTCCGAACCCATAGCCACTGATCATTGATCTGATATGAAGTCATGATCATCTTCAACTTCGAAGGACAAACACTAACAACATAAAGGTGCAAATTTTGTGCATGTGTGCGCATAAAGGTGCAAAAAAAAAATTTGTGTTTGTGGAACAAACTCACATGAACTCGTCGTCCTTGGTGGAGCGGACGCGCGTGTAGGCATCGATGACGGATGGCTTGCGTACAGTCTCACAGCGCACGTACTCTTTCCCATCCTCGTCCCTAAACGTGCGATAGATCTTCAATCTCCGCCCTGTCGCTGAGGAGTTCAAACTCGTTACTGAGGATGCATCATCATCTTTATGAGAGCCGGTGGACTGAGCACTCGCTACACACACACACACACACACACACACACACACACACACACACACACACGATAAATACAGAAACACATTCACCATTATACACTGCATGAAGTCATACATACATTACAATAGTTCAGTATAACTGTTCCAGTCCATAGTTTAGTTTTACATTTATGTTCATCTATATGTGTATATGTACGTTTATATTTCTATTCACACATAGCCATAATATATACGTTTTGAGGGGTGGTGAAACCATCCTCTCTCTTCAGGTGATTACAGCTGAATTCTTCTGATTCTTCTGTAATCACCTGAAGAGAGAGGATGGTTTCACCACCCCTCGAAACAGATCTGTAGTGAAAAATGGAAGTTTTAAATCGAATGTCTTTGTTCTGTCCTTTTATTTTTACATATATTTGCTCTACGAAAAAGAATTAAGCACTCTCATACAGAAGAATCTACTCAGAAAATTCTCTCTCTCTCTCTCTATCTATATATATATATATATATATATATATATATATATATATATACATATATACACATACATACACATACATACACATATACATATACACGCAATGCAGCCGTGAGGGAGGGGCACAAGCCAGTGTTTCTCCCTCACGCCGGTCCCAAGCCCGGATAAATGCAGAGGGTTGTGTCAGGAAGGTCATCCGGCGTAAAACAAATACCAAATAAAACATGCGAGTTACATCAAGAAAATTCATACTGGATCGGTCGAGGCCTGGGTTAACAACGACCGGCATCAGTGCTGTTAACCAACAGGGTGCTGGTGGAAATTGGACTACTTTTGGTCGAAAAAGTCAAAGAAGGAGAGACAGGAGGCGTGTCTGTAGGCAGAGAGAAAAGAGGAAAGGCAGGAGTCTAGGACGGAGAGTAGGGACTTGGAATGTTGGAACTATGACAGGAAAAGGTAGACAGCTGGCTGACATGATGCAGAGGAGGAAGGTAGACATACTGTGTGTTCAGGAGATCAGGTGGAAAATCAGCAAGGCTAGAAGCTTAGGAGCAGGGTTTAAGCTGTTTTTTCATGTTGTGGATGGGAAGAGAAAGAGAGTAGGAGTCATCTTGAAGGAGGAGTTTGTCAGGAATGTTCTAGAAGCGAAAAGAGTGTCAGACAGAGTGATTAGTCTCAAGTTAAAAATTGAAGGCGTGATGTTCAATGTTGTTAGTGCTTATGCCCCACAGGTAGGATGTGAGCTAGAAGAGAAGGAGAGATTCTGGAGTGACTTAGATAAAGTGATGCAGAATACGCCCAAAGATGAAAGAGTAGTTATTGGATCAGACATCAATGGACATTTTGGTGCAGGAAATGAGGGGACGAGGAAGTGATGGGAATCCAGGACAGGAACGCAGATGGACAGAGGTTGGTAGATTTTGCAAAAAGGATGGAAATGGCTGTGGTAAATACTTTCTTCCAAAAGAGAGAGGAGCATAGATTAACTTAAAAAAGCGGAGGTAGGAGCATCCAGGTCGCCTACACAAGATGTAGTCTACCTGTGTGCTCCTACCGCCGCTTTTATAAGTCACTCTCTGCTCCTATGCCATATCCTATGCCAAACAGCAAAGGATGGTGGTGTGCAGGATGATGCTGATTGTGAGGAAGGTGAAGAAGGCAAAGGCTGAGCAAAAGACAAAGTGGTGGAATCTGAAAAAGGAGGAGTGTTGTGTTGTCTTCAAGGAGGAGTTGAAACAGGCTTTGGGTGGTCAGGAACTGCTTCCAGATGACTGGACAACTACAGCTAATGTGATCAGGGAGACAGGTAGGAGAAGACTTGGTGTGTCATCTGGAAGGAGAGGAGATAAGGAGACTTGGTTGTGGAATGAGGAAGTGCAGGAGTGTGTACAATAGAAGAGGGACATAGAGAGAACCGAAGAGAGTAAACAGGAATACAGGGAGACACAACGTAAGGCGAAGGTAGCGGTGTCAAAGGCCAAACAGAGGGCGTATGATGACTTGTATGCTCGGTTGGAAAGTAAAGAGGGAGAAAATTATTTTTACAGGTTGGCACAGCAGAGAAATAGAGACGGGAAGGATGTGCAGCAAGTGAGAGTGATTAAGGACAGAGAGGGAAATGTATTGACTGATGACAGAAGTGTGCTGGGAAGATGGAAAGAGTACTTTGAAGAGCTGATGAATGAGGAAAATGAGAGAGAGAGAAAAGAGTAGAAGAGGTGACTGTTGAGGACAAGGAAGTAGCAAAGATTAGTAAGGGTGAAGTGAGGAGAGCATTGAAGAGGATGAAGAATGGAAAGGCAGTTGGCCCTGATGACATACTGGTGGAGGTATGGAAGTGTCTAGGAGAGGAAGCAGTAGATTTCCCGACAAGAACAGTCAACAAGGTCTTAGAGAGTGAGAGGATGCCAGAGGAATGGAGAAGTGTGCTGGTGCCCATTTTTAAGAACAAGGGAGATGTGCAGAGTTGTGGCAACTACAGAGGGATAAAGTTGATGAAGTTATGAGAAAGAATAGTGGAAGCTAGACTAAGGACAGAGGTCAGCATTTGTGAACAACAGTTTGGTTTCATGCCAAGAAAGAGCACCACAGATGCAGTGTTTGCCTTGAGGATGTTAATAGAGAAGTACAGAGGAGGTCAGAGGGAGCTGCATTGTGCCTTTGTGGATCTGGAGAAAGTATATGACAGGGTGCCGAGAGAGGAACTGTGGTATTGTATGAGGAAGTCTGCAGTGGCAGAGAAGTATGTTAGATTGGTGCAGGACATGTATGAGAGATGTAACACAGTGGTGAGGTGTGCTGTCGGTGTGACAGAAGAGTTCAAGGTGGAGGTGGGACTGCATCAAGGGTCAGCTCTGAGCCCCTTCTTGTTTGCTATGGTGATGGACAGGCTGACAGACGAGGTTCGGCAAGAATCTCCATGGACTATGATGTTTGCAGATGACATTGTGATCTGCAGTGAGAGCAGAGAACAAGTGCAGGAAAACCTAGAGAGGTGGAGGTATGCCCTGGAAAGGAATGGAATGAAGGTTAGCCTCAGTAAGACAGAATACATGTGTATGAATGCTAAAGACCCAACAAGAACAGTGAGGTTACAAGGAGCAGATAAGGAAGGTGGAGGATTTTAAGTACTTAGGCTCAACAATCCAGAGCAATGGAGAGTGTGGAAAAGAGGTCAAGAAGCGTGTGCAGGCAGGTTGGAATGGTTGGAGAAAAGTGTCCGGTGTGATGTGTGATAGGAAAGTATCGGCAAAAATGAAAGGAAAAGTGTACAAGACGGTGTTTAGGCCAGCGATGTTGTATGGTTTAGAAACAGTGGCCCTGGGGAAAAGACAGGAGGCAGAGCTGGAGGTAGCAGAGATGAAAATGATGAGGTTCTCTTTGGGAGTAATGAGGATGGATAGGATCAGGAATGAGCACATCAGAAGGACAGCACATGTAAGACGTTTTGGAGACAAAGTCAGAGGCTAGATTGAGATGGTTTGGACATGTGCAGAGGAGGGATAGTGAGTATATTGGTAGTAGGATGTTGAGGTTGGAACTACCAGGCAGAAGGCCTAGAGGAAGAACAAAGAGACGATTCATGGATGTGGTGAAGGAGGACATGAAGGCAGTTTGTGTAAGAGAAAAACATGCAGAGGATAGGGTGAGATGGAGGCAGATGATTCGCTGTGGCGACCCCTGAAGGGAAAAGCCGAAAGGACAAGATATATATATATACATATATACACACACACACACGCACGCACACACACACACACACACACACACACACACACAGTGGTACCTCACCTTACAAAAGTCCCAACAAACGAAAAATCCAGGTTAAGAAACGCATTCACCAAAAATTTCCATCTCTGGATACGAAACCAATTCACGTTACGAAAGCACCATCTCAAAAATTCAAACAATGAGCGCGTTGCTCTCCCATTGGCTATCTCCCAACATCCCGCCCCACTGGCCTCCCATTGGCTATCTCCCAACATCCCACCCCGCTGGCCTCCCATTGGCTACCTCCCAACATACTGCCCCATTGACTAGGCGGGAGCTGCATCTCCATAATACCCATGACGCTGCTCCTTCCCATTGGCTATTATGGAGCTGCATCTCCATAATTCCCATGATGCTTTTTGATCCATTGTTCTTTCACGAAGTTAAAACACGCGCAAAGGACAGTTACTGTTGTTTCGTGAGTTTTTCGAGTGAGCTCATTGCAACTTTATTTTTTGGCTCAGGCTTTTAAACTTGCATAAACATTTGTAAGATTATAACTCTGCTAAAAAGACATGGTCAAAACAAGCGCGCACACACACACACACACACACACACAAACACGTGTAATTCCAGGTGCGAGTGAGAAGAAAAGGCTGGCTCGTGGCATGCAGTTGAGTGATATCGCAAAGGAATATGGCCAAACCCATCTACCATGGGTACTATATTGAAGCAGAAGGAGGCCTTAAAAGGTATACTTTTATAATTTTAAATGGGTTTAGAAGGTAAGTATTGGTGCCTTGGAACGAATCAGGTGTTTAAAATGTAAACGGGGCTCAACTTACGAAAAATCCAGGTTACGAAACCACTTCTGGAACGGATTAACTTCGTAAGGTGAGGTACCACTGTATATGCGCATTTGTGTGCGTATGTGTGTGTGTGTATATATGCGTATGTTCGTGTGCATATATATATATATATATATATATATATATATATATATATATACACATATATAGGATTTTCTGAGTAGATCCTTCCGTAGGAGAGTGCTCAATACTTTTTGGTAGAGCAAATTACAATAAAAATAAAAGTGAATGAAACTCTTCTGTAATCACCTGAAGAGAGAGGATGGTTTCACCACACCTCGAAACAGATCTGTAGTGATAAATGGAGTTTCAATAGAAAGTCTTTGTCCTGTCCTTTTATTTTTATTATATATATATATATATATATATATATATATATATATATATATATATATATATATACACACTAGTCCTTCTCAAGCATTATTCATTAGCATATTGTGATATACGTAGTTCATTATTTTCTGTAATGTACTGATAAACATTCGACTTTCATATATTATAGATTGATTGCACACCAACTGAAATATTTCAGGTCTTTTATTGTTTTAATACTGACGATTTTGGCATACAGCTCAAGAAAACCACAAATTCCTATCTCAAAAAATTAGCATATCATGAAAAGGTACTCTAAACGAGCTATTAACCTAATCATCGGAATCAACCGATTAATGCTAAACACCTGCAAAAGATTCCCGAGGCTTTTAAAAACTCCCAGCCTGCTTCATTACTCAAAACCACAATCATGGGTAAGACTGCCGACCTGACTGCTGTCCAGAAGGCCATCATTGACACCCCCAAGGTAAGACACAGAAAGAAATCTCTGAGCGAATAGGCTGTTCCTAGAGTGCTGTATCAAGCCACCTCAGTGGGACGTCTGTGGGAAGGAAAAAGTGTGGCAGAAAACGCTGCACAACCAGAAGAGGTGACCGGACCCTGAGGAAGATTGTGGAGAAGGGCCGATTCCAGACCTTGGGGGACCTGTGGAAGCAGTGGACTGGGCTACAGGTACCGCATTCCCCAGGTCAAGCCACTTTTGAAGCAGAAACAGCGGCAGAAACGCCTGACCTGGGCTACAGAGAAGCAGCACTGGACTGTTGCTCAGTGGTCCAAAGTACTTTTTTCGTATGAAAGTAAATTTTGCATGTCATTTGGAAATCAAGGTGCTAGAATCTGGAGGAAGACTGGGGAGAAGGAAATGCCAAACTGCCTGAAGTCCAGTGTCAAGCACCCAGTCAGTGATTGGCTGGGGTGCCATGTCAGCTGCTGGTGTTGGTCCACTGTGTTTTATCAAGGGCAGGGTCAATACAGCTAGCTATCAGGAGATTTTGGAGCACTCCATGCTTCCATCTGCTGAAAAGCTTTATGGAGATGAAGATTTCATTTTTAAGCACAACCTGGCACCTGCTCACAGTGCCAAAACCACTGCTAAATGGTTTGCTGACCATGGTATTACTGTGCTCATTTGGCCTGCCAACTCTCCTGACCTGAACCCCATAGAGAATCTGTGGGATATTGTGAAGAGAAAGTTGAGAGACACCAGACCCAACACTGTGGATGAGCTTAAGGCTGCTATCGAAGCATCCTGGGCCTCCGTAACACCTCAGCAGTGCCACAGGCTGATTGCCTCCATGCGACGCCGCATTGAAGCAGTCATTTCTGCAAAAGGATGCCCGACCACGTATTGAGTGCATAACTGAACAAAATTATTTGAAGGTTGACTTTTTTTGTATTAAATACACTTTTTTTTTTTTTTGGGCGGATGAAATATGCTAATTTTTTGAGATCAGAATTTTGGGTTTTCATGAGCTATATGCCAAAATAATCAGTATTAAAACAATAAAAGACCTGAAATATTTCAATTGGTGTGCAATGAATCTAAAATATATAAAAGTTTAATTTTTATCAGTACATTACAGAAAATAATTAACTTTATCACAATATGCAAATTTTTTTTTTTTAAACGGACTACTATATATATATTCATAGGGGACGATGAAGTGATGGGCAGGTTTGGGATCCAGGACAGGAACACAGAAGGTCAGATGTTAATTGATTTTGCAAAAAGGATGGAAATGGATGTGGTGAATACTTTCTTCCAGGAGAGACAGGAGCATAGGGTTACATATAAAAGCAGAGGTAGGAGCACACAGGTAGACTACATCATTTGTAGACGATGTAATTTGAAGGAAGTCAGTGACTGTAAAGTAGTAGTGGGTGAGAGTGTTACCAAACAGCATAGGATGGTGGTGGGCAGGACGACACTGATGGTGAGGAAGGTGAAAAAGGCAAAAGCAGGGCAGAAGACAAAGTGGTGGAAGCTGAAAAAGGAAGAGTGTCATGTTGTCTTTAAGGAGTTGAAACAGGCTTTGGGTGGTCAAGATGTGCTTCCAGATGAGTGGACAACCACAGAAAATGTGATCAGGGAGACAGGTAGTACTTGGTGTGTCCTCTGGAAGGAAAGTTGATAAGGAGACTTGGTGGAATGAAAAATGCAGGAGTGTGTCCAAAGGAAAAGGTTAGCTAAGAAGAAGTGGGACATTGAGAGGACCGAAGAAAGTAAACAGGAGTACAGGGAGACATCACGTAAGGCAAAGGTAGCAGTGTCAAAGGCCAAACAGAGGGCGTATGATGACTTGTATGCTAGGTTGGACCGTTAGCAGGGAGAAAATGATTTATACAGGTTGGCACAGCAGAGAAATAGAGATGGGAAGGACGTGCAACAAGTTATAAAGGACAGAGGGGGAAATGTTTTGACGAGGGAAATGTATTGACTGATGACAGAAGTGTGCTGGGAAATATGCTTTGACTATGCAGAGTGCTTTCAAGCTGATGAATGAGGAAAATGAGAGAGAAAAAAGAGAAGGCAGACGAGGACCAGGAAGTAGCAAAGATTAGTCAGGGTGAGGTGAGGATGGCACTGAAGAGGATGAAGAATGGAACGGCAGTTCGTCCTGATGACATACCGGTGGAGGTATGGAAGTGTCTCGGAGAGGTCGCGGTAGATTTTCCGACAAGAACATTCAACAAGGTTGACAGATGCCAGAGGAATGGAAAAGTGCGCTGGTGCCCATTTTTAAGAACAAGGGAGATGCGCAGAGTTGTGGCAACTACAGAGGGATAAAGTTGATGAGCCATACGATGAAGTTATGGGAAAGAATAGAGGAAGCTAGACTAAGGGCAGAGGTCAGCATTTGTGAACCAAGCCAAGAAAGAGCACCACAGATGCAGTGTTTGCTTTGAGGATGTTAATAGAGAAGTACAGAGAAGGTCAGAGGGAGCTGCATTGTGCCATTGTGGATCTGGAGAAAGCATATGACAGGGTGCCGAGAGAGGAACTGTGGTATTGCATGAGGAAGTCTGGAGTGGCAGAGAAGTATGTTAGAGTGGTGCAGGACATGTATGAGAGATGTAAGACAGTGGTGAGGTGTGATGTCGGCGAAGAATTCAAGGTGAAGGTGGGACTGCATCAAGGATCAGCTCTGAGCCCCTTCTTGTTTGCAATGGTGATGGACAGGCTGACAGACGAGGTCAGACAAGAATCTCCGTGGACTATGATGTTTGCAGATGACATTGTGATCTGTAGTGAGAGCAGAGAACAAGTGGAGGAAAATCTAGAGAGGTGGAGGTATGCCCTGGAAAGGAGGGGAATGAAGGTTAGCCTCAGTAAAACAGAATACATGTGTGTGAATGACAATGACTCAGGAGGAACGGTGATGTTACAGGGAGCAGAGATAAAGAAGGTGGAGCATTTTAAGTACTTGGGCTCAACAATCCAGAGCAATGGAGAGTGTGAAAAAGAGGTGAAGAAGCGTGTGCAGGCTGGTTGGAATGGTTGGATAAAAGTGTCCGGTGTGATGTGTGATAGGAGGGTATCGGCAAGAATGAAAGGAAAAGTGTACAAGACGGTGTTGAGGCCAGCGATGTTGTATGGTTTAGAAACAGTGGAGCTGAGGAAAAGACAGGAGGCAGAGCTGGAGGTAGTGGAAATGGAAATGTTGAGGTTCTCTCTGGCAGTAACGAAGATGGATAGGATCAGGAATGAGCACATCAGAGGGACAGCACATGTAAGATGTTTTGGAGACAAAATCAGAGAGGCTCGATTGAGATGGTTTGGACATGTACAGAGGAGGGAGAGTTAATATATTGGTAGTAGGATGCTGAGGTTGGAACTACCAGGCAGAAGGCCTCGAGGAAGGCCAAAGAGATTTATGGATATGGTGAAGGAAGACATGAAGGTCGTTGGCCTAAGAGAAGAATATGCAGAGGACAGGGTGAGATAGAGGCAAATGACTTGCTGTGGCGATCCCTGAAGGGAATAGCCAAAAGGAAAAGATATATACACAGTAGTACTTCTAGTGGTGCTTTACAACAATCCAGACGATTATTCCTCTTCAGGCACTTTAGAAGAAACTGTTGTTTCTTCATGACCAAGTCTTATTTTTTCAGAAGAGACATCCAACGTCATTACCTTTTTCTGGGGCTTAGCCGGGGATTGAGTGGTATAGAGCTTAACTGGTAATTAAAACACACTAAAAAGAGGCTCATTGACAACTTGTCCGCGAATGAGGAAAAACAGGCATATACATCATCTCAACCAATCAGCAGGAAGGAGGACAGCCATTGGCTGAATTTGAATCACGTGACAGTTGCTCAGCAATCCACAAATTTGCACAGGCGCAAGTGCAAAACCATGAATAGTCAAGGGCCTACTGTATTTATATGCTTGTGTGCGTATATACGTATATGTGTGTGTGTGTGTGTGTGTGTATATATGTATATGTGTGCGTATGTGTCAATATACGTGTTTTTGTGTGTGTGCATATATGCGTATGTGTGTGTGCGTATGTATATATGTGTATGTTTGTGTGCATATGTGTATATATGCATGTTTGTGTGTGTGCGTATATATATATATATATATATATATGTTCGTGTGTCTATGTGTGCTTCTGTATGCTTGTGTGTGTATGCATGTGTATGTGTGTTTATGTTTATGTGTGAGAGTCTGTATGTGTGAGTGTCTATGTTTAAGTGTGTGTATGTTTGAGTCTGTATGTGTGTCTGTGTGTGAATGTGTGTGTGTGTGCGTGTGTGCGCGCGGACGGGCGGGCGCGTGTGGTGAGAGTACAGCCCATTAGTTGGTGCCTCAGTTGTGCGAGTTCAATGTACTGTGTAGTTATTGTAAAAGTAATGGTGATTCTTGTTCGTACAGAGGCCCTTGCGTCGGTCCTTCCTGCCCTTGTCTCGCTCTGCCCCTTCGTCTCCCATCAGCATGCGGTGCAGTTCCTTCCGCTCCTCCTCCTCACGCTCACGACTCAGCTGAGAACTCGTCTTCTTGTTCTGCAACATGTTCTCAATGTTCTTCCCCATCTCCTCAAAATCACTGTCCTCCGCAGAACTGCTGTCTGTGTCTGTGGACAACACCTCCGTACTCTCCAACACCCTGGGCCAGAGAAGAGGGGAAGGGGGTGGGGGGTGGCAGAGAGAGAGAGAGAGAGCATGAGTGAGAGAATGAGTGAGAGAGAGAGAAAGAGAGAGGGAGAGAGAGAGAAAAGGATAAAAAGAAAGAGAAAAATAGAGAAAAGAGAAAAAAGGAAAAGAAAAAAGAGAAAAAGAAAAATACAGAGAAAGACAGAGTGAGAGAAAGAGAGAGAGACAGAGTAAGAGACAACGGCAGAAAGAGGGAGCGAGCGAGAGAGACAGCAAGGGAAAATACTGAAAAAAGAGAGAAATAGAGAAAAAAGGAGTAAAAGAAAGAAAAAGAGAAATAGAGAAACAAAAAAAATTACAAAAGAGTGAGACAGAGTAAAAGACAAAGAGAAAGAGAGAGAGCAAGAGAAAATAGAGAAAAAGAGAGAAAAAGGGAATACAGTGAGAGCGCACGAGAGACAGCGAGAAAGAGAGAGAACGAGAGAGAGAGAGAGAGAGAGAGAGAGAGAGAGAACGAGCGAGAGAGAGAGAACAAGAGAGCGAGAGCAAGCGAGAGAGCAAGAGAGAATAGTAGGAAGGATAGTCAGTGATTACACTTTCACTGATCCATTCTCTCACACTGACGACTGCTTGAATTCTGCTGTATATTTTGTCTGTCTCTCACTTGTTCTGCAGGTCAAATATGCGCTGACATTCCTCTTTATATCTCTCCTGATGCTCCGCAACGGAGAACCGTGACCCGCGAGCAAATTTACTCATTGGGGTCTCTCCTGAACGTGCCTGCTCCGTCGACATGGTTCGCACAACATCAATTACCTCCCAGCGGGACAGCTTCTTAATCTAAACACACACACACACACACACACACACACACACACACACACACAAGCACTGTCATAGACTGCCAGCACTAAATGCTCCTTCCCGTGTAGTTGGATTTAAACCATTCCATTGATGGTCACATGGTCAGCAGATCAGTTCATGTTCAGTCTTCTGATCTGAGCTGAGAGCTGAAGGGTGGAGGTTTGGGGAATGTTACCCTCTCTGGTATAAAGCACATACTGCTCGTTCCATGTGAAATTGCCTGTGACCGAACATCGGGACTTTGATTTGATCTGGTGTGTAAACCTGTTTTACTTATACTGTAGATCAGGGGCGCCCAATCGATCGCGGTCTACCGTTCAATCGCAAAGGTACTGTGCGCGTAGATCGCATGGCATGAAAATGTAGACGTGGTATAGGGCACTGGATCGCTGATCCTTGGGTTGCGGTTTCAAGTCCTACTTGATTGACAGTCGATCTGACCAATCTGACCTTTTCTGACACAGCTGTCACTGTGTATGTGCACATAACGGTGCGTTCGAGCAAGCTAGTGAGTTAGCCTCAAACTTATGTTTCTCAACTTCTTTTCCTTTCAGCTTTTCCCTTTTTCAGGGGTCACCACAGCAAATGATCTGATTCACATGTTTGATTTGGCATAGGTTTTTACGTCAGATGCCCTTCCTGACACAACCCTTTAGCAAGGGGCGGAAACATACTGACATGCAGCTACTCTTTATGAAAGTCAGCAATGTTGTCTTCAAGGAGAAGTTGAAACAGGCTTTGGGTCGTCAGGAAGTGCTTCCAGATGAATGGACAACGACAGCTACAGTGGTATGAAAAAGTATCTGAACCTTTTGGAATTTCTGACATTTCTGCATAGAATCACCATCAAATGTGATCTGATCTTAGTCCAAATCACACAGATGAAAAAACAGTGTCCGCTTTTCAACGAAAACCACCCAAACATTTATAGGTTTTCATATTTTAATGAGGACAGCATGCAAACAATGACAGAAGGGGGAGGAATAAGTAACTGAACCATCACATTTAATATTTTGTGGCCCCCCTTTGGCAGCAATAACTTCAACCAGACGCTTCCTGTAGCTGCAGATCAGTCTGGCACATCGATCAGGACTAATCTTGGCCCATTCTTCTTTACAAAACTGCTGTAGTTCAGTCAGATTCCTGGGATGTCTGGCATGAATCGCTGTCTTGAGGTCGTGCCACAGCATCTCAATGGGTTTCAAGTCTGGACTTTGACTTGGCCACTCCAGAACGTGTATTTTGTTCTTCTGAAACCATTCTGATGTTGATTTACTTCTGTGTTTTGGATCATTGTCTTGTTGCAGCATCCATCCTCTTTTTAGCTTCAACTGTCTGACAGACGGCCTCAGGTTTTCATGCAAAACATCCTGATAAACTTTTGAATTCATTTTTGCATTAATGATTGCAAGTTGTCCAGGCCCCGAGGCAGCAAAACAGCCCCAAACCATGATGCACCCTCCACCATGCTCCACGGTGGGGATGAGGTGTTGACGTTGGTGAGCTGTTCCATTTTTCCTCCACACATGACATTGTCTGGACCTTCACCCCGGACCCCCTCCTTGAATCGCCACCTTATCGTGGTGGAGGGGTTTGCGTGACCTAATGATCCTAGGAGCTATGTTGTCGGGGGCAAATGCCCCTGGTAGGGTCACCCAAGGCAAACAGGTCCGGAGTGAAGGTCCAGACAAAGTGCGATTCAAAACAAACCCCTATAAAGTTGCTCCATTCTTTTCTTTTATTGTTTATTAATTTATACTATTTATGTATCTATTTATTTATTTACTTATATAACATATATGTATGTGTGTATGTTTGTACTTGTATCTATTTTTGCACCCACTACTGATGGTACCTCAAGAGCCTGTAACAGTGAATTTCTCCATTGTGAGATTAACAAAGCTGTATCTTATCTTATCTTATGACATATGAGACAACATAGGAAGCAGTCTCCCTTGCCCGGACGCAGGTCACCGGGGTTCCCTCCTGGAGCCAGGATCAGGGGAGGGGCTCGAAGGCGAGCGCGTGGTGGTCGGGCTTATGCCCATGGAGCCTGGCCAGGCCTAGCGGTCGCTGTATCACCGGAGCCAGAGTTTGGTCCGTATTGGTAACAGCAGGTCGGATTAGTTTCCAGTGGGAGATGGAGTCCACCAAGGCTGTCCTGTGTCACCGATTCTGTTCATAATTTTTATGGACAGAATTTCTAGGCGCAGTCGAGGCGATGAGGGGTTCTGGTTTGGTGGCCATCGGACCTCGTCTCTGCTTTTTGCGGATGATGTTGTCCTTTTGGCTTCATCAAGTCGGGCCCTCCAGCTCTCATTGGAGCGATTCGCAGCTGAGTGCCTCAGTACCTCCAAGTCCGAGGCCATGGTTCTCAGTCGGACAATGGTGGAATGCACCCTCCGGGTCGGGAATGAGGTCCTGCCCCAAGTGGAGGAGTTTAAGTATTTTTGGGGTCTTGTTTACGAGTGAGGGAAGGATGGAGCGAAAGATCGACAGACGGATCCGCTGCAACCTCTGCTGTTAAGCGGTGCCTGTACCGGTCCGTCGTGGTGAAGAAGGAGCTGAGCCGCAAGGCGAAGCTCTCAATTTACCAGTTGATCTACGTTCCAACCCTCACCTATGGTCACGAGCTTTGGGTAATGACCGAAAGAACAAGATCACGGATACAAGCGGCTGAAATGAGCTTCCTTCGCCGGGGTTCTCCCTTAGAGATAAGGTGAGAAGCTCCGCCATCCGGGGAGAGCTCGGAGTAGATCCGCTGCTCCTCCGCATTGAGAGGGGCCAGTTGAGGTGGCTCGGGCATCTGGTCAGAATGCCCCCCGGACGCCTCCCTGGTGTGGTGTTTCGGGCATGTCCAACCGGGAAGAGACCCCGGGGTCGACCTAGAACACGCTGGAGGGACTATGTCTCTCGGCTTGTCTGGGACCGCCTCGGTGTCCCCCCGGGAGAGTTGGAGGAAGTGGCTCAGGAGAGGGACATCTGGACCTCTTTGCTAAGGTTGCTGCCCCCGCGACCCGACCCTGGACTAAGCGGAAGAAGATGATGATGATGACACTGTGTGTTCCTCCCAAACAATTAAATTTTGGTTTCATCAGTCCACAAAATATTTTGCCAAAACTTCTGTGGAGTGTCCAAGTGCCTTTTTGCGAACATTAAACGAGCAACAATGTTTTTTTTTAGACAGCAGTGGCTTCCTCCTCGGAGTCCTCCCATGAACACCATTCTTGGCCATTGTTTTACATATAGTTGATGTGCGCACAGAGACATTGGACTGTGCCAGTGATTTCTTAAGTCTTTAGCAGACACACTAGGGTTTTTTTTTACCTCTCTGAGTATTCTGCGCTGAACTCCTGGCGTCATCTTTGGTGGACGGCCACTCCTTGGGAGAGAAGCAACAGTGCCAAACTCTCTCCATTTGTACACAACTTCTCTGACTGTCGATTGATGAACATCCAGACTTTTAGAGATGGTTTTGTATCCTTTCCCAGCTTTATACAAATCAACAATTCTTGATCGCAGGTCTTCAGACAGCTCTTTTGAGTGAGCCATGGTGCACATCAGACAATGATTCTCATGAAGACAATTGTTACCAGGTGTGTGTTTTATAGTGGGCAGGGCAGCGTTAAGCCACTCATCAGTGATTGGGCCCACACCTGACTTAAACTGTTTGGTAAAAATTGGTTTCAATTGCTCTTTAAGTCTCCTTAGGCCAAGGGTTCAGTTATTTATTCCTCCTCCTTCTGTCATTGTTTGCATGCTATCCTCATTAAAATATGAAAACCTATAAATGTTTGGGTGGGTTTTAGTTAAAGCAGACACTGTTTTTTTATCTGTGTGATTTTGACAAAGATCAGAAAACATTTGATGGTGATTTTATGCAGAAATGTGAGAAATTCCAAAAGGTTCACTTTTTCATACCACTGTAATGTGATCAGGGAGACAGTTAGGAGAGTACTTGGTGTGTCCTCTGGAAGGAGAGTAGATAAGGAGACTTGGTGGTGGAATGAGGAAGCATGTAAAGGTTAGCTAAGAAAAAGTGGGACATTGAGAGGACTGAAGAGAGTAAACAGGAGTACAGGAAAACACAGCGTAAGGCAAAGGTAGCGGTGTCAAAGGCCAAACAGAGGGCGTATGATGACTTGTATGCTCAGTTGGACAGTAAGCAGGGAGAAAATGATTTATACAGGTTGACACAGCAGAGAAATAATGCAGCCGTGAGGGAGGGGCACAAACCAGTGTCTCTCCCTCACGCCGGTCCCAAGCCCGGATAAATGCAGAGGGTTGCGTCAGGAAGGGCATCCGGCGTAAAACAAATGCCAAATAAACTATTCGAATCACAAGAAAGAATGACATACCGGATCGGTCGAGGCCCGGGTTAACAATGACTGCCATCAGTGCCGTCAACCAACAGGGTGCTGATGGAAATTGGACTACTGTTGGTCGAAGACGTTGAAGAAGGAGAGGCGGGAGACGTGTTCGTAGGCAGAGAGAGAAGAGGAAAGGCATGAGTCTAGGACTGAAAGTAGGGACTTTGAATGTTGGAACTATGACAGGAAAAGGTAGAGAGCTGGCTGACATGATGCAGAGGAGGAAGGTGGACATACTGTGTGTTCAGGAGACCAGGTGGAAAGGTCGCAAGGCTAGAAGCATAGGAGCAGGGTTTAAGCTGTTTTATCACGGTGTGGATGTGAAGAGAAATGGAGTCGGAGTCATCTTGAAGGAGGACTTTGCCAGGAATGTTCTAGAAGTGAAAAGAGTGTCAGACAGAGTGATGAGTCTCAAGTTAGAAATTAAAGGTGTGATGGTCAATGTTGTTAGTGCTTATGCCCCACAGACAGGATGTGAGCGAGAAGAGAAGGAGAGATTCTGGAGTGAGTTAGATGAAGTGATGCAGAGTACCCCCAGAGGTGAAAGAGTGGTCATTGGGGCAGACTTCAATGGACATGTTGGTGCAGGAAACAGAGGGGACGAGGAAGTGATGGGTAGGTTTGGTATCCAGGACAGGAACGCAGAAGGACAGATGTTGGTAGATTTTGAAAAAAAGGATGGAAATGGCTGTGGTGAATACTTTCTTCCAGAAGACAGAGGAGCATAGGGTGACTTATAAAAGTGGAGGTAGGAGCACACAGGTAGACTACATCTTGTGCAGGCACAATGTGTAATTTAAAGGAAGTCAGTGACTGCAAAGTAGTAGCGGGTGAGAGTGTTGCCAAACAGCATAGGATGGTGGTGTGCAGGATGATGCTGATGGTGAGGAAGGTGAAGGTGAAGAAGGCAAAGGCAGAGCAGAAGACAAAGTGGTGGAAGTTGAAAAAGGAAGAGTGTCAGGTTGTCTTCAAGGAGGAGTTGTAACAGGCTTTGGGTGGTCAGGAAGTGCTTCCAGATGACTGGACAACTACAGCTAATGTGATCAGGGAGACAGGTAGGAGAATACTTGGTGTGTCATCTGGAAGGAAAGTAGATAAGGAGACTTGGTGGTGGAAGGAGGAAGTGCAGGAGTGTGTACAAAGGAAGAGATTAGCTAAGAAGTGGGACATTGAGAAAACCGAAGAGAGTAAACAGGAGTACAGGGAGACACAGCGTAAGGCAAAGGTAGCAGTGTCAAAGGCCAAACAGAGCGCGTTTGATGACTTGTATGCTCGGTTGGAAAGTAAGGAGGGAGAAAATGATTTATATAGGTTGGCACAGCAGAGAAATAGAGATGGGAAGGACGTGCAGCAAGTTAGATTGATAAAGGACAGAGAGGGAAATGTATTGACTGATGACAGAAGTGTGCTGGGAAGATGGAAAGAGTACTTTGAAGAGCTGATGAATGAGGAAAATGAGAGAAAAAAAAGAGTAGAAGAGGTGACTGTTGAGGACCAGGAAGTAGCAAAGATTAGTAAGGGTGAAGTGAGGAGGGCATTGAAGAGGATGAAGAATGGAAAGGCAGTTGGTCCTGATGACATACCGGTGGAGGTATGGAAGTGTCTAGGAGAGGTGTGCTGGTGCCCATTTTTTAAGAACAAGGGAGACATGCAGAGTTGTGGCAACTACAGAGGGATAAAGTTGATGAGCCATACGATGAAGTTATGGGAAAGAATAGTGGAAGCTAGACTAAGGGCAGAGGTCAGCATTTGTGAACAACAGTTTGGTTTCATGCCAAGAAAGAGCACCACAGATGCAGTGTTTGCCTTGAGGATGTTAATGGAGAAGTACAGAGAAGGTCAGAGGGAGCTGCATTGTGCCGTTGTGGATCTGGAGAAAGCATATGACAGGGTGCCGAGAGAAGAACTGTGGTATTGCATGAGGAAGTCTGGAGAGGCAGAGAAGTATGTTAGAGTGGTGCAGGACATGTATGAGAGATGTAAGACAGTGGTGAGGTGTGCTGTCGGTGTGACTGCATCAAGGGTCAGCTCTCAGCCCCTTCTTGTTTGCTATGGTGATGGACAGGCTGACAGATGAGATTGGACAAGATTCCCCATGGACTATGATGTTTGCAGATGACATTGTGATCTGTAGTGAGAGCAGAGAACAAGTGCAGGAAAATCTAGAGAGGTGGAGGTATGCCCTGGAAAGGAGGGGAATGAAGATTAGCCTCAGTAAGACAGAATACATGTGCATGAATGACAAGGACCAAAGAGGAACGGTGAGATTACAGGGAGCAGAGATAAGAAAGGTGGAGGATTTTAAGTACTTAGGCTCAACAATCCAGAGCAATGGAGAGTGTGGAAAAGAGGTCAAGAAGCGTGTGCAGGCAGGTTGGAATGGTTGGAGAAAAAGTGTCCGGTGTAATATGTGATCAGAGGGTATCGGTAAGAATGAAAGGAAAAGTGTACAAGATGGTGTTGAGGCCAACGATGTTGTATGGGTTAGAAACAGTGGCCCTGGGGAAAAGACAGGAGGCAGAGTTGGAGGTAGCAGAGATGAAAATGTTGAGGTTCTCTTTGGGAGTAACGAGGATGGAAAGGATTAGGAATGAGCACATCAGAGGGACAGCACATGTCAGACGTTTTGGAGACAAAGTCAGAGAGGCTCGATTGAGATGGTTTGGACATGTACAGAGGAGAGATAGTGAGTATATTGGTAATAGGATGCTGAGGCTGGAACTACCAGGCAAAAGGCCTAGAGGAAGACCAAAGAGACGATTCATGGATGTGGTGAAGGAGGACATGAAGGCAGTTTGTGTAAGAGAAAAACATGCAGAGGATAGGGTGAGATGGAGGCAGATGATTCGCTGTGGCGACCCCTGAAGGGAAAAGCCGAAAGGAAAAGAAGAAGACACAGCAGAGAAATAGAGATGGGAAGGACATGCAGCAAGTTAGAGTGATAAAGGACAGAGAGGGAAATGTATGACTGATGACAGAAGTGTGCTGGGAAGATGGAAAGAGTATTTTGAAGAGCTGATGAATGAGGAAAATGAGACAGAAAAAGCAGATGAGGTGACCGTTGAGGACCAGGAAGTAGCAAAGATTAGCAAGGGTGAAGTGAGAAGGGCATTGATGAGGATGAAGAGTGGAATGGCAGTTGGTCCTGATGACATACCTGTAGAGGTATGGAAGTGTCTAGGAGCGATAGCAGAAGATTTCTGGCAAGAACATTCAATAAGGTTTTAGAGAGTGAGAGGATGCCAGAGGAATGGAGGAGAAGTGTGCTGGTGCCCATTTTTAAGAACAAGGGAGACGTGCAGAGTTGTGGCAACTACAGAGGGATAAAATTGATGAGCCATATGATAAAGTCATGGGAAAGAATAGTGGAAGCTAGCATTTGTGAACAACAGTTTGTTTTCATGCCAAGAAAGAGCACCACAGATGCAGTGTTTGTCTTGAGGTTGTTAATAGAGAAGTACAGAGAAGGTCAGAAGGAGCTGAGTCGAGAGAGGAACTGTGGCATTGCATGAGGAAGTCTGGAGTGGCAGAGAAGTATGTTAGAGTGGTGCAGGACATGGATGAGAGATGTAAGACAGTGGTGAGGTGTGCTGTCGGACCACAGAAGAATTCAAGGTGGAGGTGGGACTGCATCAAGGGTCAGCTCTGAGCCCCTTCTTGTTTGCTATGGTGATGGACAAGCTGACAGATGAGGCGAGACAAGAATTCCCATGGAGTACGATGTTTGCAGATGACATTGTCATTGTCACCTGTAGTGAGAGCAGAGAACAAGTGGAGGAAAACCTAGAGACGTGGAGGTATGCCCTGGAAAGGAGAGGAATGAAGGTTAGCCTCAGTAAGAGAGAATACATGTGTGAGAACGAGAAGGATCCAAGAGGTACGGTGAGGTTACAGGGAGCAGAAATAAGGAAGGTGGAAGATATTAAGTACTCAGGCTCAACAATCCAGAGCAATGGAGAGTGTGGAAAAGAGGTGAAGAAGCGTGTGCAAGCAGTTTGGAGAAATGTGTCCGGTGTGATGTGCGATAGGAGGGTATCGGGAGGAATGAAAGGAAAAGTGTACAAGACGGTGGTGAGGCTGGTGATGTTATACGGTTTAGAAACAGTAGCACTGAGGAAAAGACAGGAGGCAGAGCTGGAGGTAGCAGAGATGAAAATGTTGAGGTTCTCTTTGGGAGTAACGAGGATGGATAGGATCAGGAATGAGTACATCAATGGGACAGCACATGTAAAAAAATTTTGGAGACAAAGTCAGAGAGGCTAGATTGAGATGGTTTGGACATGTACAGAGGAGGGATAGTGAATATATTGGTTGTAGGATGTTGAGGTTGGAACTACCAGGCAGAAGGCCTAAAGGAAGACCAAGGAGAAGATTTATCGATGTGGTGAAGGACATGAAGGTAGTTGGTGTAAGAGAAAAAGATGCAGAGGATAGGGTGAGATGGAAGCAAAAATGATTTGTTGTGGCGACCCCTGAAGGGAACAGCCGAAAGGAAAAGAAGAAGTAGCAATGTTTTTTTTTTTTTTTTTTTTTTTACATGAACCTCTCATCATGGACAGTGAGAGACATGGCCGGCCTTTGATAGCCCAGTTAGCTGCACTGGGGGGACAGTGACAACCTTGTGGAGAGTGGGACTCGAACACCCAACCTTAGGATCAGCGAGCCAGTACCCTTTACTTTACCACCAGGCCACCACTGCCCCCAACTTATGTGTCTAAACTTAATGGTATAAAATAAGTGGGGGCTTTCATATGGAAAGGGAAATGTCGAGCGGCATCTTCAAACCATCCATAAACAATATGATACTAACCTCCCTCCGAAAAGCGAACTGAGGAGGAGAAAGGTGAAGGAATTAAAATCCCAACTGTCTGGACAGCAGTCATTTTTCTCACAGCGAACTTCAAACACAAAGGCAGCCATCAAAGCTTCGCTCTGCGTGAGTCACTTAATCATTAAGAACAAGAAATCCTTCCAAGATGGAGAGGTGGTAAAAGACCCTGAAGCAGCCGACTCGTTCCAAGACTTTATAAACAAAGCAGAAATACAGTCGGCTTGTGACGATTTGCGGTTCAGTGGTCGAACCCACACATACTCACGGATTGGCAACAAACCCAGAAGGTACTGGCACGTGATTCAAATTTAACCAATGTCTAACAGCTTTCTCCCTCCTGCTGATTGGATGCAGATGATGTGTATGCCTTTTTTTCTACTTCGCGCACAGGTTATCAACGTGATTGCTTGAATTGTGAATTCACTTTTTTTCGTGTGTTTTTAATGATTATTTAAGCCCTATGATGCCATTCAAACTCCTTGCATCTTCTCTAGCTTCTGGTGAGAAGCCTCAGCGCTTTATTTATTCATAAATATTATCACAGTACAAAATTAAAGTTTTTACTTAATCATTACTACATTTTACTGCATTATTACAGTATTAATGGTTTTAAAACCACGTCAATAACTCACAGATTTTCATGATCCACGGGAAGGGCTGGAAACGAACCATCACGAAAAACGGGCACCTACTGTACTACCTTGGATCATAACTCTCCAGCTATCAAGAACCAGTTACATGGAGCGGTGAGGCCATGGCCAAGGATCTGACTGAACAACTTTGGGAGGACATTGCATACTGCGAGGGTGTCGAACTACAGATGTGACACAGCCCAGTTGTGCATTTTAATTCGGATGGTGCTTCCAGACATAACCGCTAAAGAGGAGCCATTAACAGTCCTGCCCATGAAAAAACCCGCACAAGGAGAGAACATATTTCAGTCTTTTAAAAACTTAATTAAGAAAGCTATGCAGCCCTGGCTGATTCCACTGAGTGCAAGTCCTCAGAGTAAGGGAATGACATACGGAGTTATATTGAGCAATATGGGTTCATGCAAGGTGCACGAACCGATATACTTCAAATAAAGAATTTATTTAAGAATAAATATATGTTTCGTAATTTTACAGTTGGCAGACCATTCCGAGTCGGTC
This sequence comes from Plotosus lineatus, assembly GCA_024760905.1. NCBI lineage: Eukaryota > Metazoa > Chordata > Actinopteri > Siluriformes > Plotosidae > Plotosus > Plotosus lineatus. The sequence continues at coordinate 48,375,093 of CM045740.1, forward strand.
ATTTTGTAAGTACCTCACATGCTGTACCCTGGGATTGAGTGTATTCGTGACTGATTGACTGATTAGTGATTGATTAGACATCACTCACCTCCTCTTCAGGAACACCGAATTTGCGCAGAAGCTGTTTGGCATTTTTGAGTGAAAGGCGTCTCAGATCCGCATCAGTTCCTGTGACTGTCTTCTTCACAGGCTGAGGCTCTCGCTCGTCCTGACACACACACACACACACACACACACACACACACACACACACACACACACTCTTTATCCTCCATTCTGGGTGTTTATGTGTGTCTCCCACACTCTCCCTGTGCCTCACTTCTTCGCTCACACACCCTCTCTCTGCTTCGCATCGAGTGTGCGATTCTGGGAGTGAGAGCGGTAATATTCTCTGAACTTCAATAAATGGTTACACTGACAAACTCGACCTGACCTGGGTGATTCGAGGTATATCGGGAATACACATTCCAGAGTTCCCCTTTAAATGCAATACCCACATTACCCCTTTAAATCCAATAACCAGATTAACCCTTTAAATGCAATACCCGCATTTCCCCTTTAAATCCAATAGAGTAACCCAGCTCAGGCAGAGTTGGTCGGTATGACTATGTATTGAAGCTCATTGAATACAACAGTTTGATCTGGTGAGGATCAGAGAGGGCACATAAAGGTCTGCAATGGCTCTTGATGTGTAGATTTTGGCAGTGACCTTGGTTTTCCGGGTTTTGACGCGGTCCATCACAACGAATACAGAACATTGGGCTTAGGGAGAGATGAGATTTCCTTCTGGCTTTTTCCCTTTCTCAGGGGTCGTCACAGCGATGGGAATGGGTTGCTAATCCAAACATCAGCAGTTCAATCCGCACTATCCTCACTGATGGGCCCTTGAGCAAGGCCCTTTACCCTAAATTGCTGAGGTGTATAAAAAAAATATCATTGTAAGTCACTCTGGATAAGAATGTCTGCTAAATGCTGAAAATATCTTGTGCAGAACAAGATTCTGATTTCTATAGGAAACAGAGTGCTGGATGATGTCATCACTGCATCACAATTGATATACAGGTCATAGTGTCAGCCACATTACAAAGGCTACATCATATGCCTGTTGCGTCACAGTATGTATGTGTGTCTATGTACGTGTGTGTGTGTGTGTGTCTGTGTGTGTGTGTGTGTGTGTGAGAGTGTGTGTGTGTATGTGTGTGTATATATATATATATATATATATATATATATATATATACACACACACACACACACACACACACACACACACACACACACACACACACACGTAGGTCGTTGACTATTCGCAGTTTTGCACTCACAGTTTGCACTCACTGCCGAGCATCTCTCACGTGATTCAAATTCAGCCAATGGCTGTCCTCCTTCCTGCTGATTGGTTGATATGATGTATACGCCCCTTTTTCCTTATTCGCGCACAAGTTGTCAATGAGCCTTTATTTAGTGTGTTTTAATTACCAGTTAAGTTCTATGACGTCACTCAAATGCCTGCTAAGCACCAGAAAAAGGTAATGACGTTGGATGTCTCTTCTGAAGAAATAAGACTTTCTCCGGAAGAAACGACAGTTTCCTCTAAAGTGCCTGAAGAGGAATAATCGTCTGAACTGTTGTAAAACACTCCACTATTAAAGTCTTTTTCAATTATTATTCCAGTACAGTACCAAAGGTTCAGTTCATCAGTTCATTTTCTGTAACCGCTTCATCCTAATGAGGGTCGCGGGGAGGCTGGTGCCCATCCCAGCCAACTCAGGGTGAGGGCAGAGTACACCCTGGACAGCTTGCCAGGCCATCGCAGGGCGGAAACCCACTGACGGCTTTGCAGCCTACTCTTGTCGAAAGTCAGCAATGGTTCTTTTACATGCCTCACACCATAGACCAGTGCTTCTCAATTATTTTCTGTTACGCCCCCCCTAGCAAGAAGAAAACAATTCGCGCCCCCCCACCACCCACTTTCCGCCGCAACTATAAATTATAACTTTTTTCTATAATATAGTTACAGGTATATCTCTTCATTATATCGTATCCTTGTTAACATAAATAAAACAAAAAGAGATATAGTTCAACTTACAAGAATAACTTTAACATTTTTTATTAGTCTGTAAAAGAAAGTGCATCAATTTGCCTTAAATTTAAAAATAATAATATCCTTGTTACATTTTGACAAACTTACCACACCATTTGCTGCTGAAAATAAAATCAATTAATAATTAATTCAAATTGACTTCAGAAACATTAACTCAGGAGCACAATATATAAACACTTTAACCTACAAAACAAGAACAAATAGAACAATTTGTGCTGATTTTTTTTTCTCAAAATGAGGAAGCCAAGATTAATGGCTACAATGAGCACGTTTTGCAGCGCACAGCTTCTCAAAGCGAGGTTTGAAGCATGACACTGCAACTCTCAGCTCCTGCTCAATGTTTAGCTGGGACCTGTACTTGCTGCGCACAATGGGCAATGAGGGCGCCACTGCCAACTACTGGAGTGGATGTGCAATTACACTTTCTTGTAGTACGGCGGAAAAAAAGCATGTTCTCCTGGGTCACACGCGCCCCCCTCAGCATCCCATTGCGCCCCCCCAGGGGGGCGCACCCCACTATTTGAGAAGCACTGCCATAGACAGTGAGAGACATGGCCGGCCTTTGATAACCCAGTTGGCTGCACTGGGGGGGGACAGTGACAACCTTGTGGAGAGTGGGACTCGAACCCCCAACCTTTGGATCAGCAATCCGGCGCCTTATACCACTAGACCGCCACTTCCCCACAGTACCGAAGGTAATTATTAAAATTTTTGTGTGTTATATTTTATTTACTGTGGTGTAGCATGTTTCTCGTTGTGTTTTGTTTATCCAATTTATTACATTTCTTGTTCTTTTTTTGTGGTCTGTGTTTTGGGGATTTTTGATTTTGGAGCTGTGCCTCTCACTAACTGTTTACTTCCTGAGGGGCGTGGCTGAGCTGCTCACACACACCTGAATTCACTCTTCTCATTTACTCCCAATAAACAAAAGCAAGCAAGCTCAGCTCTGCGCCAGAGGATTAACTCACATCAACATCAGCGCTTCTTTTGTTTGTAACGCCTCTTACTCTATCACTCTAAAACGCTGTTTTGTACTTCGGCTCCAGTTGGGGGGGCGTGGCCGAGCTGCTCGGACTTAATGCAGTTAATACCCGAATGCAGTCATGTCATGCCTCATGTAATACAATACGTTCCTTTCGTGGGCATTTTTGAAGGTGTTTTATGAGTATGCTGTATAATATTTATATTTTAGCATCAATAAATATAACAGTAAAAATTGAAAAGTTTTTCTTAATCATTACTACATTTTACTACATTAATACTGAATTAATGAGCAAGACTGTTGATAGAATGTGTTTAAGAAGCATATTTTAGCGCATGTAATAGATACATAGTATTTTACTTACAACTGTTCATTCGCGCATGTGACATCATACATCGGGTTTTACTTCCAGGTACAGAACTCGCGGATTATCTCGATTCGCGGGAAGGCCCGGAACCGAACCCCAGCGAATGTCAAGGGCCTACTACTGTAATCCGTTCCAGAGCCTTTATCGTAGCCTGGAGTTTTTAAAGTAGAGGTGCATTTTACAAGTAAAACATGTGATTCGTCTCAAGGCTCATACCCCATAACACCAATTTTGTATGAAATAAGTATGAAATATGTGTTAAAAGTAAAAGAAAATTATTTATTAAACCATTTAAACATTTTATTAACACATCAAATATTTTATTAACATATTTATTAATTAAACCATTATTAAACATTGTTTTTTGTTTACGCACATACACACACGCAACACTCTCTCTGTCTCTCTCTCTTTCTCTCTGACACACACACAAAGACACAGACACACAACACACATTTGTGGCATGCTCCGCCAAATGCGGGCTCCGCCCACACGCAGGACGCCGAAGCATTTTAAGACGGGGAATTCAAAACGCACTCCCTGCTTGACAGATCGGAGGTCAACTTTAACTTGTCGGAGGTCCGGCCGCATTTTGCTCACATTCGGCAGAGCGCGCAACATTTATTAAACATTTTCTGAATTAAACAACTTAAAAAACGGAAAATAAGCTGCAATGTGTTCTCTCGAAAAAGTAGATTAAAGAACGCCTCCTTTCATCTCTGACAGTGAGGATCAAAACATGGTTGGCGGGTTGGCGTGTGTGTGTGTGTGTGTGTGTGTGTGTGTGTGTGTGTGTGAGAGTGAGAGAGAGAGAGATGTGCAAAAGTTTTTTCCCCCCTTACTGATTTTTTTTACTTTTTTGCACCTTTGTCACAGTTAACGTTTTCAGATCGTCAAACAAATTTAAACATGGCACAAAAGATAACCCAAGTATTCATAAAATGTAGTTTTCCTGTTGTGAGGTAATTGTGATTAATCCTATTATTGGGGAATACTGAGTTCAATTTCATGACCACACCCAGGCCTGATTGATCAAACGTGCGAATCAGATGATTCGCTGTGGCGACTCCCGAGTAAAAGGGGAAAAGCCGAAGGGAAGACGGACAGACCCAGGCCTGATTGCTGCCAGACATTCCCAATCAGGAGAGCTCTAACATAAAACCTGTCTGACACACTTCATCATGCCATAAATGGAAAGGCATGGCACAGTGGTGACCCTTCCCAGGAGTGGCTGATCTACCAAAATGACTCCAAGAGCATGGCGCAAACTAACCTGAGAAGTCACAAAGGATCCAGAAACCACTTCTAAACAACTACAAGCCTCACTCGTCTCAGTTAATGCCAATTTTCATGACTCCACCATCAGAAAGACATGAGGCAAAAATGGAATCCATGGAAGAGTTCCGGGGCGAAAGCCACTGTTGCCAAAAAAGAATATCAAGGCACGAATCTCTTTTGCCAAGAATCATCTTGATCATCCCCAAAGCTTTGAAAGCTGCTGAAACTAAAGTTGAATTTTTGGGAGAAATGCATCTCATGACATCTGGCGCAAAAGGAACACTGAATTTGATAAAAAAGAACATTGTGCCAACAGTGAAACATGGTAGTGGAAGTGAGATGATCTGGGTCTGCTTTGCTGCTTCAGGACCTGGGCCACTTGTCATGATTGATGGAACCATGAATTCTGCTCGCTACCAAGAAATCCTGGTGAAGAATGTTCGTCTATCAGTTCGAGACCTCAAGCTAAAACGCACCTGGGTTCCCCAGCAAGACAATAATCCGAAGCACTCCAGCAAGTTTACTTCTGAATGGCTAAAAAAATAACAAAATGAGGGTTTAAAAATGAGGGTTTTGGAGTGGCCTAGTCAAAGTCCCGACTTGAACCCTATTGAGTCTCCAGAGTGGAGTAGGCCAAAATCCCATAACAGCGATGTGAAAGACTCATCGCCACTTATCACAAACGCTTGACTGTAGTTATTACTGCAAAAGGTGGTTCAACCAGCTATTAGGTTCAGGGGGCAATTGGTTCAGGGATGGTTTTTTTATTGTCTTCATAAATGCAATTGGCCCTGAAAACTGTATTTTGTATTTACATGTGTTTTATCTTTGTACGGTATTTAGGTTTGCTTGATCTGAAATGGATGACAGTGACAAACGTGCAAAAAATGTCAAATTGGTCAGGCGAAAAAACATTTACACAGCACTGTATGTGTGTGTGTGTGTGTGTGTGTGTGTGTGTGTGTGTGTGTGTTTTACCTTTTGCTGTGTGGGTTTGTTGGGTACTTTGACGTAGCTGAAACCCTCTCCACAGCCAGTGGGATCTGCCACTCCAGTCACCTCCAGTAGACACTTTCCCTTCATCGCTGCAATAAATGCACGGGTGGTGTTCCATGGAGCTGTGCGCACCTACACACACACACACGGCTCTCTGAGGTGTATCTGAGTGTTGTCTGTGTGTGTTCATGCCTAGATTTTGAATAATACCAAAGATAGACAGAGAGACGCACGCACACTACTACTGACCTCGTCATCAATCTTCATTTGGAAGTCTTCCTCATTTTCCTCTTCTGGAGCAAAGAAGGACTTCTCACCATAACCAGCATCCTAACACATACACAGATTATTGTGAGGTTATGCATATACGGTAGGCCCTTGACTATTTGCGGTTTTGCATTCGCACCCCATCATATTCGTGGATTGCCAAGTAACTGTCACGTGATTCAAATTCAGCCAATGGCTGATCTCCCTCCTGCTGATTGGTTGAGATGATGTATACGATCCTTTCTCTTAATTCGGGCACAAGTTGTCAATGAACCTTGTTTATAGTGTGTTTTCATTACCAGTTAAGCTCTATGATGCTCCTCAAACACAGGATAAGCACTAAAAAAGGTAATAGTAAAAGTAATCATCTGAACTGTTGTAAAGCACTGTAGTATTAAAGCCTTTTTCAATTATTATTCCAGTACAGTACCTAGGTTAATGTTTAGAATGTTTGCGTGTGATTTTACGTACTGTGCTGTAGCATGTTTATCCTTTTGTTTTGTTTATCCAATTTATTACACTTCATGTTCTTTTCTGTTCTTTTTGTTATTGTCTGTGTTTCTGAGGGACTTTGATTTTGGCGGCTGTGTCTCTAACTCTGTTTTCTCTCCGCTCCGGCTGAGCTGCTCGGGTGGCTCACACCTGAATTCACTCTTCCCATCCACTCCCAATAAACACAAGCAAACTCACCTCTGCGTCAGAGGATTAACTCACATCAAGTCCCTGTTTTCCAATTAATGTGGCTTAAGTGCATCGCGTTTTTTAAAAAAATAAATAAATATATATTCTTCGAATTAAAAAATAAGAAAATTCAGGATAGGGTGAGATGGAGGCAGATGATTAACTGTGGCGACCCCTGAAGGGAACAGCCGAAAAGAAAAGAAGAAGGAAGAATAGGTGGAAAAGTTAAGGAAAATATCACAAAAACAACGCCAATTATGAAAAAAAAAAAACATAACCAACAAAAAACAAAAAGACAAAACAAAATCTGCCATCAAAACTGGATACATTGTTGCATCTGTGCGTCAGCCACGATCCCCTCTTCCGGAGCCTAGTATTAAGTGTACCTCAGGATAGGGTTTTACCTCCGGGTACAGAACTCGCGGATTATCTTGATTCGCAGGAGGGGCCGGAACCGAACCCCCACAAATAACGGGGGCCGACTGTACATATGTGCATATAATATGCGAGTGTGCCTGTATAAGAGTGTGTGTGTGTGTGTGTGTATATATATATATATATATATATATATATACCCCCAGAGGTCAAAGAGTGGTCATTGGTGCAGACTTCAATGGACATGTTGGTGCAGGCAACAGAGGGGACGAGGAAGTGATGGGCAGGTTTGGTATCCAGGACAAGAACACAGAAGAACAGATATTGATAGATTTTGCAAAAAGGATGGAAATGGCTGTGGTGAATACTTTCTTCCAGAAGAGACAGGGGCATAAGATGACTTATAAAAGTGGAGGTAGGAGCACACAGGTAGACTACATCTTGTGCAGGCGATGTAATTTGAAGGAAGTCAGTGACTGCAAAGTAATAGTGGGTGAGAGTGTTGCCAAACAGCATAGGATGGTGGTGTGCAGGATGATGCTGATGGTAAGAAAGGTGAAGGCAAAGGCAGAGCAGAAGACAAAGTGGTGGAAGCTGAAAAAGGAAGCGTGTCGTGTTGTCTTCAAGGAGGAGTTGAAACAGGCTTTGGGTGGTCAGGAAGTGCTTTCAGATGACTGGACAACTACAGCTAATGTGATCAGGGAGACAGGTAGGAAAGTTTTTGGTTGTGTCCTCTGGAAGGAAACTAGATAAGGAGACTTGGTGGTGGAATGAGGAAGTGCAGGAGTGTGGAAAAAGGAAGAGGTTAGCTAAGAAGAAATGGGACATAGAGGGGACCGACGAGAGTAAACAGGAGTACAGGGAGACACAGCGTAAGGCAAAGGTAGTGGTGTCAAAGGCCAAACAGAGGGCATATGATGACTTGTATGATTGGCTGGACAGTAAGGAGGGAGAAAATGATTTATACAAGTTGGCACAGCAGAGAAGAGATGAGAAGGATGTGCAGCAAGTTAGAGTGATTAAGGACAGAGGGGGAAACGTATTGGCTGATGACAGAAGTGTGCTGGGAAGATGGAAAGAGTACTTTGAAGAGCTGATGAATGAGGAAAATGAGAGAGAAAAAAAAAAGAGTAGAAGAAGTGACTGTTGAGGACCAGGAAGTAGCAAAGATTAGTATGGGTGAAGTGAGGACGGCATTGAAGAGGATGAAGAGTGGAAAGGCAGTTGGTCCTGGTAGATTTTCTGACAAGAACATTCACCAAGGTCTTAGAGAGTGAGAGGATGCCAGAGGAATGGAGGAGAAGTATGCTTGTTCCCATTTTTAAGATCAAAGAGAAGATTTATGGATGTGGTGAAGGAGGACATGAAGGTAGTTGGAGTAAAAGTCGAAGATGCAGAGGATAGGGTGAGATGGAAGCAGATGATTCGCTGTGGCGACCCCTGAAGGGAAAAGCCGAAAGGAAAAGAAAAGAAGAAGTGGGGAAAAAAAGTCTTTTTTTTTTTTTTTTTTTCATTTTTGGGGTGTTACCACAGTGACTGATGGGTTTAAAAGCGCGTCAGATTAAAATGAGGATGATTTCTCTTATAATAATAATAATAATAATAATAATAATAATAATAATAATACATTTTATTTATATGGCGCCTTTCACAGCACTCAAGGTCGCCTCACATCATAAAAACAGTAGAAAACATTCAAATAAAATACAAATCAACATATTCAATATAAACAGACAGTTAAATACAGTTAAAATATTTACAGGACAGTGCAGTTGTGGTTATAGTGAGTATGCAAGTTTGAACAGGTGAGTTTTGAGTCTGGATTTGAAGAGTGGTAATGTGTCTATATTGCGGAGATCGGGAGGAAGAGAATTCCAGAGCTGGGGAGCAGAGCAGCTGATAGCTCTGCTCCCCACAGTGACAAGGCGGGCTGAAGGGACAGAGAGATGGAGCGAAGAAGAGGAGCGAAGAGAGCGAGCAGAAGTGGCAATGTGGAGGAGGTCAGAGAGATATGGAGGAGCAAGGTCATGAATAGCTTTGAATGTGTGGAGCAAGATTTTGTATTGAATACGGTATGTAATGGGGAGCCAGTGTAGCTGTTGTAGGATGGGAGTGATATGGTGTGTGGAGGGGATGCGTGTGATGATTCGGGCTGCTGAGTTCTGTACCAGTTGTAGTTTATGGAGAGTTTTATGGGGAAGGCCGAAGAAGAGAGAGTTACAATAGTCCAGACCTGAAGTGACGAGGCTGTGGACCAGGATGGCGGTGGACTGAGGAGTGAGGGAGGGACGGAGGCGGTGGATGTTACGGAGGTGAAAGTATGCTGAGCGGGTGACAGAGTTGATTTGGGAGGTAAAGGAAAGGGTGCCATCGAGGATGACACCCAGACTCTTGACCTGCCGGGAGGGAGAGATGGAGGAACCGTCGATGAGAATAGAGAAATTATTGATTTTACTTAGGGTGGATTTGGTGCCAGTGAGGAGGAGTTCAGTTTTATTGCTGTTAAGTTTGAGGAAATTTGAGGTGAACCAGGACTTTATTTCATGGATGCAGAGGAGAAGGGAGGAGGGAGGGAGTGTGGTGCTGGGTTTGCTGGAGAGGTAGAGCTGGGTGTCATCCGCGTAGCAGTGAAAATGGATGTGATGTTTTCGAAAAATGTGACCGAGGGGAAGGAGATAGATGATGAAAAGGAGGGGACCTAGGACAGAACCCTGAGGAACACCGGTGGTGATGGGGACAGGATCGGAGGAGAAAGATTTAAGTTGGACAAACTGAGTGCGGTTGGAAAGATAAGAATGAAACCAAGAAAGAACAGTGCCAGAAATGCCAATACTAGAGAGTCTATTGAGGAGGATGGAATGTGAGATGGTGTCAAATGCAGAGCTGAGGTCAAGCAGGAGGAGGATGGATAATGAACCGGAGTCAGCAGCGAGGAGAAGGTCATTTGTGATTTTGAGAAGAGCTGTTTCAGTGCTATGGAGGGGACGGAAGCCAGATTGGAAAAGTTCATAGAGGTTTTTGGAGGACAGATGAGAATTGAGTTGAGAATAGACTGTTTTTTCAAGAAGTTTAGAAATGAATGGAAGATTTGAGATAGGGTGGAAGTTATTGAGGTCGGAGGGATCTGAGCCAGGTTTTTTGAGGATGGGAGTAACAGCAGCAGTTTTAAGGGAAGAGAGAACAGTTGCAGTGGTGAGGGAGGAGTGGATTATATTGGTAATAAGAGGAACAAGAGTAGGAAGAACAGATTTAATGAGAACAGTAGGAAGAGGGTCAAGAGAACAAGAGGAGGATTTAGATTGGAGAATAAGGGTGGAAACTTCACTGATGGAGGGTAAGGAAAAGGATGAAAAAGGGATACCGGAGAAGAGTGATATAGTCATAAGTGGAGGTGGAGGGGAGGGGGGAGTGAGCTGCTGGTGGATGGATTGAATTTTGGTGATGAAGAATGCGGCCAGGGTATTGCAAAAATCAGAGGAATAGAGATGAGATGGAAGAGGGTCTGAGGGTTTGGAGAAGTTATTGAGGAGGGAGAAGAGAGTCTTGGTATTTCCTGCATTTGAGGTTATTAGGTTGGAGTAATATGTGGATTTGGCTTTGATGATAGAGTTTTTATAGAGGAGAATGTGGTTATTGTACATTTGTTTATGAATAGCGAGTCCGGTTTTCTTGCTAAGTCTCTCCAGTTGACGGCCTTTTGATTTTAACTGTCTTAGTGTGGGTGAGTACCAGGGTGCAGAGTGAGAGAAAGAAACAGACCGGGATTTGAGAGGAGCAAGATTATTGAGAATGTTATGTAGATGGGTGTTGTAGTATGAGACCAGGTCATCCGGAGTTGAAATACTGTCTACACTGGGAAGGTTATTGATGTGAGAGGAAAGAGTGTTGAGGTTAATGTCCTTGATTTTACGGAAGGAAATGGAGCGTGGAGGGTTGGACGTGGTATGAGGAAGATGAACGTTGAAGGTGAGAAGAAAGTGATCTGTGAAGGGGATGGAGTCCGGTTTGCAGTCTATTGGAGTTATACCTGAGCAGCAAATTAAATCAATAAAGTGTCCTTTAGAGTGGGTGGAGAAATTGACATATTGTTGTATACCAAAACTGTCTAAACAGGAAATAAAATCATTGGTGAGAGTGTTGTTGATGTTGTCCATATGAATATTAAAGTCCCCTAGTAAAATGATATTGGATGACAGAGTGGAAACAGCTGTTAAAAAGTTAGAAAAGTCCAATAAAAAATCCTTATTATACTTTGGTGGTCTGTATATAGTGGCAATGATGGTGGGAGTAGGTCCAGAAAGCTGACAGACAATAGCTTCAAATGAATTATAAACAGGCACATTGATGGGCGCTATCCTCAGGGACTCTCGGTGGACCAGAGCGAGACCGCCCCCGCGACCAGTGACACGCGGCTGCGAGATGTAACCAAACCCCGGAGGAGTTGCATCGTTGAGATGGGAAAAGTCATTTAGCCGCTGCCAAGTCTCAACTAGACAAAAAACATCCAACTTACGGTCCACCAGAAGATCCTGGACCAAAGCACCCTTGTCGGTCAGGGAGCGGACGTTCAGGAGCCCAAAGTTGACAGCAGCGCTCCCGTTCACGGAGTTGTCTGCCCGCGGGATGCGGGTCAGGACGCGCTCGGGGCGGCGGCTGGCGACAGGCTTCGGGCGGCGAGCAGCGGACCAAATTATCATCTCTTCCTATACATGTTTTCTAAAGTTTATGTTAAACATGTTTATGTGGCTGAAGTGCATAAAAATGTTTGGTTGCTAAGGACTAATGATCTTGGAAGAATGGCCATCTTTGTGCTCATTTTTGTCTAAAATATCTTTTGAATTTTTTAGTTGAATGCTGGGACAAGAAAAGGCATTGCTCGGTCAGTTTTCAAGGTATTGACAATCGTTTTGCTGCATTTTGCAGCTTTGGGCCTCCTCTACAGTGTCGTCGATTTACGACCTATGCGAGTTACGTCTGATCGACTTTACGACCGCAAAAGTGGTGAAGCATGATTCATGGCAGTGCAGTGCGAGTGTTGCGTACGACAGTTGTTTGCGCTGCCAGCAGTGCCAGCATCTTAAAAGACCAAGCAGGAGATAATGCAGCTTCACTTTCTAACTGCTCAGAGCAAATCTATTCATCTACTTTCAATGCCACGTCACTGTGGCGCGAAGCTGAGAGCCAATCCTTTCTGTGTGGGCGGGTCCGAGTTTGAAGCTATCGGACCCACCCACACAGTGGAGTACAGAAAGGATTGGCTCTCCGCTGCGTGTCACAGTGGCGTGGAATTGAAAATAGACGCATAGATTTAAATGCACGAGATTTATTCATCTGTTTTTGTTTGGCGTGAGTGTATTTGGATGGAAAGTCGACATATGACCAGATCGAGTTACGACTGGTCTGCCAGAACCAAAAGCGGTCGGAAGTCGACGAGTCACTGTATCTGACTGTGTTAAAAACTCATTTTTGGATACAAGAGCCTACTTTCAGTGGAGTGGCTCACATATAAGTCACTCTGGAGTATAAGTTGCACCTTCAGCCAGAGTATGAAAAAAATGCGACTTGTAGTCCGGAAAATATGGTAAGTGTGTGCGTGTGTATAAGTAAAAATGTATAAGTGTGTGCATGTTGGCATAACTATTTGTGATTCAGTGTGCGTATG
>CM045740.1:48390304-48450304 GCA_024760905.1 Plotosus lineatus
AGTGTGAGAGACTGTAGTGTACTGTACTGCACTGTCCTGTCCTGAACTATACTGCACTGTACTCTATTTAACTGTCCTGTACCGTACTGAACTGCCCTGTACTGAATTCTACTGCACTGTACTCTACTGTACCGCAGTGGTCCCCAACCTTTTTATCACTGCGGACCGGTCAACGCTTGACAATTTTACCGCTCCCAAACCCCCGCCCTTGACTCTCTAACGCGCGAACTCTACGCCTGTGTCTTGCTCGTGCGCCTTCAAAAACTTGCAGAGTGCATCTACCCCGAGTCCCAGTGTGGTTTCCGATCTAAGCGCTCAACAGTGGACATGATATTCTCCTTGCGCCAACTTCAGGAGAAATGCAGAGAACAACACAAGCCACTATATATAGCCTTCATAGACCTGACCAAGGCCTTTGAACTCGTCAGCAGGGAAGGACTTTTCAGCATCCTTGCAAAGATTGGTTGCCCTCCAAAACTTCACAGCCTCATCAGATCCAGTATGAAGGTAGTATGTCCAACTCATTCGAAATCAAGAGTGGAGTGAAGCAGGGATGCATTCTTGCTCCTACTCTCTTTGGAATCTTTTTTGCCGTGCTTCTAAAGCACGCTTTTGAAACTGCAACTGAAGGAGTACATCTGGCAAGATCTGATGGTCGACTTTTCAACCTCGCTCAACTGAAAGCGAAAACAAAAGTGAGGGAGAAAATTGTTAGAGACATGCTTTTTGGTGATGATGTTGCTGTAACTTCACACACTGAGCATGAACTTCAATGCCTCATGGACAGGTTCTCCCAGGCTTGCAAAGACTTCGGACTGACGATCAGCCTGAAAAAGACCAACGTGCTGAGTCAGGATGCGGAAATTGCACCTCTCATTCACATCGATGATTATCAACTCGAAGTCGTGCACCAGTTTACATACCTGGGATCTACCATAAGTGACAACCTGTCGCTCGATGCCGAAATCAACAAGCGCATCGCCAAGGCTGCTACAACACTGGGACGCGTCACCACCCGTGTCTGGGAGAACTCAAAGCTTACAACTCCAACAAAAATGGCAGTGTACAATGCCTGCATCGTCAGCACTCTCCTCTATGGCAGCGAAACATGGACAACATACTCCCGACAGGAGCGCAAACTCAACAACTTTCACATGCGCTCACTTTGTCGAATTCTTGGCATTCATTGGAGTGACAAAGTTTCCAACGCCCAAGTTCTTGGACTTGTCAGGACTTCCCACCATGTTCACACTACTCAGACAATGCAGACTCCGATGGCTTGGTCATGTGCGTAGGATGAAAGAAGGATGTATTCCAAAGGACCTCCTCTACGGTGAACTAGCCTCAGGCAAGAGAAGTGTTGGCCGGCCTCACCTGCGATACAAAGACGTCTGCAAGTGTGACATGAAAGCCCTGAACATCAATACCGAGAACTGGGAAGAGGTAGCAGCTGACCGCAGCAAATGGCACACTACTCTCCAGAAACAACTCAAGATTGGAGAAGAAAAGATCCATGCCATTACCAGGGAAAAGAGATCCAAGCAGAAGGCTTGCACTCCAGCCATACCGTCAAACTACATCTGCTCCAGATGCACTCGTGATTGCCACTCCCGCATTGGTCCTGCCAGGCACAGTCGGAAGTGCCAATAAAATTTGACTCTCTAACGTGCGAAATCCATAGTCGGCAATGACTGACGGAGGCCTACTACCTTGCCCAGAGTTGGCTGAGATGTGCGCCAGCATCCCTAATCAGGATTAAGTGTTACATTTTTAATCGAGCTCGAACTCTTCTTAAGAAAGAAAAAAAACACACACAGATGATGTGCACCAGCGGGGAGAATGAAGGCTCAGGCTTGGTCTCACCCGAAATCCCCGCTATTGTTTAAAACATGTCCAACTCGCCTCTGTTCATGTGCCATCCCCTTGTGGGTTACATTTTAGTGCTCAAATGACCAACATGTAACCGAGAGAATCCAGTCATTTTTCAAAATAAAAGTTTATTATATTATTATTATAAAAGTACTGCTGTACCGTACTGAACTTACCTGCATTGAACTATCCTGTACTGTACTGCACTGTACTATACTGCACTGTACTGAACTCTACAGCACTGTACACTACTGAACTGTCCTGTCCTGAACTCTGCTGCACTGTACTCTACTGAACTGTCCTGTCCTGTACTGAACTCTACTGCACTGTACTCTACTGAACTGTCCTGTACTGTAGTGAACTCTACTGCTCTGTACTCTACTGAACTGTAATAATAATAACTCTTTATTGTCAAAGTACATTACACGCATTGAAATTTGCTTTGTGCTCTGGGACCTTTTCTTGGGACTCTTTGTGACCTGTCGACACTGTGCAGCGCCAGTTATTGCGTTGTTCTATCCATTGATGCTGAGCGCCATGCAGGAAGCAACAACTGCCAAATTTTAACGTCTTATGGTATGACGCAACCGGATTCGAACTCCGACCTTCCAGAGAATAAAGTGGACGCTCTACCAACTGAGCTAAATCCCTGGTTAGCAGTACTGTACTGAATTCTATTGCACTGTCCTGTACTGAACTGTAATGAACTCTACCACACTGTACTCTACTGAACTGCCAGGAACTGAACTGTACTAAACTCTATTGCACTGTCCTGTACTGTACTGTACTGAACACGACTGCACTATACTCTACTGAACTGTCCTGTACTGTAGTGAACTCTACTGCACTGTACTCTATTCAACTGTACTGTACTGAACTCTACTGCACTGTACTGTACTGAACTATCCTGTATTGTACTGTATTGAACTCTACTGCGCTGAACTGCCTGGTAAGGAAATGTACTGAACTCTACTCCATTATACTCTACTCAACTGTACTGAACTCTACTGCACTGTACTCTAGTGAACTGTCCTGTACTGTAGTGAACTCTACTGCACTGTAATCTACTCAACTGTACTGTACTGAACTCTACTCGACTGAACTATCCTGTACCATACTTTGCTGAACTGTACTACACTGTACTGTACTGTACTCCACTGACCTGTACTCTACTGAACTGTACTGAGCTCTACTGAACTCTTACTGCCAGGTACTGTACTGAACTCTACTGCACTGTACTCTACTGAACTGCCCTGTACTGTAATGGACTCTACTACACTGTACTTTACTGAACTGCCTGTCATGTACTGAACTGCACTGTACTCTACTGAACTATCCTGTCCTGTACTCTACTGCACTGTACTCTACTGAACAGTACTGAGCTCTATAGCACTGTACTCTACTGAACTGTCCTGTACTGAACTCTACTGCACTGTACTCTATTGTACTGCACTGTACTGAACTCTACTGAACTGAACTCTGCTGCACTGTACTCTACTGAACTGTCCTGTACTGTACTGAACTCTGTCTACTGCACTGTACTCCACTGAACTGTCCTCTACGGTACTGTACTGAACTCTACTGTCCCGTCCTCTACTGAACTGTCCTGTACTCTATGGTACTGTACTGAACTCTACTCTATTGTCCTGTCCTCTACTGTAGTGTACTCTACTGAACTGTCCTGTACTCTGCTGAATTAAACTGTACTGTACTCTCCTGGACTCAACTGTACTGTCCCGTACTCTACTGCAGTGTTTTTCAACCAGTGTGCCGCGGCACACTAGTGTGCCATGAGAGATCATCAGGTGTGTTGCCAGAAATTATCCAATATCACTTTTTTATAATTTATAACATTTATTAATCATTATCTTCAAATATTATGTCATTGTCTAGTGTTTGTGTTGGAATATATAATGACTTGCAGAGTAATGTAATAATCGTCCGGGTGGCAACAGGTAGCTCATTGCCTCGTTCCATCAAGAGAATTGTGACGCACACAAGAGGTTGTGGTGGCCGTCATGGAGAGGTTTTTAAAAAGGACAACTGCAAAATCCGAACTGGGCCCGGGATAAGATTCTGATCCAGATGAAGGCCCTAGTATGAGTGATGGTAAAAAGAAAGCAAAGACAGAGAGTTCAAAGGCAAGGCAATACAGTGAAAGCTATCTTTCGTTCGGATTTACTTTCACCGGGGATGAGACGAAACCTACTCCATAATGTCTAGTGTGTGGCGAGAAGCTATCCTGTGTTAGCTGTGTTGAACGATGTGGTGAACATAGTGACTTTGTAAAGACACGACCTCTGAGAAGTCATATATTTGCATCGTTGTGTGAGGAAATGGGAGCGGAGCATAAAGCCTTATTGCTCCATACGGAGGTCCGACGGTTGTCGAGCGGCAAGGTGCTGACCCGTGTGTATGAGCTGCTTAAAGTGTTTCTGACAAATGAGAGGTCTGATTACTCAAATCTGTTTGTAAGTGATGAGTGGTGCGCAAAGCTGGCATGCCTAGCAGATATATTTCATCTGAACTGAACGCACGGATGCAAGACCGAAATGAAAACCTCCTTACAAGCACAGATAAATTAAATGGATTCTGTTTAAAGCTGAACCTCTGGCAACAACAGGTGCAAAGTGCCAACCTGGAGATGTTCCCACTCACACGCAAACGGCAAAATCACACTGCTGCACTGTGCAAGGTAAAAGGGAAACATCTGAAAACTCTAGAGGAGAAGTTGTCATTTTATTTCTCTTCAGACTCCACTGAATGCTTTGACTAAGTTTGGGACCCAAACAGCTCAGCATCAGTTGTAGGAAAGGACATGACTTTACAAGAGCAGGAGAAACTAACTGAACTGAAACAGGATCATGGTTTAAAACTAAGATTTGCTGATCTTCCTTTGGACAGTTTTTGGTTGACTGCTGCCAAGGACTTCCCCCATTCTGGCCGACAAAGATGTTCTGACATTTCTCCCATTTTACAGACCTGTCGCCCTGACCTCCCACCTCATGAAGACCATGGAAAGGCTCCTCCTCGACCACCTCCGCTCTATGGTGAGCCCCACCCTAGACCCGCTGCAGTTTGCCTACAGGCCCAACATTGGGGTAGAAGACGCCGTCATCTACCTTCTACAGCAGGTGCTCACACACCTGGAGATCGCCGGTAGCGCTGTGAGGGTCATGTTCTTTGACTTCTCCAGCGTCTTCAACACCATCAGGCCAGCACTTCTGCGGGGAAAACTGGAGGATGCGGGAGTGGACGAACGTATTGCTGCCTGGATCATCAACTACCTCACTGACCGTCCACAGTACGTGCGGCTGTTAGTCAAAGGTGGTAGTCTGCAGCACGTGGGCACCCCAGGGCACCGTCCTCTCACCCTTCCTCTTCACCATCTACACCTCAAACTTCACCTATAACACCGACAGCTGCCACCTCCAGAAGTTCTCTAATGACTCCGCCATCGTGGGCCGTGTGTCAAACGGGAACGAGCTGGAGTACCGGTCAGTCATCGTCAACTTTGTGGACTGGTGTGAGCGCAACCACCTGTGCTTGAACACTAGGAAGACGAAGGAGATGGTGGTTGACTTCAGGAGAAGCACACCAACACACCCACTGGTGAACATCCAGGGACAGGACATTGAGACAGTGGACAGTTTCACCCTGGGCATTCACCTCAACAATAAACTGGACTAGTCCCATAACACTAACACCCTGTACAAGAAGGGCCAGAGTCGCCTCCACCTTCTGAGGAGACTTAAGTCTTTCAGAGTATGCAGACCTCTGCTCAGGACATTTTATGACTCTGTGGTAGCCTCTGCAATCCTCTACGCTGCTATCTGCTGGGCCCCGGGCAGCACAGAGCGGGACAGAAAGAGACTGAACAAGCTGGTCATGAGGGCCAGCGCTGTCCTGGGCTGCCCACTGGACTCTGTGGTGGAGGTGAGTGAGAGGAGGATGGTAGTCAAGCTCACATCCATCATGGACAACAGCTCTCACCCACTGCACCTGACTGTAGAGAAGCTGAGCAGCTCCTTCAGTGCTACCGCAGTTCTTTCATCCCCACCGCTGTCAGACTGTCTGTGAAAATAACGGTTATGTGCAATAAAAAACCCCGTGCACTTTTTTCAACCACATCTACCCCACTGTGACTGTGAATCATATCAACCCATCTACTCTGCCCTCAGATACATGTACATTTGTATATCAGCCAGTCTACAAAGTTTTTTATTGTATATTATTTTTATATTATATTATCTTCTTTGTATACATTTTTTATATTTTATTGTTCTGTTCTAATTACCTCAAGGGAGTTACACCTTTCTGAGCTATTTTGCACCCCTTACTGACAGTACTTCAAGAGCCTGTAACAGTAAATTTTTCCGTTGTGAGATTAATAAAGCTGTATCTTATCTTATCTTATTTTCCACAACATATCTGTGTGAGTTGAGCTTTTCAAGCCTAACTGCTATAAAAACTAAAAACAGAGAGAGACTGAGCGCTGTTGAAGAGCTTGGTGTGTGCCTTTCTTCAATTCCTACCAGGATATCGGCTTTGTGTTCATCTAAATAGGCTCAAGTTTCACAATGATTAAGTATAAATATTGAGAGATTATATTATAATTATATATACTGTACAGAAAGTCAATTTGTAACATTTTTGTTTGGTGGTGTGCCGCAAAATTTTTTCCAATGTAAAGAACGTGCCGTGACTCAGGAAAGGTTGAAAAACACTCTTCTACTGAACTGTCCTGTACTCTACTGAAGTCTACTCTACTGTACTGAACTCAACTCTACTGTCCTGTACTCTGCAGAACTCTACTCTACTGACCTTTACTCTACTATACTGTACTGAACTCTACTGTACTATTCAATTTTTTTTGTAAACATTTACAATTTTATTCTTTATTATCTTATCACACAGCAGCTTTACAGAACCAAATTTAAATAAGAATTTAAACTGTGTGTATTACCTGTAGGAAGTCACGGATGTGGGTATTGGCCCGTTTGGAGTTGGGTCCAGGTACCTCGTACAGAGGACACTCCTGTCCCACTACAAATATGTCTAATACCTCGCGGATGAAATACCCATGACGTGTCCGAAGGATTAGGAAATCCGTCTCTGGGATCTTGTGCAGATAGATTGGTGCTCGGAACAGGTTATTCTCAAACGCCTAAAACACACATATGTACATGCACGCACACACAGTAATGAGAGAAAAAACACAGAATATCTTACTGGAGATCACAATCCACCTGGATGTGTGTGTGTGTGTGTGTGTGTGTGTGTGTGTGTGTGTGTGTTAGTTACCTGCAGCATTTGTCCAGGATGGAGAGATCCCAGAAAAGGAGAAGTGTGGCAGTACACAGTCTCTCCATACTTACAGTCCGGGGCACCAGGATCTTTTCCAGGCTTCTGCACATAACCACACACCCACACATATTCCCATATCATTTGATTGTGGCTCAGGTGGATCTCCTCTTTCTTTCTTCCTTTCGGCTTTTTCCCGTTCTCGAGAGTCGCCACAGTGAATCATCTGATTCGCAAATTCGATTTGGCATAGGTTTTTACGTCGGATGCCAATCCTGTCACAACCCTTTAGCAAAGGACAGAAACACGCTGACGGCTTTGCAGCCTACTCTTTAAAAAAGTCAGCAATGGTTCTTTTACATGCCTCACACCATAGAGGGTGAGAGACATGGCTCGTCTTTGATAACCCAGTTAGCTGTACTGGGGGGGGGACAGTGACAACCCTGTGGAGACTCGAACCCCCACCTCTTTATAATGTTATAGAGAATTGTAAAATGTTTTTGGTTTGCAAAAAAATGAACTGTGACATGAATGGCACTCGACATTGTGATTACATGACCAGTTGAAGTGACAACTCACCCTTTTGTAGTAATTTTTGATCTTGGTTGCCATGCCAACCTGCATCATGAGGGGTGGGTACTCCTCACTGTACTCACACAGGATCAGATCGCCATCTTTACCGGTCAAATCCTGATTGGTGCGCATGAAAAACATGTCTCCACCCCCTGAAGCCTGTCGCTCCTGCTCTCTCATCTACACACACACACACACACACACACACACACACACACACACACACACACACGGTGAAGAACATGTGTCCATTTCCTAAGGTCTTTCACCCCTGCCCCCATTTACACACGCCCACACACCTTGGCCTTCTTCTTGATGTGTTTGAGGAGGGGCTGGACTGAGTGTGGTCCAGGCTGGGACAGGGAACCAAATGAGTACTTCTTGAGCGGAGGACGGTGGAACTGACGCAGCTTCATTGGACCCATGTGGGTCGGGAAGAACGGCTGTCTCAGCTCCAATGCAGGGATCGAGTGCTGCACGGAGGGAGGGAGATAAATTGTCACATGCAGACAGAAGGAATTAACCCTGATGAACCTGGAGCTGTAGTAACACAACAGCACCACGACAACACTATCCTCACTGCATGGGTGTAAACTACAGTGTGTGTGAATTATGGTAAAACTACAGAATAAACTACAACATTTTAACTGCAATAATCTCTGGTGGGGGATGTGAAAATTACAGTAAATTACAATAAACTAGTCTGTTTAAATTACAGTTAATTACAGTGTGCATAAACTACAGTAAACAGTTGTGTTTAAAGTACAGTAAAGTATAGTGTGTAAACTACAATGTTTAAATTACAATAAACTACAGTGTGCTTAAATTCCAGTAAACTGGTGTTGAAATTAGTGTAAACATTTTTTTTATAATTACAACAGATTACAATGTATATGTCAATTACAGAAAATACAGTAACCTACAGTGTGTTTGAATTACAACTACAGTGTGTATATATATTTACCCCAAATGAAGATGCGTCACTCGGCCCCTGCTGTTTGCAGCGGTAAACTCCTCACTGGACTTTATTTCTGTTTTCTATTATTGCTTTGTGTTTTCATGTTTTACTGTGTTTCTCATCTACCTTAACCTGTCTCACCTCCTCTGAATGATCTATCACACCTCGTCTTCCTGCCTGTCTGCATTTCCTCAAAATGCACATATGTGCGCGCGCGCCCGCATGCACGCACATGCACACACGCACGCACACACACACACACACACACACACACACAGTTAAAGTGTGCAAATTACAGTAAACTACAGTGCATGTAAATCTCAAGTGTGAAAAACACAATGTGGTGTTTAATTTACAGCAAACTACATTATATATGACAGCAAATCAGTGTTTAAATTACAGTAAATTGTGGTGTAAATAACAGTCAACTACAATGTTTCTAAATAACACTGTGTAAGCTACAGCGTCTCAAAATTACTGTGTGGATTTTTACCTCACCTGAATAATGTTGCCCCCGAAAGTGCCCCTCAGCCCCTGCTGTTTAGGGTAGTAGAACTCATCATTGGAAAGGTTCCATGGGTCTTTAACTTCTGGTTGAGACATATTCTACACCCCCCCCCCCACCACCACCACCACCACCACCACACACAAACACACAAAACCCATCATACATTTACAAACATTTTACAAAATTTTCATATACAAACATAAATACAAACAAAATCCAAAAAAAAATACAAACATTTTCAGAAATAAGTCTAGGACATGTCCACAGTTGACAGGGAAGTGTGTTTTTGCACATTGCAGTGGTACCAGTGGTAGCAGTACTCGGCCACAATTCGTGCCAGACGGCTGGTCGAATTCCGATTTGGTCGAATTCTGAATCCGCCTTTCCCATTACAAATAATGTAAATGGTCTTAATTCGTTCTGTCGTCTTTTGAATACAAGTTAGCGGTACCATAACTCATACCATAGGCCCGCAAATTAAGTGAGTACAATACACTATGTTATGGTCTGTGTTGTGAGCTACATGCTTTGGCAGCTCTAACTCACTCTCTCTCTCTCTCTCTCTCTCTATGCATGCTGGCACTGAAGAGGGGCGTGGCTGTCACACGCGAGTGAAGCGCTAAACACACACACACACACACCTGATTCCACTCAGCAATCACTGGGCTAAAGACAAGCCTTCTAGCCCTTCTGTGATGCCAGGAACATTCACCCAGACCCATAAATGCAGGAGACAGAGTGTGATGAAAACGGATACACTTTATTGTTCAAAGGGAAGGCACTAGAGCATGAGGAAATCGTAGTCACTGTTAGAGATGCAGAGAAACATGGAAATCATAAACTAAGGAAACTGGTGGAGCACGGAGCTGAGAACCAGAAAGATCACGAAGAAGAGGGGCAATCTTCTAGCACTGGGAGGAGCGTGCTGCTCCTCTTTAGCCCAGTGATTGCGGAATGGAATCAGGTGTGTGTGCTTAGCGCTCCACCCGTGTGTGACAGCCACGCCCCTCTCCAGCGGCTGCATGTCTAAAGAGAGAGAGAGTTAGAGTCGCGAAAACCAGTCTCTCAGAACACAGACCATAACACACTAAAATAAAAAGCATATTACAGTTAAAGCATAAGAACAAGAAAGATAATTTTTACCTTTGAGGTGGTGGGCAGTTGGCATATGTAAATGTTGGAGAGGGGAGGAAGAGGAAGATCCCCTTCCATAACAGAGTGGGAGTGAGGAGGAGGATCCCCTTCCATAACAGAGAGGGAGAGAGGAGGAGGATCCACTTCCATAATAGCTTCAGGTGAATCAGCCAAAGGTGTTTTTTCTCTTGCTACTCGCTTTGGCATGAATAACTCTTCTTCAGGATGTTCCTTTCCTTTCTTGAAGAATATTTCTAACGTGACTTGTTTACTGCCTTCTCAAAACCTTACGGAAGTGATTCATGACCTCATCGTTAAAGGTGTTCACAGCCTAGCTTTATCAGGGTGATACATGCTGTCAGCATGTTTCTGTCACTTGCGAAAGGGTTGTGTCAGGAAGGGCATCCGACATAAAAACCTATGCCAAATCAAATGTGCAAATCAGATAATTCGCTATGGCGACCCTTGAAAAAGGGATAAAGCCAAAAGGAAACTACGACTACCACATAGTATCAACAACTTCCGGACTTCCGGAAAGCGTGCATTTTCCTTCCCTCTCGGTCTTGTTTTTTTCTCGCGCTTTTTTTGTGTTCGACTACCGGATTTTGGTTGACTTCCAGGACAAAAAATGCCGGATTTTTTGTTCGAATTCCAAGTTGTTTGACCTTTAAAGTGTTCGAGTACTGAGGTACCACTATAATTCACCATTTACAGTGGTACTGAGGTACCACTGTAAATGGTGAATTATATATGCGAGGTTTGGGACACGCCCACAGTCCACAGGTGAGGGTGTTTAACCTGTTGTGTTTCTTCTTTGATGACGCCTGTTTTCCCGAGCAGAATTCGGCTCTTTTTCAGAGACGATTCCTTTTTATTCTCTTTAGATGGAGAGTGAGACATCCTCTCCTCCTTCTCACTGGGGATCTCTGTAAACAGACACACAAACAAATTTATTTCTGATTAAAAGAATTTTATTCTGATGTTTATAACACAGAGATATAAAGTGCAATAATAAAGGTCAAAGGTTACCCAGTATGATGTTCTCATCATTGGGGTCAAGGGTTAAAATGGGAGGAGACAACAAATGGTCCATGTTCTGATCGTCCCAGATGATATTATCCTCCCATCGGCCATACACAAGCTCCTCATTATCAATCGGGAAAATGGAGTACCATGGAGCATCACCCTCGTGAGGAACTACACACACACACACACACACACACACACACACACACACCATGACACTCGAAACATTATGAACAGGAGGAGTGAATACCATTAATAATGATGTTACCAGTGAGGTGTACTATAGGTGTAGAAGGAAGGAGAAGAGAATCGTGGGTAAAAGAGACTCAGTAATGTGTGTGGGGAGTGAAGGTGATTGCGTCTGTTCTGATTCCAGTAATGAGTGAAAATATTTACTGTTGGAAGTGAGTTATGATCTGGGACATGCCCTAATTATTTAGTGAGTGCGTGTAAGGTTTAGTGACTGAGTAGGGTTCAATGTGTGCGTGTGGGATTTAATGTGTGCAGGGTTGAGTGTGTGTGCTTGTGGGGTTGTCTGTGAGTCTAGGGTTTAGTGCGTGTGCATTTGAAGTTTAGTGGGAGTGTAGGGTTAATTATAAGTGTATAGGATATATTGTGTGCATGTGTAGGGTTAATTATGAGTGTAGTAGGGTATAGTGTGTGTGTGTGTGTGTGTGTGTGTAGGGTTTGACATGTGTGCAGTGTTTAGTTTGTGTGGCGTTTAGTGTGTGGGCGCTAAGTGTGTGCGTGTCGGGTTTAGTGCGTGTGTGATGTTTAGTGTGTGTGGGGAGTTGGTCTATATGTAGAGTTTACTGTGTGCGTGTTGCTTACTGAGAGTGTGGGGTTTAGTGTGTGCATGTAGGGTTTAGTGTGAGCCTGTGCGGTTCACTGTGTGCAAGGTTTAGTGTGTGTGAATATTTTAATGTGTGTGTAGGGTTCAGTCTATGGGGTTTAGAGTATGTGTAGGGTTTGGTGTATGTGTAGGGTTGAGTCTATGGGGGAATTTAGTGTACAAGTAGGGTTTACTGTGCATGTAGTTTAGTGTATGTATGTGGGGTTTAGTGTATGTGTAACTAGTGTGTGCAGGGTTTAGTGTATGTGGGGTATAGTGTATGGAGGAGTTTAGTGTATGTGTGGGGTTTACTGTATGTGTAGAGTTTAGTGTGTGTAGGCTTTAGTGTATTTCGATTTAGGGTATGTGTGGGGTTTACAGTATCTGTGGAGTTTAGTGTATGTGTGTTGTTTACTGTATGTGTAGAGTTTAGTGTATG
Source organism: Plotosus lineatus (assembly GCA_024760905.1). Classification (NCBI taxonomy): domain Eukaryota; kingdom Metazoa; phylum Chordata; class Actinopteri; order Siluriformes; family Plotosidae; genus Plotosus; species Plotosus lineatus. The sequence goes on from CM045740.1 coordinate 48,402,948, forward strand.
TGTGGGGTTTACTGTATGTGTGGAGTTTAGTGTGTGCGTGAGGTTCACTGTATGTGAAGAGTTTAGTGTGTGTAGGGTTTAGTACATGTCTGTTTAGAGCAGTGGTTCTTAACCTGTGGGAAATTCCCCACTGGTGGGGAATGGTGGAGTTGCCAAGTGGGGAATGACCGGTTGGACAGAAGAACCACTGCTTCAAAATTTGTTAACTTACTATACGTGTAGATTCCACAGACCTATATATCATAGTTAGCCTCTATTTTGCAACCTTTCATTTCAGCCTTATGGTCGTGGGGATTTTTTGAGGGAGCCCTTGTTAATATTAGTTTAATATTCAGCAACAGGTGCCGCTGTGACGAAGCTGTATCAATGAACCATTTGTTCATTGATACGGCAAGTTAAAGAACCACATCTTTATTGGACAGTCTCAGGCTATATAACATCAGAAGTGCTGAAAACCCATAATTTTCTCGATTGAGATCCTCCGAGTGCGGAGCATGCAGAATTTTTTTCCTTATCCCACAGATACATACCCCAAAGATCGAGATGCCGAAAGGAAAGTACGATGACAATTACCTGGACTATGGCTTCACGTTTTTGGAGGGGCGTAATAAGCAGCTGCCGCAGTGCGTCATTTGCCACAAAACGCTCAGCAATGATTAGATGAAACCCCATCAACTGAAGAAGCACCTCTCCAATGTACACCCCAAGTTCGTTGGCAAGGAGAGGCAGTTTTTTTTAATTTTTGCGGAGAAAAGCCTGAACACTACTGGTTGCATTTCCCACCACGTACCTGTGCGAGTCGGCGTTTTCGAGCATGGTTGAGATCAAAACCAAATCGCGAAACCGCCTGATTGACCTTGAATCTGATTTGCGCTGGGCCATTTCAAAAGAGCAACCGGACACTGAGGCACTCGTCAAGGCAAAACAAATGCAAAAGTCTCATTAACCTGTATGCGTCTAGTGTTGCATTTTTTTCTCTTTTTTATGGGCCAAATAAATGGAGAAAAAACATAAGGAATCTTTTCATATGTATTTTATTTCCATGTGATAACTGTTAGTAAAAATATATAATATATGCAAACAAAAATTAAGGGCCATAAAATGGCACAAAAAAAGCAACGCGTATATTTACGTACTAAACACTGCATGGGTTAAAATCGAATTTGTCATAGACCGATGCTGTGGTGGGAAATGGAGAGTTGGCTCACTAAAACGTGGGGAATTGGAGAAAAAGGGTTAAGAACCCCTGGTTTAGAGTATGTGTAGGGTTTACTGTATGTGTAGGAGTGGATGTGGGGTTTATTGTACTTGGGTTTAATGTATGTGTTGTTAAGTGTATGTGGGGTTTAGTGTGTGTGTGGGGGGGGTTAGTGCATGTACAGGGTTTACTGCACGTGTAGAGTTTAGTGTATTTGTGGTTCTTATTGTACTTGGGTTTACTGTAGGTGTAGAGTTTAGTGTATGTGTGGGGTTTACTGTATGTGTAGAGTATAGTGTGTTTATGGTTTAGTGTGTTTTGGTTTAGAGTATGTGTTGGGTTTATTGAATGGGGGGTTTAGTGTACGTGGAGAGTTTAGTGTATGTGTGCGCAGCAGAGAGCCAATCCTTTCTGTACTCCAGTGTGTGGGCAGGTCCGATACCTTGAAACTCAAATTTTATTGGATTATGAAACAGCTTGCGCAAGTTGATTTTGGGTTCAGAGGTAAATTTCCCTCATTTTTGATCCTCTCATTTGCACGAAGCCAAGCAGAGCTGGCATGCAAAACACAAATGGGCAGACATGGATAAACTTCAACCCGCAGACAAGCTGATTGCCAAAACTTTGGACATGCTTCCTGTCACATGAACGTGTGAGTCGTGCGTACTGACCATGTTTGGCTCCACATGTGCACGCGAGCAGTCCTTCTCACACGTGAAAAACAAAGACCAACCAGCGATCACGTTTAACAGATGGAAGCCTAAACGCCTGCATGAAGCTGAACCTCACCCCATATCAACCAGACTACAAAGCCATCAGCAAAACCATGCAGCACCAGAAGTCACATTAATAGTAAGAAGGTACTTTTCTTATTAATAAATAACTTTGTTATATCAATGTTGTTTAAAATAAATTCAGAGTCTTATTATAATCTAAAATTGTTGGTCTTCATTTTCCAATTTAATTGTATTCAATATATATATATATATATATATATATATACACACACACACACACAGATTCCTCACTTTTCGCGGTTAATTGGAACTAAGATCCAGCACACTCATTAGCTGCCGGCAACCGGCGATTTTGCCCTGCTGCCGTCTACTCAAACATTTTTTAAAAAATAAATTTGAAAGATTTTTAAAATTATTTTTAGGATTGTACTGTTTTATTCATCTTCATATTAACAGGTAAGTTGAGATAAGTGATTATAATTGTGGTTTTAGACAGAGAACACTGTACATGGCTGCTAAGCGCTTCTGTACTTAGTACGCATGGGTGAGCTGGTTTTGTTTTCTAGGCTCGATTTGCATTTCTGTGCATTTCTTAGTTTCAACAAATGTCGGATTCAAAATAAGCTTATTTATAAACAACTGTACACGTTCGTTACGATGTCTAAGCGGCAAGGAAATATCAAGGACTTTTTCAGCAAGAGACCTAAAATACAACGTACACAACTCACACAAGGTCAATTATAAACAGTTGTGATTGTTAACAGAGAGAGCCTACCAGGGCCGCCCTCTGATCTATATAAAACCATGTTTACCATATTGCCGACCCAATGACCGAAAATATCTTTGTCTGGCTACAAAAAAGTTGTCAAGGTGAACTTTTTGGCGATATATAAATCATGTTCTTACAAATATTTATGCAATGTCAGTAGCAAATACGCTTTAAAAGTTCACAATAACGGCAACTTTTATCCATGATTAATCCTGTATGAATCATTCTCCATCATTCTCATGCTTTCAATAAATTCCGCTTGCTTGATTTGTATAGCTGTAGCAAAGCTGCACGGTTTACGTCTTTGCGACACAGTGCCCTCACACAGCTTACGGCCAAACTACACACAACTACATGACAGTTGAATATCACAAAGATGATATAATATGATGTACATATTTTGCATGCTATAAGTTCTAAGTTATAGATCAAATTTACATGTAGATCTATACCAGTGGTCGGCAACCCACGGCTCCGGAGCCGCATACAGCTCTTTCACCTTTCTGGCAGCTCTTTCACTCTTTCTCCATGTCTTTTCAAAATAATGCTGTACTTTAAGGTGGCTGACAGGTGCACCACAAGGTGCTTATTTACTCACATGGCACACTCACATGGTGTGGGTGCAGGTTTTCACTTCAACCAAACAATAGCCACACCTTCCACCTGTTTCCACCAATCACTGATCATCAAAAGAAAAGAAAAAAACCTAGATTGGACATTACTGTTTCAATTCTGAAGTGGAGCCATCTTGGTGAGATCACATTACTGTTTAAGACTTAAAGCAAGGTCATCTCACCAAGATGGCTCCACTTCAGAATTGAAACAGTAATGTCCAATCTAGGTTTTTATTCACCGGAATGATGTAGGTTCCCTTCCAATGCTCTTTTTGGGTGGAAAATTACAGAGATGAAAATTAAGAGTCATGGGTGTGGGCAGATATTTATTTGGTGTGGGCAGGGTGATTTTGTGTGTGTGTCCACAAGAACACACACAAAATAACCCCGCCCACACCAAATTAAATATAAAAGAGCCCTAAAAGAGCTCATGGCATACAGCAGGCCAGGTTTGTAATCCAGGAACGAAAATCACAGCTGAAGTAAGAGACGTTGGATGAGATTTATTTATACACAGCAATCTCCAAGTTAAATAACTGTCCTCACAGTCACAAAATAAAACAGTGGGTGTGGTTCAGTCTCCACTCTGAGAATGGGTCGGTCAGTGCAGCATTAAGCATTAATATTATTTAAAAGAATGTTGAGCAGGCTCCGTCTTATAATAAATCTTCATATACTTTTCTGTGTTGTTGTTATTTTTGTAAATTAAAACTATGACAAAACAACATTAATATAATGAATAAAAAAAGAAGATCCCACAAAGATAGTGATGGTGAGGTAGGGCACCCAACCCATTAACACATTTGGCTGCACCACATCCCACGCTTCGTGCAATAGATATTCTTTTTCTTTGTAAAAATACAAGAAGGACTCGAACACTTTTCATTTTCTGAACCGCTTAATCCGAATTAGAGTCACGGGGAGGCTGGTGATTTTTTTTTTTAAATCTAAATGTTTTTGTTGCAAGCAGAATTGTAATTTAATTGTCTCTGCAATCGTTGAAATCAATGCAACACATTGTTGTTTTATATTAACATGAAGGAAAAAGGGGAAAACATTATATGCAGTGTTATTTGATTTTAAATGTCAAAAAAGGATTTGTGGCTCCCAGTGTTTTCTTTAATGTGGTAAACGGGTCCAAATGGCTCTTTGAATGGCAAACGTTGCCGACCCCTGATCAATACTATACAATATAATACTGTGGATGTGATACAACAGCCAGCTCAATCAGTACTTTTGAACTTTGACAAACAACTTGTGTGTATATATATATATATATATATATATATATATATATAGATATGTGTGTGTGTGTGAATGTGAATATATGAATCTTCTGTAATCACCTGAAGAGAGAGGATGGTTTCACCACCCCTCGAACAGATCTGTAGTGAAAAATGAAGTTTCAATAGAAAGTCTTTGTCCTGTCCTTTTATTTTCACTTATATATATATATATATATATATATATATATATATATATACACACACACACACTAGTCCTTCTCAAAAAATTAGCATATTGTGATAAAGTTCATTATTTTCTGTAATGTACTGATAAAAATTAAACTTTCCTATATTTTAGATTCATTGCACACCAACTGAAATATTTCAGGTCTTTTATTGTTTTAATACTGATGATTTTGGCATACAGATCATGAAAACCCAAAATTCCTATCTTAAAAAATTAGCATATCATGTTCAGGTAGTCTAAACGAGCTATTAACCTAATCATCTGAATCAACCAATTAACTCTAAACACCTGCAAAAGATTCCTGAGGCTTTTAAAAACTCCCAGCCTGGTTCATTACTCAAAACCGCAATCATGGGTAAGACTGCCGACCTGACTGCTGTCCACAAGGACATCATTGACACCCTCAAGCAAGAGGGTAAGACACAGAAAGAAATCTCTGAGCGAATAATCTGTTCCCAGAGTGCTCGATCAAGCCACCTCAGTGGGACGTCTGTGGGAAGGAAAAAGTGTGGCAGAAAACGCTGCACAACCAGAAGAGGTGACCGGACCCTGAGGAAGATTGTGGAGAAGGGCCGATTCCAGACCTTGGGGGACCTGTGGAAGCAGTGGACTGGGCTCTAGGTGCCGCATTCCCCGGGTCAAGCCACTTTTGAAAAAGAAACAGCAGCAGAAGCGGCTGACCTGGGCTACAGAGAAGCAGCACTGGACTGTTGCTCAGTGGTCCAAAGTACTTTTTTCGGATGAAAGCAAATTTTGCATGTCATTCGGAAATCGCGGTGCCAGAGTCTGGAGGAAGACTGGGGAGAAGGAAATGCCAAAATGCCTGAAGTCCAGTGTCAAGTACCCACAGTCAGTGATGGTCTGGGGTGCCATGTCAGCTGCTGGTGTTGGTCCACTGTGTTTTATCAAGGGCGGGGTCAATGCAGCTAGCTATCAGGAGATTTTGGAGCACTTCATGCTTCCATGTGCTGAAAAGCTTTATGGAGATGAAGATTTCATTTTTCATCACGACCTGGCACCTGCTCACAGTGCCAAAACCACTGCTAAATGGTTTACTGACCATGGTATTACTGGGCTCAATTGGCCTGCCAACTCTCCTGACCTGAAGCCCATAGAGAATCTGTGGGATATTGTGAAGAGAAAGTTGAGACACACCAGACCCAACACTGTGGATGAGCTTAAGGCCGCTATCGAAGCATCCCGGGCCTCCATAACACCTCAGCAGTGCCACAGGCTGATTGCTTCCATGCCACGCCGCATTGAAGCAGTCATTTCTGCAAAAGGATTGATCAACTGAACATAATTATTTGAAGGTTGACTTTTTTGTATTAAAACACTTTTTTTTTATTGGTCGGATGAAATATGCTAATTTTTTGAGATAGGAATTTTGTGTTGTCATGAGCTGTATGCCAAAATAATGAGGATTCAAACAACAAAAGACCTGAAATATTTCAGTTGGTGTGCAATGAATCTAACATATATGAAAGTTTAATTTTTATCAGTACATTACAGAAAATAATGGACTTTATTACAATATGCTAATTTTTTGAGAAGGACTAGTGTGTGTGTATATATATATATATATATATATATATATTATATTTATATATTGCTCTGAGAGGATTAGATTTTAAAATGTGTTTATTTTTGGCTCTCTTAGTCAAAAAGGTTCCCGAGCCCTGGTTGAGTGTATGTGTAGAGTTTAGTGTATGTGTCGGGTTCATTGGATGTGTAGGGTTTAGTGTACGTGTAGAGTTTAGTTTATGTGTAGGCTGTAGTGTATGTGTGGGGTTCCCTGGATGTGTAAACTTTAGTGTATCTGTAGGATTTAGTGTATCTTAGAGTTTAGTGTATGTGTGGGGTGCATGTGTTCCCTCACCTTCTTGACTGTGCTTATCACGTTTGGAGCCAGTGATCGAAGAAGTTTTGGAAATGGGAGGTGGAGTCGGGGGCATCAATTGGGAATTACTGCGACTCAGACCTACATACACAGATACCCCTCATTAGTGCAAAAACATATTGGGGGCATAGCAAGCCAGCTAGTACACAATATCAAAATAATGATGTTATTGTGTATTTACCCTGTTGTGCATTGTAAGCATTAGCATTGCGGGTCATGCTGGATGGAAGCCATCCCGCCAGACTAGCTCTCTGGGTCTTGGTGCCTTTGTGCTTCACGTCCTCGCCATTCCAGATGATATCATCCTCCCATTGTAGCTGTGTGACCATGAGGAAGAGCTCGTCCTCCAACTGCAGCGCACACACACGCACAACGCACATAAGTGTACATGTAAATAGATCAGTGTGCACGCATGTGTGTGTGTGAGGGGGGTACAGACCTCTAACTGCTGTTTGTCCTGTTCGCTACTCTGCCACTCACCAGGTGCGAGTGTGTCAGTGTGTGTTTCAGTGAGGGCATCTGCATGTGTGTCCGTGTGCGTGTCCGTGTTGTCCGGGCGCAGTGTGAGACCGTAGTGAAACCCTTCCCCGTCCTCAGGCACGCCCATCAAATCGTACCACAGTTGAGCAGGACCGAAACGCCACTCAGCTACACGTGGCCTTGACTCACACACACCCTCACCCTCACACACCACTGACACACTCTTACACTCCACCGGCGCCATCATGGAGATCTGCACGTGCACACACACAGTCTTTACTTTATACTGTACTTATAAAATAAGAGTGATGTGAGCCATAAGAAGTTGATGATAACTTGGTGTTATGCATTATCTTAACCCTATTTTTTGTGCATATATGTGTGCGTGAACCTCGTCATCAGACAGGCACTGCTCTGGTGGAGGGGGCGGAGCATATTCATAATCCCATCCAGATTTCCTTTCCTCTTCGCCCTCAAGGGTGTGTGACTCGCCGTCGGCACTGGGCATGTCTGGTTGTGTGTCTTTATGTTTCTTCTTCCTCTTTCTCCGAGCACTGCGCCACACCGAAGGCATGTTCTTACCGGGACCAAACAGACGCAGGAACCGCAGAACCTGGTGTGCACACACACACACACACACACACACACACACACACACACAAGAAATAACATACTACTGGCCCTGCAAATGTGCGTGTCTGGAAATTAGGCTGAATGTATGATTATTGGGCTGTAAGGTTTTGTATATGATTGTATGTATATTTTGCTGTATATGTGTATATTGGGCTGTATGTGTATGTATATATATATATATGTCAGGTCAGGGACTATCCCTGCTACGGGTAACATGTAACCCAGTACTACCTGCCGCATGGGACGGGTAGATGAGACCCGTTAGCCATGTAAGGCAACTCAACTAGGAGATGGAAAACTCTGACCCGAAACTTCTACTGCCTTGTGAATCACTCACTTCAGAGGAAGGCTTCGGGAGTAAATCCTGAGGAAAAATCCGGAGATGGAATCCCTAAGGCGGTCCGCTTCTGACATGAGAAACGTTCCGGCATCTCCTGCGACACTGTTGGTGCCAAATTGTACCAGCTTCTGCTGTTCCTTTGGACCCATCAACAGTGTGGAGAGGGGGATCTGCTACATGGGCAACAGCTCTTCCTCCAAAACATTTTTGCCCTGGCTCGCGCCCTGGGGAGATCACTCCAGCTATACTTCACAGCGTGGAATCAACACGGGAAGCAGCAGATACCGGTTATAAGCCACAGTGCTCGATTGGCGAAGAGCATGGCGCCAGGGGTTGCTTCTGACGGTGGGAGAGATCTTCAGACATCTACCGCTCGCCTCAAGCTGGGCAGCCCCCAGTCAATAAGGTTTTGTCCCGCCACAGTCTGCCTTCCTCACTGGGTGCTTGGGGATCAGGACAAAAACCGACAAGCAAACTGCAAGACCCGCACCAGGCAAAACGAAAAAGAAAATAGGCACCCAGTCCTAAAACTGGGAAGCTGGAACATCCGAACAATGACACCTGGACTTTCCCAAGATTTACATGCAATCAGTGATGCAAGAAAGACGGCCATCATCAACAACGAGCTATCAAGACTAAATGTAGACATTGCTGCTCTGCAGGAAACCCGCCTTGCCGACACAAAAACACTCAAGGAGAAAGACGACACCTTCTTCTGGCAAGGGAAGAGTGCTGAGGACCGAAGAGAGCATGGAGTTGGATTTGCAGTCAGGAACACCCTGCTGAAGATGGTTGAACCAGGAGACAAGGGATCCGAACATCTGATGATCATACGTCTCCATACTTCTGAAGGTTTCGCCACCCTTGTCAGTGCCTATGCTCCCTCTCTTACATCTTCAACAGAAGCTAAGGATGAGTTTTATGCAAGCATGAACAACATCATGTCAAACGTACCTCCAAAGGAACATGTCATCATCCTGGGAGACTTCAACGCTCGTGTGGGTGCCAATCACGATTCCTGGCCTTCCTGTCTAGGACACCACGGAGTTGGCAAGATCAATGAGAATAGGCAGCGCCTCCTGGAGTTTTGCTCCTACAATGGACTGTGCGTGACCAACTCCTTCTTTCAGACAAAGCCACAACACAAGGTGTCATGGCGTCACCCTCGCTCAAAGCATTGGCATCAGTTAGACATGATCCTGACCCGTCGTACCAACATCAAGTTTGTGCACATCACCCGCACATACCACAGCGCAAGACTGTGATACTGACCACTCTCGTCTGCTGTAAGACCAGGCTTATCCCCAAGAAATTCCACAGCTCTAAACAGAAATGCAAACCCCGCATGCATACCACCAGCATGCAACTACCAGAGAAAGTTGTGGAATTTGCCAAGTTTCTCCAAGAAGCACTGTCTGCTGAACACCAACACAGCTCTACCTCTGAGAAATGAGATCACATCCAAAATGCCATTCAGAAAACAGCCTTTGCGACCTTTGGGAAGAAGACATCTAAGAACAATGACTGGTTTGATGCCAAGTTCACTGAGATGTCCCCCGTGATTGAAGCAAAACGTGCTGCTCTCGCTGAATACAAGCGCTCCCCAAGTGAGAAATCCCTGCAAGCGCTCAGAGCTGCCAGAAGCAAAGTACAACAGACTGCAAGACGTTGTGCCAATGAATACTGGCAACAGCTCAGTGCCTCCATCCAGACTGCAGCTGCCACAGGCAACATTAGAGGAATGTACGAGGGCATCAAGGCAGCTCTAGGGCCCACACAGAGTAAGACAGCCCCACTTAAGTCCACCAGTGGGGAGATGATCACAGACAAGGGCAAGCAGATGGACAGGTGGGTTGAGCATTACTCAGAGCTGTATTCAAGAGAGAACACAGTTACCGCTGCAGCGCTCGATGCCATCGAACCTCTACCCATCATGGAGGAGCTAGATGCTAAACCAACTCTTTCCGAGCTCTGGAAAGCAATTGACAGCCTAGCCAGCGGAAAAGCACCTGGTGCCGATGGCATACCACCCAACTTAATAAAGTGCTGTAAAGACACCATACTACAGCCTCTTCATGACATCCTATGCCAATGTTAGAGAGAGGGAGCTGTGCCACAGGACATGAGAGATGCTAAGATTGTCACCCTCTACAAGAACAAGGGCGAAAGGAGTGATTGCAATAACTACAGAGTTATCTCTCTCCTGAGTATTGTGGGAAAACTCTACACCCGTGTCTTGCTTGTGCGCCTTCAAAAACTTGCAGAGCGCATCTACCCCGAGTCCCAGTGCGGTTTCCGATCTAAGCGCTCAACAGTGGACATGATATTCTCCTTGCGCCAACTTCAGGAGAAATGCAGAGAACAACACAAGCCACTATATATAGCCTTCATAGACCTGACCAAGGCCTTTGACCTCGTCAGCAGGGAAGGACTTTTCAGCATCCTTGCAAAGATTGGTTGCCCTCCAAAACTTCACAGCCTCATCAGATCCTTTCACGATGGCATAAGGGCAACAATCTAGTATGAAGGCAGTATGTCCAACTCATTCGACATTCAAGAGTGGAGTGAAGCAGGGATGCGTTCTTGCTCCTACTCTCTTTGGAATCTTTTTTGCCATGCTTCTAAAGCACGCTTTTGAAACTGCAACTGAAGGAGTACATCTACGAACAAGATCTGATGGTCGACTTTTCAACCTCACTCGACTGAAAGCAAAAACAAAAGTGAGGGAGAAAATTGTGAGAGATATGCTTTTTGCTGATGATGTTGCTGTAACTTCACACACTGAGCATGAACTTCAATGCCTCATGGACAGGTTCTCCCAGGCTTGCAAAGACTTCGGACTGACGATCAGCCTGAAAAAGACCAACGTGCTGAGTCGGGATGCAGAAATTGCACCTCTCATTCACATCGACTATTATCAACTCGAAATCGTGCACCAGTTTACATACCTGGGATCCACCATCAGTGACAACCTGTCGCTCGATGCCGAAATCAACAAGCGTATCGGCAAGTCTGTTACAACACTGGGACGCCTCACCACCCGTGTCTGGGAGAACTCAAAGCTTACAACTCCAACAAAAATGGCAGTGTACAATGCCTGCATCGTCAACACTCTCCTCTATGGCAGTGAAACATGGACAACATACTCCCGACAGGAATGTAATGATGCAATTTCCAGGATCCCCAGCACTGAAGAACTTTTCCTACGAGGAGACTTCAATGCTAGAGTGGGCGCCGGCTGTGACACCTGGCCTTCCTGCCTTGGTCACCACGGCATAGGCAGGATGAATGAGAATAGACAGAGGTTGTTGGAACTGTGCTGCCATCATGGCCTGTGTGTACCAAATACATACTTCAAGTGCAAAGACCGCCACAAAGTATCTTGGAGACACCCCAGATCTTGCCACTGTCACCAGCTAGACCTTATCCTCACCAGACGCACGGATCTGAGCAGCGTTCTCCACACAAGAAGTTTCCATAGCGCAGACTGCGACACAGACCACACCCTCGTTGGAAGCAGGATAAGGCTGACAACAAAGAGGATCCATCACTCCAAAACTAAAGGCCTCCCACGCATCAACACCTGCTCCTCAAGGGATCCCCAGCGAATCCAACACAGTCAAGGAGAAGTTGGCTTCGCAGACTCCTGGCAAAGACATCAACAGCAAGTGGAGCTTCCTGAGAGATACTATCTACACAACAGCCCTCACCGCATTCGGGGAAAAAGGAGTGTAGGAGTGTAGACTGGTACGAGGCTCACTGGGAGGAGATGCAGCCTGTGACAGAAGCCAAGAGAGAAGCCCTCCTAGTATCTAGCATACAAGCAAAACCCCAGCCCCAGTACTCACGACACCCTCAAAGCTGCACGAAACAAGGCCCAGCAGACAGCCCGCTGCTGTGCAAACGACTTTGGGCTGAACCTCTGCAGCAAGATCCAGATGGCAGCTGACACTGGCAACGCAATGGCCATGGACAATGGCATCAAGACAGCTACTGGCCCAACCACAATTAAGACTGCACCCCTCAAGACCAAGACCGGGGAGGTGATCACGGACCATGGCAAGCAGCTTGAACGCTGGGTGGAACATTACCTGGAGCTGTACACAACCAAGAATGTGGTGACCAATGCAACATTAAATGCCCTGCCAAACTTACCTGTCATGGAGGATCTGGCTTACCTGCCTTCAGTGGACACACTGGGCAAAGCCATTGATTGTCTGGCCTGTGGGAAAGCCCCTGGAAAGGATGGCATCCCCCCTGAAGTATTGAAGAGTAAGAGTAAGCCAGCACTCCTGCAGCACCTCCATGAGCTGCTGTGCTTATGCTGGAGGAAGGGCTCATCCCCCAGGACATGTGCGATGCAAACATTGTAACCCTCTACAAAAACAAGGGCGACCGCAGTGACTGTAACAGCTGCCGTGGCATCTCCCTCTTAGCATCATAGGAAAAGTCTTTGCTCGTGTTGTCCTTACTCGCCTTCAGATTCTTGCTTCCCGGGTGTACCCAGAATCGCAGTGTAGTTTCAGGGCAGGCAGATCCACAGTCGATATGATCTTTTCAGTTCGTCAACTGCAAGAGAAGTGTCGGGAGCAGCAGAAGCCCCTGTACATTGCCTTCATTGACCTGACTATAGCATTCGACCTGGTCAGCAGAAACGGACTCTTCAGCCTCCTGCAGAAGATTGGATGTCCTCAAAGGTTACTCCTTTCACGAGGACATGCACAGCACAGTCTGCTTCAATGGTGGGCCTTCTGAAGCCTTCCCCAGTGAGTAGTGGTGTGAAGCAAGGCTGCGTCCTAGCTCCGACATTCTTTGGGATATTATTCTCGATGCTTCTTCAGTATGCCTTCTCTGACAGTGAGGAAGGGATCCATATCCACACCAGATCAAACGGAAAATTGTTTAACATAGCTCGACTGCGCGCTAAGATGAAGGTGAGGCAGGTCCTCATCCGCGAGATGCTGTTCGCAGATGATGCTGCATTGATGTCCCACAATGAGACTGGTCTTCAAGGGCTAGTCAATCATCTGTCCCATGCCTGTAATGAATTCGGACTGACCATCAGCCTGAAGAAGACAAACATCCTGGCCCAGGGCACAAACACAGTCCCAAACATCAACATAAATAACACGCAGCTTGAGGTCGTGGACTCCTTCACCTACCTGGGATCCACCATCACCAAGCTAGGTGTCTACCAGGCCTGTGTACTCAGCACACTCCTTTATGGCAGTGAGGCCTGGTCCACGTACGCTGGTCAGGAAAAGCGGCTCAGCAGCTTCCACCTTCACTGTCTCAGGCGTCTGCTTCATATAAAATGGCAAGACAAACTAACCAACACTGAGGTGCTACAGCATGCTGGCATGCCAAGTCTGCTCGCACTGCTGAGCCAGAGATGAGGTGGTTGGGTCACGTACGGTGAATGGATGAGGGGGCGCATCCCTAAAGACATGTTGTATGGAGAGCTGAGTGAAGGCTCCCGCCGCACAGGAAGACCGCAGCTTCGGTACAAGGACGTGTGCAAGCGGGACATGAAATGATCTGGCATCGATATCAACCCCTGGGAAGGCACTGCTGAAACACGCCAGCTCTGGAAGACCACTGTCAACGAGGGGGTCAACAAAGCCGAAAGCAACAGAATAAACAAGCTAGCTGAGAAAAGAGCAAAGAGGAAAGAAAGAGCAGCCCCCATGGCACCTAAAAGCCCTTTTGTATAGTGAGTATATTGGTAGTACGGTGCCGAGGTTGGAACTACCAGGCAGCAAGCCTAGAGGAAGACCAAAGAGAAGATTTATGGACATGGTTAAAGAGGACATGAAGGCAGTTGGTGTAAGAGAAGAAGATGCAGAGGATAGGGTGATATGGAGGCAGATGATTCGCTGTGGCGACCCCTGAAGGGAAAAGCCGAAAGGAAAAGATTAACACACACCTCTCTATCTCTCTCCCTCTCCCTCTCGCCACGCCCACAAATCATGAATTCAAAGCACATTCCCTGCTTGACAAACTCAACTTTAATTTGATACCTTGAGGGATCGGAATTCCAGATGAGCTCAAATGCGCCCATATTTATTAAACATTTACTGAATTAAAACAACTTAAAAAACTAAACTAAAAACAAAAGAGCGAAGCTTCCTTCTGTCTCTACCTGGGAGGCCAGCGGGGCGCAATGTTGAGAGACAGCCAATGAGAGAGCAACTCACACGTCGTGTGAAATTTTAATTGGCACGTTTGAATTTTGAATTTCTTTGCGTAAAAGAGGGTTGTTTCGTATCTCAGGGACGGAAACTTAGGAAAATGTTTTTTGTAACCCGGGGATTTCGTACACAGGGGTCTTCGTAAGTTGGGGGCCGACTGTATATCTTATGAATTATTTTTGAACGCTTGTTATTATAAGCATTTATAGCACTGAATTTGTTTATAGCACTGCATTTTTTGATATTAGATACACATGTACATATACATCAGTCGAGGGGATTAGAGAGGCTGATCGTACTTCACGGAACTTGGTGGTCCCAGGGATTCTCGGTCCCAATTAACCACGGAAAGTTAGGAATCCCTGTATTGGGCTGTAGATGTAGGTGTGTGTATATTGGGTTGTATATGTATATATAGGGATCCCTCACTTGATTAGGATTCAGCGGTTCAGAAAATGAATAAATAAATGTATGTATATTGTGCTGTATATGTATGCATATTGGGCTGTACACGTATAAATATATATATATATATATATATATATATATATACACATACACACACACACTCGGTAGGCCCCTGACTATTCACGGTTTTGCACTCGCGGCTTTGCATATTCGCGGCTTGCCAAGCAACTGTCACGTGATTCAAATTCAGCCAGTGGCTGTCCTCCTTTCTCTTCTCTAACTCTCTTCTCTGCCCGCTCCGGCTGAGGGGCGTGGATGAGCTGCTCGGGCTGAATGAAGTTCACCTCAGTGAAAGCGTGCTGCTTAACTGCTTCCCCTTTGAATAATAAATCCACTCTGCCATCTTGTGCTGTTTCTGGGTAAGACTGACAGCTCATTACGTCACACTTTTATGCTCTTTATGTACTTGTTTAGTACTCAACCCTCACTTGCGCACTTGAAAGATCGGAAGTCCGTATAAACCTCACTTTGTCCACAAGCACCGTCATTTGAGTCAAACGCCTACGTTGATGCCTAACAAATAACGCAATGACCCCCTCTAGTGGGCGTCTAATAAGCATTTTTAACCATTAATGTGTTTTTGTTGATTTGAGTCTTACTTTCCATTCCTATGTGTGTAAAAGCACAAATGGCGATGAAGACTCTTGAATGCGTACTCTATCTCCTCCTCTTTTCTTTTCAGCTTTTTTCCGTTCTCGAGAGTCGCCATAGCGAATCATCAGATTCGCACATTTGATTTGGCATGGGGTTTTTTTTTTACGTCGGATGCCCTTCCTGTCACAACCCTTTAGCAAAGGACAGAAACACACTGACGGCTTAGCAGCCTACTCTTTATGAAAGTCAGCAGTGGTTCTTTTACATGCCTCTCACCATAGACGGTGAAAGACATGGCCCGCCTTTGATAACCCAGTTAGCTGCACTGGGGGTACAGTGACAACCTTGTGGGGACTCGAACCAACAACCTGAGGATCAGCGATCCTGTACTCTATACAGGTCCTTCTCAAAAAATTAGCATATTGTGATAA
This sequence comes from Plotosus lineatus, assembly GCA_024760905.1. Classification (NCBI taxonomy): domain Eukaryota; kingdom Metazoa; phylum Chordata; class Actinopteri; order Siluriformes; family Plotosidae; genus Plotosus; species Plotosus lineatus. The sequence goes on from CM045740.1 coordinate 48,418,776, forward strand.
AGTTCATTATTTTCTGTAATGTACTGATAAAAATTACACTTTCATATATGTTAGATTCATTGCACACCAACTGAAATATTTCAGGTCTTTAATTGTTTTAATACTGATGATTTTGGCATACAGCTCATGAAAACCCAAAATCCCCATCTCAAAAAATGAGCATATCATGTTCAGGTAGTCTAAACGAGCTATTAACCTAATCATCTCAATCAACCAATTAACTCTAAACACCTGCAAAAGATTCCTGAGGCTTTTAAAAACTCCCAGCCTGGTTCATTACTCAAAACCGCAATCATGGGTAGGACTGCCGACCTGACTGCTGTCCAGAAGGACATCATTGACACCCTCAAGCAAGAGGGTTAGACACAGAAAGAAATCGCTGAGCGAATAGGCTGTTCCCAGAGTGCTGTATCAAGACACCTCAGTGGGACGTCTGTGGGAAGGAAAAAGTGAAAGAAGGGCCGATTCCAAACCTTGGGAGACCTGTGGAAGCAGTAGACTGAGTCTGGAGTAGAAACATCCAGAGCCACCGTGCACTCATCTGTCTGCAATCACCAGTGATCTATCAGGCCACCGTCACACGTATAGACAATACAACAGAAACGTACATCGGACTCACAGAAAACACTTCTAAAACCAAATACAGGAACCACATCACATCATTCCGCAACGTTAAAAGCAGACACTCCACCGAACACAGCAAGCACATCTGGACACTCAAGGACATGAACATTGATCACCATATCTCATGGAGAATTCTATCATCACACTCGACATACAACAGCTCCAGCAAAAGATGCAATTTATGCCTCAGAGAGAAGTTCCTCATTATATACCGACCCGAACTGTCTTCATTAAATAAAAGAAAGGACCTCTTAACTTCATGCCAACACAGGAAAAAAAAACATTATGCAACACACCCCCTTAAGTATATTATGAGTATATCAACCTGTAACTATATATTATATATGTATGTGTGTATATATATATATATATATATATATATACATATACATATAGATGTGTGCACAGAGATATTGGACTGTGCCAGTGATTTCTGTAAGTCTTTAGCAGACACACTAGGGTTTTTTTTTACCTCTCTGAGTATTCTGCGCTGAACTCTTGGCGTCATCTTTGGTGGACGGCCACTCCTTGGGAGAGAAGCAACAGTGCCAAACTCTCTCCATTTGTATACAACTTCTCTGACTGTCGATTGATGAACATCCAGACTTTTAGAGATGGTTTTGTATCCTTTCCCAGCTTTATACAAATCAACAATTCTTGATCGCAGGTCTTCAGACAGCTCTTTTGAGCGAGCCATGGTGCACATCAGACAATGCTGACCAGGTGTGTGTGTTTTATAGTGGGCAGGGCAGCTTTAAGTCACTCATCAGTGATTGGACACACACCTGACAAATTGTTTGGTAAAAATTGGTTTCAATTGCTCTTTAAGTCTCCTTAAGCAGAGGGTTCAGTTATTTATTCCTCCCCCTTCTATCATTGTTTGCATGCTATACTCATTAAAATATGAAAACCTATAAATGTTTGGGTGGTTTTAGTTAAAGCAGACACTGTTTTTTCATCAATGTGATTTTGCCAAAGATCAGATCACATTTGATGGTGATTTTATGCAGAAGTGTGAGAAATTCCAAAAGGTTCAGATACTTTTTCATACCACTGTGTATATATATATATATATATATATATATATATGGATGTGTGTGTATGTATGTATATATGTGTGTACCTATATGAGTTTATGTATATGTAAATATGTATGTACATATATGCATGTATCAACACCAAAGTCCAATACCCAATATCTATGAGAACCCTCCCCCGAATGAAATGTACATCTCGCCATCTAGTGGATGCCACGTTTATTGGCATAGCACCGCCTCCAATACATTTTAATCATTCTTCTGTAATCACCTGAAGAGAGAGGATGGTTTCACCACCCCTCGAAACAGATCTGTAGTCAAAATGAAGTTTTAAATAGAAAGTCTTTGTTCGTCCTTTTAATTTTACTTATTTATATATATATATATATATATATATATATACACACACACACACACAGTCATGCCTTGCCACTTCACGATTTGAACTTTGCGGTCTTGGTATATCGCGATATCTGAATAATTAAAAAAAAAAAATTATTTTTTAATTTCATAAAAAATTCAAATTTCGCGCTGAAACTTATATGTAAGCAAGCGGAAGGCAGGGACCCAAGGCAGGCTGTGTCCATCATTTACAAACAACAGATTGAAGTGCCCCTCCTCCCCAGTTCAGGCAGGGACCGCCCACTCAAATCAATCTCGCAAGCTGATTGGCTGCCTCACACTTCCCGTGGGATTTTTTTGTGATCTTATGTTTGTGAACGTCCTGCACCATCTAAGGCATCCAATGAGCCCAAGAAAAAGCAAAATATGATGACAGTGACACAAAAAGTGAAGTCGCTAGATATGCTGACGGCGAGCAATACGTATGCCCATGTAGCACGCCATTACGGCATAAATGAAGCAACCGTGCATGACATCAAAAAAGACTATGATTAAGATCAAGCAGAAAAGAGCTATTGTCAGAGGTGAGTACAGTACTTAAAAGTATTTATATATAAATTCTATTTAAATATTAATACATGACAGTATTTACATATGCATATAACTGTGTAACGTTTAATATACACTTCTTGATATTGTATAGATGCGAAAACATATAGAAATGAGACAACATGGTAGAAATGAGAGGGGCGTTCCTACTTCGCGGTTTTTCGAATACCGCGGCCAGGTCTGGTCTACATTATCCGCGATATTCAAGGGATGACTGTATATATGTGTGTGTGTATTTATGTGCGTGTGTGTTTTTGTGTATTTAGTGTTTGTATTGTACCTGGCCTGGTCTAAACTCAGGAAATAGCTTGGTGACATGAGGCAGTGTTTTAGCCGTGTCCTTCTGCATGATTCCAGCCAATGGTAGAGTTAGTATGGACTGATGCCCCATCCCTCCAGTGGACGTTGGCCGGTCACCCTCACTTTCACTATCGGAGGAACTGCTAAACTCCGCCTTCTCACCACCAGAGGAGGGAGCGATGATAGACGGAAGAATAATACCGTCCCCTTCATCAGTCACTACAGAGAGAAAAGAAGGAAGAGAGAAATGACGAATAAGCTGAATATGATGACATGAACAGTGCATATACATGTACATTACATGTCTCTGTCCAGCTCACCACTGGTGCTTTCAGTGGGTGTGTCCTCCCTCTTAGCTGTGACTGGCTGGCACGGTGGTGGGGGTGGGGGCATGAGCTTAGCATCAATGTCCTCAGAGTCAGCATCATAATCATCCTCATCATCTACACACACACACACACACACACACACACACACAGTATACATTCAGTTCTTTAACATGCATACTCTGCGCGTGTGTGTGTGTGTGTGTGTGTGTGTGTGTGTGTGTGTGAGAGAGGAAGTGTTTGCGTATTAATATATAAATAAATTATACACCTTATAATGACAATAAACATATATATATATATATATATAAATACTGTCAAACAAACCTTATAAATAACAAATCCACGGCCACGTCAAGGAGGAATCACTGGTGGTACTGGTGCTTGGTTGGGGCTCATCAGCGCCTCCAGAGCCTTTGCTTTAGTACGTACTATGTTAGTGTCCAAACTCACATTCTTTTTACGGCAGTCCATAATCCATAACGATAAGGCATTTTCCATTTTCACAACGGCCTTATTGCGCTTTGTTACTGTCATGGTCTGTGCTAGTTGGTGGCGTTTAACTCTCTTTCCCCATACATTGCATGCGCTGGCAAGGAGCGTGGCTGTTACCCGCAGACAAAATCCAAAGAGCACACCTGAATTCACTCAGCCATCAGCGCCCTATAAAGAGGAGCTCTGTGCTCGACCAGTTTCTGTGTTGATACTCTCCCAGTGATTTTGGTTTTTGTGTTTTTCCATAACTTTTCTTCCCTCATGAAACAATGACTTTTATTAAGCTCAGTGAAGCACTGGGGTGCGGCAAAAATCGTGTTCATCGTAGCGGTGAGGGAAAAACACAAAAACCAAAAGAGCACGGAGCTCCTCTTTTATACCGCGCTGATGGCTGAGTGAATTCAGGTGCGCTCTCAGGATTTCGCCTGCGGGTAACAGCCACACCCCTCGCCAGCACATGCAGTGTATGGGGAGAGAGAGAAAGAGAGTTAAACGCCGCCAACAAGCACAGACCATAACACTTCTTAGGCATTTTGGGGTCATTTTCAAGGCCTTCGTGTAATACACAACACTACTTACGAGCACAAAGAGAGAAAAACTTAGGCACGTGGCTGGAGAACTGCTGGTACGTAGACTAACTAACAATGAGGTGTTTCCCGTAGAACACAAAGACAGGAAGCCCCATGTGTTGGATGCAGGGAAATATAATCTCGACCAATCAGCTTGCTGGATTCAAGGCCTGAGCCAATCAGAGAACACTCAAGTCAATCAGGAGAACAGAGCATGTTGGGTAGCATAGTGAATGTACATGTAATGCTGTAGTGCGTGTGAATTTTGAATATTTTGATTTTGATTTTGAATCATCCGATAATAAATCCCGCGATATTGTGGGGATGCAAAGTAGGAAATGCGAAGTATCAGGGGATTACTGTCTATACTCACCTGTTCTATGTGACAGTTGTATGCTGCTCATGACTTGTTTATATTTTCGGGTTTCATCCTCGGCAACTTCACTGATGTCTGAATAATCCACCGCATCCTCAGTACTCTTCACCCAACCTACACACACACACCAGCAAACAGTCAGTTTCTTCTAAAACACTGACAATGACCTTTCACCCTCTGTCTCACACACACCGTCTGCATCAGTGCTCTGCTCAGTGTCCTCCTCAGTTGCAGTAATCTCTGTAATGAGTGCACTCAGACCAAGAGAACCCAGACCTGCCAAGTGTTTCTTACTCTCCTGTGAGATAGACAGGAAGAGAGGCAAAGAAATTAGTTTGTATTATGAAATTGTACCTTTAATTCCCTTTCTCAGTCATTTCTTCTCTACAATCATAGCTCATTATGTTTTTCTTACCGTATCCAGTACACTGTCGTCCTCCAGCTGTCCATCCTCATTGATGTTTCCGAACAGGAAGCCTGTCAGGTGGAAAGGACGGTCCTGATCCTCCTCACTGTCCGAATCAGACATCCTCGACGCCAATCAGCCAATCAGAAAGCAGACATGTCAACCAATCATCAAACAGAAATAAACAGCTCAAGCTCCAGCAGTGTCCTATATCCTTGGCGTGTGGTGTACTTCATGCCTTCCAGCGAACCCTCACCTTCCATTTCACTACAGCCGAACCACGAAACAATTACTTAATCCCTTCGTGCACAATGAAGGGCACTTCAAGAAAATTATTAAAGAATAATGATGAAGTATGTTCAAGTGAAGTTGTTTGTCAGCTCGATATTCTGGATGCTGTCTAAACCTTCCGCTTGAGTCATCAAAATTCTCCTTCAGCTGGAAAATACCCATGTGAATATAAGTCCTTTTTCGAGTTTATTCTGCGAACACAGTTACAAACTCAAATAAAACTTCCTTACCTGTTTACCCGAGCTGTATTTACACAAGGCCGTGACTCGATCCCCGGACTCGAGTTTGCAGTCCGTCCCCGGAATGGCGCACTTTAGTCACGGAAGAAATCTTCGAGCCGCCCGTTGAATCACGATTCGGCCGGAAAAACACATGCACAAGATCTAACTGATATCCGTTATGATGTTTATGGTACATGAATAAAATAGTGAAGAAATTCTGCAGAAAGTATTAAAATGGTTATCCCATCGAGCGCAACACTGCGAACTCGGCACGAGCGCAGTGTTTACTCTATCTGTTTCCGGTTTACAACTTCACTTCCTCTGTGGAAGGACCGCCCAAAAAGGAGGCATTCGGTTTCGCAAACAGTATTTTATTATAAGTAGAATTTCCCAAATGTCGCATTCAACATTTCGCTCTGTAGCAGAGTCTATGAGAGAGAGAGAGAGAGAGAGAGAGATGAGACAGGGATGCGAGAGGGAGAGAGAGAAGCGAGGCAGGAGGTTGCTAGAGGGAGGAGGATGAGAGAGGGAGAGAGGAAGGAGACGAGGAGGATGAGAGAGGAGTTTGGAGAAAGGCGAGGAGATTGATAGAGGGAGGAGGATGAGAGAGGGAGGAGGACGAGAGAGGGAGAGAGGAAGGAGACGAGGAGGATGAGAGAGGAGTTTGGAGAATGGCGAGGAGGTTGATAGAGGGAGGAGGATGAGAGAGGGAGAGAGGAAGGAGACGAGGAGGATGAGAGAGGAGTTCGGAGAAAGGCGAGGAGGTTGATAGAGGGAGGAGGATGAGAGAGGAGTTTGGAGAATGGCGAGGAGGTTGATAGAGGGAGGAGGATGAGAGAGGGAGGAGGACAAGAGAGGGAGAGAGGAAGGAGACGAGGAGGATGAGAGAGGAGTTTGGAGAATGGCGAGGAGGTTGATAGAGGGAGGAGGATGAGAGAGGGAGGAGGATGAGAGAGGGAGGCGGATGAGAGAGGAGTTTGGAGAAAGGCGAGGAGGTTGATAGAGGGAGGAGGATGAGAGAGGGAGGCGGATGAGAGAGGGAGGAGGATGAGAGAGGAGTTTGGAGAAAGGCGAGGAGGTTGATAGAGGGAGGAGGATGAGAGAGGGAGGCGGATGAGAGAGGAGTTTGGAGAAAGGCGAGGAGGTTGATAGATGGTGAAGGAGGACATGAAGGTAGTTGGTGTAAGAGAAGAAGATGCAGAGGATAGATTGAGATGGAGGCAGATGATTCGCTGTGGCGACCCTTGAAGGGAAAAGCCGAAAGGACAAGAAGAAGAAGAAGAAGAAGTTGCTTGAGGGAGGAGGAGGAGGAGTGAGGGAGTTCCCCGACATCCCATCCTCTAGTTCTAACTGTCTTTTCTCAGGGGGCTGATTTTCATCATTTATGTCTGGTTTGCGTTTTCTTTCATTCCTGTAAAAGCAGCGCAGGATTTTTTTTATTATTATTATTATTATTATAGGTCTCTTAAATAACAAACATGCAAGGCACTGAGTTTGTGCATTTTTTTTCTTTTTTTGTTGAAAAAAGTGAGATTTAAAGTTATAACAACTAAAAGTAGCCTGTTAATTATACAATATCTGATAGAACAACTCGGTACCATGTCACTACGGTGGTGGCGTAGTAGCTAGGGTGCTGTGCTCATGATCGGGAGGTTGTGAGTTCAACCCCCACTGTGATAAGACCCCTGGGTGAGATCTTAACCATCAGTGTGCCTCTGTTCACCCGGCAGTATTAAATGGGTACCCTGTGAAAAATATACTGGGACAGTAACCTGTGATTTGCTCGTGTCCTGTCCAGGAGGAGTTGAACCGGTCGCTTCACGCTACGGAAACCGGGGCACCGCTAGGCTCGGGTGTAACGAGCCCAGAGGACTTTACCTTACCTTATTTATGTCACTATGATGATGGGGTGGGGGTGTGTGTGTGTGTGTGTGTGTGTGTGTGTGTGTGTGTGGGGGGGGGGGGGGGGGGGGTGATTTTAAACGAATGGAACTGTGTAAGTAAAATCTGTAGGATTTTGGATTAAAACCAGCATTTTTATTTAGACCTAAAACATCCTACAATTCTCTGTGGATAAGAATTGGCATTTACCTTTCCATTTTTTTCTGCGAGTTGGACCTGTCTCGGAGCAGGAACAGTCCGGGGTTGTTTTAACTTCTATTTGTGCGGTCAACAACACAACATGAAGGCATGATGGCGTATTTTTATACACAGAAACACAGCTGGTGATAAGCCGGTAAAGCATGTAAAACTGTGTAAACAACAGAGTTTTGGATCCAGTCTGCACGCGCACACAGACCTGATTCAGTATGATACATCACGTGAAATCCAGCTGTGGAGCAGAGGTCTGCGGTTCAGACAAGGTTCCTGTTCACTGGGGTTAAACTCAAGACTCTTGACTGATTCTACCCCAATCATCTGCTGCTCCTTTTTATTCTCCATCTACTGACTTTATCAATTTGAGAAACAAAATATTTGATCTCTTTCATATTTTCTTTCCTCTGATATAATGAGTGTGTGAGTTGGTCTGAGTTTTAAGAAATTAAACAAGCATAAAAGTAAATTGTTCCCATTTTATTGGTGAAGTTTTTATAAAAGCATATGTGATTATAAATCTGTAACCTGTCTAAGGTTCAAAGATAAACATTTAGTAATAGAGGTGAGGAACCTAGAGCCCATCATGAAATTCCCTTCTTCCACTGATCCTGAACGAATCCTTTCACCAGACACTCAGATTTAATCCTAGCACCGTCATTGTCTGTGATTCACTACATGGTTGTGAAATTTGTGAAATAATCTTTTTCACCCTGCACACGTTTAAACTCCTAACACACACGTGAGAGGATGGTTATTGTACATGCTGATGTATTCCTGTAAAATCAGGAATACTTAAACTTACTATTCCGATTTTAATAGAATACAATATTACTAACATTTTTACTGAGTTTGAATTTTACAGACAGACAGACAGACATTTATTCAGTACTAAGGCCGTAGACCCATTATACACTCAGAATGGCAAGAAAACACTTCATTACATAGCCTAATGTATGAGAAAAAAAGCAGAGAAAAAGCTAATTGTACATATACATATCATCATCATTTATCGTTTTTATCAATTATTTGTTGCACTTTGTATAAGAGATAAGATAAGTATGTGCATATCCTCTTTAACATGCTGTCATTCTGAACTGATATCAAATTTACAAATGTAAATTCATAATTATTTATAGATAAACCCAAAAGCTTTTGGCGCAATTGATTATACCGTTCACAGAACAGTAATGCATGTTCTTCATTCTCAATATAACTTTTCTCATTTTCAAAACAAGATGTGCATAACCTATTCTCATATCATGTCCTGTTGCTTCTTCCTTTATTAACAGCAATTCTAAAACCACTGCATCTAAATCCAGCTAATACGATCTTAAAATGTACTGGTGAAGGTGATATGAGATATGTCTCTACATGTAACATTGGTTTAAACTGCTTGTATGAGAAGGAGTCTGGCAGACTCTCTAGTTGTAAATGCCATTCCTGTTTAAGGTTATCTATCAATCTCTGCCTAAAAGAGCGAATAAACATTTCCACATCACCCACTTCCTGAGATTCCCATACAAAACCAAACCCATATTTCAAAAGAATATTCCGAATGTGACCGGCCCAAGTTATTCTTCCTCTCTCATCTAATGATAGAAGCATCTTATAACACTGAAAAGGCAAACGAGATCCGTCCATACATAATCATTTACACCAATATCTTACAGCTCTTGTCATATCGCATAATTGAAGAGGTTCCCGACCACATTCACCTCGAACCATTACATTACAGTATTTCCTTTAACCTTTAATATTCTTTTGCACATCTTCATTTGTACATTTTCAACAATTTTGCCCCATATTTCTGAACCATAACACAAGATTGGCTTAACAATAGTAGCGAATACTTTAAACAAATCATTACATGGTAAGAAACCAGATTTATTCTGAAATCTATTAATAACCGTCATCGCTTTAGTGCCTTGAGCTGCGAAACAACTTTCAGCTTGAGACCAACTTAATTTAGGTGAGAACACAATACCTCGGTCTCTGTAAATAGATACAACTTTGATATTTTTAACATTAAAATTCCACTTCTGATAACTCCTCAACGGTCCAACATTTCTGAAGACCATCACCTTTGTCTTATTCAAATTTACTTTCATACCAGTTAAATCACAGAACACCTCTAGTGCATTCATTTTCCTTTGTAATTGTAAAGCAGTATCAGCAACTAACCGAACATCATCAGCAAACATAACAGCAAATATATCTTTCAAATCATTGCATACAAAGACACCTTTACCACCAATATCTTCCATAAGATCAACAAGCTTATTGTTTTTATTAATAAGACATCCCTGACGGGTCCCAGTATCACAAGCAAAGTACTGAGTCAACCCATTTCAGCCCGGACACATGAAAATAGATTTGTATACATGGAACTGAGTATGTTAAGAAATTGACCTCTTATCCCAATATCCCGGAGACCACTTAGTAGTAAATCATGTGTCACTGTATCAAATGTCTTGGAAAAGTCGACAAATAAACAATAAAACCTCCCCGTCCTTTTACAAGCACATTTCTGGACTAAAGACTGCAAAATAAACTAATTATCAACAGCCTGAGATTCATCAATAATACAATTTCTTTCACAATAGTCTTTCAAGCTTGCATTGAGAATGGATGTGAACACTTTACACAGAGAGCAAATTAAGGAAATACGTAGCTCTATAGTTATTCACATCTTCCTTGTTCCCAGAGTTGAACTGCGGACAAATAATACTGTTACCTCATGACACTGGAAAAGTCCCACTATCCATTACATTATTAAATGTATAAGCTCACACCATTGCTACTCTACTTTCTGTGTGTTTCAAGAACTCTGTAGCCAGACCATCAGGTCCAGGTGATTTATTACCACCAGGTCTGTTTATGTGAGATACAACTTCTTCTTGAGATATGAGGATATTCACAATGTCACAACAGCCACTCTCACTACCATACTGATATTCCCCAGTCCATACAGGGGGCACATTGGGGGCATTTAAAAGTGAGGAAAAATGTTCAGTCCATTCCTTCGTTGTGATTGATGATGATACTCTTTTGAAAGTTTTGGCCAGTCTCACAGTTTTCCAAAATATTTTTGGATCATTTCTAGTATCAAGTAAACACTGTGTTTGTTTTCCATGATTTATCTCTCTTTTCAATTTACACATACACTTAAACTGCTTACGCAATATTCTAAACAAATGAATATCTTCCTCATGATCTCTCTGTGCACGCAGTGCCGTGTATTTTGCATGCTTCAGATCCTCTCGTTCATTTCCCCACCACTCAGGTGGAGTCCGAGGTTTTGTTGACCCTTTAGAGCCATACACTCTTTGATTTCTAGACGCAGCTTCCTGATAAAGCCTCACAAGCTCTGCTCCGACTCAGTTAATGTCTATATCCAACATATGCAGTAAATGATCCTGACACTGTGTAAGGTAGGTAAATGTAAAGTCTGTTGGGTTTTTACACCCGAGCCATCAGGCCGGTGCTTATCCCCGGTTTCCATAGCATGAAGCGACCATGAGTTCAACTCCCCCTGGATGGGACGCTACTAGTCCATCGCAGGTTACCTTCCCAGTATATTTTACCGGTACCCATTTATACTGCTGGGTGAACAGAGGCACACTTGTGGTTGAGACCTTGCCAGGGGTCTTAGCACAGTGAGGGTCTCGGTGGGCTTTGAACTCACAACCTCCCGATCATGAGTGCATCACTCTAACCACTACGCCACCGGCCCCACTGACACTGTGCAAACAAACTGTTACTTTTTTCTAGAAACTCATCACTATACTACTCATCTTTCCATACGTATTTTGTCCATGGACTGGCAAAATCTTCTTCATGATCATCAGTGTGATATTCCACTGGCCAACGCTGACTCCCCTTGGCACTGGTTTGTCCATCTGTAACATTATTGAATTGAAGTGTACACGCCAAAGGGAAATGGGTTGACTCATCATTTGTACACACTTTGAAATCTATAACATTATCATACAGTTGTGATGAAGATCTCATGTAATCCACTGGACTGGCTCCATATGATGGAACACATGTAAATTCACCTTGTTGGTCCTTGATCATCTACCATTAAGGATATGTATTCCAAAAGTTTTACACATTTCCACTAACGGTTTTCCAAAATTGTTCAGTGTGATGTCTTTGTTGTTTCTGGCCAATTCAAAGTTATCAACGGGATAATCATCAATATCTTTGTCCACAAAATCTATATTATCATTTGGTATATAATCCAAAAGTGTGGCTGTGCGCGCATTTAAATCACCAGCAATTAACAACCAATTTCCTGGATAATCACAACTGGTACCAGACAGGTTGTCCTCGAGTGTAGAAATCCCTTCATGTTGATTATTTGTTTTCAGGAGAGATGTATACAAATATTAAAATGACATCTCAAGCCCACTGCACCATTGTGGTTTTCAAGAGCACAACAACAGTGTCTTCAAAATTTAGATCCAATCTCCACACAAGATCAGCATCAATCCATGGATTTCTAATGAATACTGACACTCCAGCACGATGTCTTCCAAAGCGTTTGGTTTTCTCTCTGAAACAAGTAAATGATCGAACACCAGGCACACAGTTTTCAAAGTCGTCCTTGCCTCTCGCAAAAGATTCACAGAAGGCGATAACATCATATTGACTGCAGAATGCTTTTACCTGTGAGGATGGAGTGTCATATTTACGAAGTCCTTCAATATTCCATGAAAGAATACTGATCTGTGAGGGGCCTTGGCCGCCACAGCAACTGCTGACGGTGTTGTTTTTCACTGGGGTTCATGAACCCCAGTTTGAATTTGAAATGCTCTTGTATTCTTCATCTGAGAAACAAATTCTTCAAATGACCAAAATGGTTTTTCTAAGAAAGATCTACCAATAAAACAATGTCGTAATAAAATAATCCACCCATAAAATGATTCATCTGTGAAATGATCGAGCAGAACATGATAAACACATCAAATAAAATAGCTGTAAAATCAAAATCAAAATTATTAATCTATCTCGGAGGAAACTGTGTGAAAAGGAGGGCAGTGGTGGCCTAGTGGTATAGGTCCTGGATCACTGATCCTAAGGTTGGGGGTTCAAGCCCCACTCACCACAGGTTGTCACTGCCGCCCCCGTGCAGTTGATTGGGTTATCAAAGGACAGCCATGTCTCTCACTGTCTATGGTGAGAGGTTCATGTAAAAGAACCATCGCTGACTTTCGACAAGATCAGCAGCAAAGCCATCAGCGTGTTTCCGACCTGCGGTGACCTGGCGAGCTGTCCAGGGTGTACTCTGCCCTCGCCCAGAGTCGGCTGGGATGGGTGCCAGCCTCCCCGCGACGCTAATTAGGATTAAGCGGTTCCAGAAAATCAACCAAACTGATGAAATTGTGTAAAAAGATCGAATAGAATGATCTACCTATAAAATGACAGAGATCAGTCAATTCCTACTGGCTATCACCATGGTCATGATCATCATCATCATCATCATCATCATCATCAGAAGTATGAGATGCTGAAGAGATGTGGTACTCTGCAGTGTTAGCGTCCTCGTGCTTATCTCGAGTCAGCCACTCATCCAGACGCCCTTGCTGCTTCTGATCCAGGATTCTGATGCAGCTGTAGTCCGACACCAGGTTTTTCTATCCTGCTTTGTGGTAGCTTCGGACACCTTCATCACACAAAACATGATTGTGAGATGGACTGCTTTCTCCTGCAAGAATACCAAAATATTATCAACACAACAACTCAGCACCATTTTACAGTTGCAGTATTTGACTGACGCCCTCATCCACAGCAACATGCATTTTTCATCTTTCCACAGCCAACCAACTGAAGCTTAAGAGCCTTACTCAAATACCCAAGCGGCAGACAGGTGGTCCCGGGGCATGAAACCTCGACCTGCAGACCACGAACCCGGCCTCCGAACTACTACTCGCCTTTTTGGCTCTCAGACCATCAGTGGTGTTCAGAGTTGTGTTGAATGTTTTGTGTAGTGTTTCATCTCTTGCCTTGTTGTTATTGTAATGTAAGAGAAAAAAAATTATAATTACAAAAATAACACCTTCTAACATTTCCACGACCTTGGTCATTTCAGAAGCTCCTGATTGTGCAAGAGCCCCCAACCAATGTGTGTGTGTTTCATTTTCACAGTGCAGTGTTACCTTACAGTGGCATTCAGTTCTGAGATAAAGGAATAAAGTGGGTTCTCCAGGGTTCTCCAGGCTCTCCAGTAAAGTCTCAAAGAAATTGTTTAGTACACCAGAAGAAATTCATACACAAATTTATTTGATGTTCCACTTACCTTTAAATCTGCTTTTTTAATGTCACATGCTGTGTGCATGTGCGTGTATATATGTGTGTGTGTGTGTGTGTGTGTGTGTGTTTTGTGTGTGCGTGTGTGTGTGTGTGCGTGTGTGTGTGTGTGTGTGTGTGTGTGTGCGTGTGCGTGCGCGCGCATCCTCCCCGTTATCTTCTTGCCTGGTTGCTTAGTAACGCCCGCGGTGGAAGGTACCCAGAGCGCGCGCTGCCGAGCTTCGCATCCGCGAGCGAGCATCTGCAGCGTGCGCGCGCTTTACGGTTTTTCACACCGGTCCAAGAGACATGTACATTCTCTTACCTTAATCATCATCATCATCATCATCATCATCATTAACATTACCTTCATCATCATCTTCATCCCCTTCTTTATCCCCTTGAACAGCGCGGAATCCAGTCTCGAGGGGAGCAGGAGGAAAAAGATGGCGCGCGCCGTGGACGAGCGGAGAGGACGGTGAGCGCAACTCGGAGAGACCGGACAGGTGAGGAGCGAGCCGGGGTTTTCTTCATCATTTCTTCATCCTGTCGTTCTCCGGCGCTGTTCGAAACACAGATCCGCGGCAGGCTGTGGCGCTAATAACGCGCTCGGGATGGTTCATCGTGCGTGATGGAAAGGCTTTAAATGGCGCGCGCGCCACCGCAGTGCTTCGTCTGCACGCGCTGAATGCGGTCACATGCATCAACACCTTGATCTCCTCATGGATTCATTTCTCTTATACATTCACCATCAGAATAACATCAATCTGCAGCGTCTCTCTCTCTCTCTCTCTCTCTCTCTCTCTCTCTCCACTGATTGATGTGTATAAAGAACAAGATTTCAATGTTAAACGGGATTTAGCATCTCTGCACATTCTGCTGTGTGTGTGTGTGTGTGTGTGTGTGTGTGTGTGTGTGTGTGTTTAGAGGAACCTCTCTGAGTGTGTAACACACGTATACATTCAGTTGACCTCTGTAAGGTGTGGGAAGGTGTGTGGATGAGAGAGACTGTGTGTGTGTGTGTGTGTGTGTGTGTGTGTGTGTGTGTGTGTGTGGTGGAATGATAAGGAGATGCGATGAGACACCTTCTGCCTTGCCTCAGAGTTGTCATGGTGATTTGACCATCTGTTGGCTTGCTGTTGTGCATGTTCATGTGTGTGCGCACATTCTACACTTAAGCCACCACTAAACAGTGTGCACTCCAGGCTGTGCACTATCCTCAGATGTAATCTGGGACAGAACCGGCGCTTTTCCCGATCAGATAAACATCCGCAGGCGAGATATGGAGGAGGAGGAGGAGAGAGAAACCATCACATTTGTATTCATATCTCGTTCTGTAGTCTCTTTCACCGTCCCTGCACTTATAACACACACACACACACACACACACACACCACCCCTTCTCTCTTTTTCATGGTGAATGTGGACTTTCATGGTGGAATATGTGGAGCCTGATGTGAGAAGAAAGAAAGAGCGAGAGAGTGAGAGATATAGAGTGAGAGAGAGTGAATGAGTGAGGGGGAGAGAGGGGGAGAGAGAGAGAGTTGCAGTGTTCATGGTGATATCAGGATGTAGCGATGTAGAACGAGTAACTGTACAGAGGAACTCATTATAATCCAGGCATTAGGGTTTAGGGATCATAATAGATGCTATGTGTAAGGGATTATAACCCAAGGCTGAGGTGTTATTCATTATAATCTAGGTGTTCGGGTTAGTGACAATTGCCTCACTGAGATAAAGTACAGTACAGTATATGGTATTACAATTTATGGGGTAGGGGTTCGTAATTATAATCTCAGGTTTAGATGTTAGTGAGTAGAGTTAGAGATAATGTATCATAATCCAGGGTTTAGGTGTAAGGGACTATAATATTGGGGTTAGGAATTAGTGATCATAATCTCTCGATTCAGGATTAATTATTATAATCTCAGGGTGAAGAATTATAGTCTAAAGTTTAAGGAATTGTGATCATGATGTATGGTTTAGTGATAATAATGGGTTTAGGGTTTAGTGATAATAATGCAGTGATTAGGAAATGTAATTTTGGAATTAGGGATTCTAATTTCAAGATGATGTGTTTTAGGATTATAATACTGTGTTTTAGGGATTTGTGACAATAATGTAGGGGTTAGGTTTAAGGGATTATAATACAGAGTTGAGGTATTAATAATTATAATGTTGGGATTAATTAACATAATCTGGGGTTTTGGAGTAAATGATGATAATCTAGCCATTTTAAATTGTAATCTAGGGGAACGTGATTATAATTTAGAGATGGCTGTTAGCAAGTATGAGCTAAGGGTTTGAGAATAGTGATGTTAATTTAGAGATTAGCAATTAGCGCATATAATCTTGGGGTTAATGATGGTAATTGAGGGATTAGCGTTTAGTGCATATCATCTGGGGGTTAGGGAATAGAGATATTAATTAAGGGATTAGGAATTACTGAGTATAATCTAGGGGTTCAGGATTAGTTATATTAGTTGAGGGTTTAGAGATTAGTAGGTTGTAAGGGAATAGTGATAGTAATTAAGGAGTTCGTGATTAGTATCTATAATATGGGATTTGGGGACATTCAACAAGGTCCAGAACATTCAACAAGGTCCAGAACATTCAACAAGGTCCTAGAGAGTGAGCAGATGCCGGAGGAGTGGAGGAGAAGTGTGCTGGTGCCCATTTTTAAGAACAAGGGAGACGTGCAGAGTTGCGGCAACTACAGAGGGATAAAGTTGATGAGCCATACAATGAAGTTATGGGAAAGAATAGTGGAAGCTAGACTAAGAGCAGAGGTCAGCATTTGTGAACAACAGTTTGGTTTCATGCCAAGAAAGAGCACCACAGATGCAATGTTTGCTTTGAAGATGTTAATAGAGAAGTACAGAGAAGGTCAGAGGGAGCTACATTGTGCCTTTGTGGATCTGGAAAAAGCATATGACAGGGTGCCAAGAGAAGAACTGTGGTATTGCATGAGGAAGTCTGGAGTGGCAGAGAAGTATGTTAGAGTGGTGCAGGACATGTATGAGAGATGTAAGACAATGGTGAGGTGTGCTGTCGGTGTGACAGAAGAGTTCAAGGTGGAGGTGGGACTGCATCAAGGGTCAGCTCTGAGCCCCTTCTTGTTTGCTATGGTGATGGACAGGCTGACAGACGAGGTGAGACAAGAATCTCCATGGACTATGATGTTTGCAGATGACGTTGTGATCTGTAGTGAGAGCAGAGAACAAGTGCAGGAAAATCTAGAGAGGTGGAGGTATGCCCTGGAAAGGAGGGGAATTGAAGATTAGCCTCAATAAGACAGAATACATGTGCATGAATGACAAGGACCCAAGAGGAACGGTGAGATTACAGGGAGCAGAGATAAGAAAGGTGGAGGATTTTAAGTACTTAGGCTCAACAATCCAGAGGAATGGAGAGTGTGGAAAAGAGGTGAAGAAGCGTATGCAGGCAGGTTGGAATGGTTGGAGAAAAGTGTCCGGTGTGATGTGTGATAGGAGAATATCGGCAAAAATGAAAGGAAAAGTGTACAAGACGGTGTTGAGGCCAGCGATGTTGTATGGTTTAGAAACAGTGGCGCTGAGGAAAAGGCAGGAGGCAGAGCTGGAGGTAGCGGAGATGAAAATGTTGAAGTTCTCTCTGGGAGTAACGAGGATGGATACGATCAGAAATGAGTATATCAGAGGGACAGCCCATGTAAGATGTTTTGGAGACAAAGTCAGAGAGGCTAGATTGAGATGGTTTGGACATGTACAGAGGAGGGATAGTGAGTATATTGATAGTAGGATGCTGAGGTTGGAACTACCAGGCAGAAGGCCTAGAGGAAGACCAAAGAGACGATTCATGGATGTGGTGAAGGAGGACATGAAGGTAGTTGGTGTAAGAGAAGAAGATGCAGAGGACAGGGTGAGATGGAGGCAGATCATTTGCTGTGGCGACCCCTGAAGGGAGCAGCCGAAAGTAAAAGAAGAAGAAGAATATGGGATTTGGGGATTAGTGATAATAACTGAGGGATTATGGATTAGTGAATATAATATGGGGTTAGGGAATAGTCATATTAATTAAGGAATTAGGGATTACTGAGTATAATCTAGGTCTTGAGGATTAGTGACAATAATTGAGGGTTTAGGGAATAGTCGGGGGTAAGGGAACAGTGATAATAATTCAGGGATTAGTGATTGGTGTCTATAATCCAGGATCTTGGGATTAGTCAATCATTGAGGGATTATGGATTAGTGAGTATAATATGGGGTTTGGGAATAGTGCATATAATCTGGGATATTGGGATTAGTGACAATAATTGAGGGATTATGGATTAGTGCGTATAATATGGGGGGGGGTATTAGGGGATAGTAGGTATAATATAGATGTTTGGGAATAGTGATAATAAAGGGATTAGGGATTACTGAGTATAATCTGGGGTTAGGGAATAGTGTATTGAGGAATTATGGATCAGTGAGTATAATATGAGGGTTAGGGCATCGCAATATTTTTCTTTGAGGGATTACTGTGTATAATCTAGGGTCTTGAGATTAGTGATAAAAATTGAGGGACTAGGGATTAGTGAGTATAATCTCGGGGTTAGGGTTTATGAGCTGTAGACACACTGTCCTCTTCTCCCCTGTACACTGCAGGTATATACAATCTCACTTTTTCCTTTTGCCTTAGGCTACTCTCGAGGTTTCATCCCCATGGTTTCTGTAAATACACACCAGTGTGTTTCCTAAAGCCTCTCATCTACATCTGTACCACATCTGCTTCTGCTTCCCATTAAAGTCCTGCACCAATAATGAAGAGAAAGTGTCTCAGAGCACACTGCCTCAGCCTTATTCTGCTCAAGAAGGTGTAGATCACTAAAATGTTGGATTACTTTAGCATGTGGTTATTCATTGTACTTCATTTTGAGTATTTTTGATTCACAGACAAAGTAAATGCAACATTTAATTTATTTTATCAAGCATCTCCACCAAGGGGGCCAGTAATACCTGGAGTGAGTGTAAAATACACTGTGCCAAGCGACAAAACAGAACTTTGTAAAACTTGAAGTCTTGAATGGCAGTTTAGAAAGAGGTTCATGATGCGATACTCTGCATTCCACCCCTCAGAGTACTGGACAAACCATTACACACTCATTAATACATAACTACACACAGTTATATTCACCACATACATGTTATTATTCACTTCGCACTGATTTATATTTTCTTCACATGCATAATTATTCACTACACACAGTAATACAGTATGCAGTACACACTCATTATCATTCACGGTATTCATTCATTCAAAGTGGGGCAGTGACGGTCTAGTGGACAGAGCGCAGGATCGCTGATCCTAAGGTTGGGGGTTCGAGTCCCCACAAGGTTGTCACTGTCCCCCCAGTGCAGCTAAATGGGTTATCAAAGGCGGGCCATGTCTGTCACTGTCTATGGTGAGAGGTTGATGTAAAAGAACCATTGCTGACTTTCGTAAAGAGGAGCTGCAAAGTCGTCAGCGTGTTGCTGTCCCTTGCTAAAAAGGGTTGTGACAGGAAGGGCATCCGACCTAAAAACCTCTGCCAAATCAAACATGCGAATCAGATGATTCACTGTGGCGACTCCCGAGGAAAAGGGAAAAAGCCAAAAAGAAAAGAAAAGAAGAAGATGATTAATTCATTCAAACTATAATTAATAACATTCACATTACACACACATTAATATTCAATAGGTCCTCAGTAATACACAGGTCTTTGTTATTCACATTATACTTATTAATATTCACCACACACTCACTGTTCGCTGTGGGCAGTGGTGGTGGAGTAGCATCGGGCGCCGGATCGCTGTCTGTCTTCCTTTCGGCTTTTTCCCTTTTCCTCGGGAGTCGCCACAGCAAATCATCTGATTGGCACGTTTGATTTGGCAGAGGTTTTTACGTCGGATGTCCTTCCTGTCACAACCCTTTTTATCAAGGGACAGAAACACGCTGACGACTTTGCAGCTCCTCTTTACGAAAGTCAGCGATGGTTCTTTTACATCAACCTCTCACCATAGACAGTGACAGACATGGCCCGCCTTTGATAACCCAGTTAGCTGCACTGGGGGGGGACAGTGACAACCTAGTGGAGAGTGGGACTCGAACCCCCAACCTTTGGATCAGCGATCCAGAGCCCTATACCACTAGCCCACCACTGCCCCTAGAAGGAAGCTTCACGCTTTATTTTTTAGTTTAGTTTTTAAAGTTGTTTTAATTCAGTAAATGTTTAATAAACGTGGGCGCGTTTAAGATCATCTGGAATTCCGATCCTTCAAGGAATCAAATTAAAGTTGAGTTTGTCAAGCAGGGAATGCGCTTTGAATTCACGTCTTGTGGGTGTGGCCCGCAGCGTGCATGCACGTGAGAGAGAGAGAGAGAGAGAGAGAGGGAATAACGCTATAGTTTTTAGTTTAGTTTTTTAAGTTGTTTTAATTCAGTAAATGGTCAAGCAGGGAATGCGCTTTGAATTCATGTCTTGTGGGCGTGGCCCGCAGTGACACGAAAGAGCGATAGAGAGATAGAGAGCGAGAGTGAAAAAAGAGAGATAGAGATAGATAGAGAGAGAGAGCGAGAGAGAGAGAGAGAAATGTGTGTGTGTGTGTGTATGTGTTAATAAAAAATGTTTAATAATGGTTTAATTAATAAATATGTTAATAAAATGGTTTAATATGTTAATAAAATGTTGAAATGGTTTACTTTTAACACATATTTCATACAAAATTGTTGTACTTTTATCATTTTTAAAGGGTTTATGGGGTTTATCCAGTCCAAAGACTGGAGCCTTGGTACGAATCAGGCGTTTAGCATGTAAGATGCGACCCCCTACTTATGAAGTCCCCGCAATACAAAAAGGGCTCTGGAATGGATTAATTTCGTAAGTTGGGGGCCGACTGTACTGTATAACAAACCTTATAAATAACAAATCCATGACAAGTCGAGGAGGAGAATCACTGGCGGCACTGGTGCTTGGTCGGGGCTCATCAGCTACTCCAGAGCCTTTACTTTAGTACGTATCATGTTAGTGTTCAAACTCACATTATTTTTATGGCAGTCCGTAATCCACAACTATAAGGCATTTCCCATTTTCACAACTGTTATGGTCTGTGCTAGTTAGCAGCGTTTAACTCTCTTTCTCTCTCTCCATAAACTGCATGCGCTGGTGAGGGGCGTGGCTGTTACCCGCAGGTGAAATCCAGAGAGCACACCCGAATTCACCTAGCCATCAGCTATAAAGAGAAACTCCGTGCTCAACCAGTTTCCATGTTGATAGTCTCCCAGTGATTTTGGTTTTTGTTTTTCCCTCACCACTACGGTGAACATGATTTTTCCTGCACCCCATGCTTCCCCTGAGCTCAATAAAAGTCATTGTTTCATGAGGGAGGAAAGGTGTGTTGGATGCTGGGAAATATAATCTCGACCAATCAGCTTGCCGGATTCACAGCCAATCAAAGAACGCTCAAGCAGTAGAACAGAGCATGTTGGGTAGCGTAGTTAAATATACAAGTAGTGCTTGTGAATTTTCAATAATCTTTCATTTTTTTAATTTTCCGATGGGAAATCCCACGATGTTGCGGGGACGCGAAGTCGGAAACGCAAAGTGGCGGGGGATTGCTGTATAGTCATGAGACACTCGTTAATATTTACTACACATATTAATATTCGCTTCACACCTACTTATACTGTATTCACTACACACTCATTAGCATGCATCATTCACGTCATACTCATTAGTATTCATACCATACTTATTAATATTCACATGGCACACTCAAAAATATTCAATAGGCACAGTAATACTCAATACATAGCCATTAATACTCACTTCAAACTCATTATTATTCATATTATACTCATTAGTATTCACCCCCCACTGCACTAACTGGGTTATCAAAGGCTGGCCGTGTCTCTCACTGTCTGTGGTGAGAGGCTCATGTAAAGGAACCATTGCTGACTTTCGACAAGAGGAGCTGCATAGTCCTCAGTGTTTTTCTGCCCTCTGATGGCTTGGCGAACTATGCAAGGTGTACTCTGCCCTCGCCGAGAGTCGGCTGGGATGGGCGCCAGCCTCCCCACGACTGTAATTAGGATTAAGTGGTTCAGAAAATGAATGAGTATTCACTCCACAAAGATTAGTTACATTACACATCGATTATTATTCACTTTACACTCATTAAATTCCCTACACATTCAGTCATATTCACAACACACAAAAACTCTGATGGCCAATCAGAAATGAGATTGTAATGAGATACAGGGAGTGGACAAAATAATGGAAACACCTAAGATTTTGTCATCATAATCTTGGAACATAATTTACACAATCAAAACTTGGCATATTATTATTTTTTGTATAATAATTTTGTTATTTGATATGTTGATGCAAAATAAATGTTTTTTTTTTTCCTTTTTCAGATATTGAAAACATGAATCATACCCCATAATGGCGGAGCTCTCAGATTTTAAAAGAGGCCAAATTATTGGTGCTCATATGGTCGGCACTAGTGTAACAAAAACTGCCCAAATCTTCTGTGTTTCAAGAGGAACTGTCTCAAAAGTAATGAGTGGCTTTGAAAGAGAGGGACAGACGTCCTCAGCAAAGCACAAGTCCGCCATCGTCTCTAAAAGAGCTGGAGGGGATTCGAACTGAAGAATGGCTTCAAATCCCTTTGGAAACAATTCACAAATTGTATGAATCAATACATGTGCCAAGTTTTGATTGTTTAAATTATGTTCAAAAATTTTGATGCCAAAATGTTAGGCGTTTCCATTATTTTGTCCACCCCCTGTATGTTCTGAGTTTTTTTTTTTCCATTTTCATTACGATTATATAATTATTAATGTACATTTGTGTGTTTGTGTGTTTAGGTGTGTACCAAGTGTGATGGCATTTGCACTGTAAAAATCTGACGGTCCTGAAATCAATGGCATCATCCATTCGAAAGCCACCTGGCTGAGGGGTGGAGCTTAACATATATCTGTGTGTATGTGTGAGTGAGTGAGTGAGGGTGTGTGTTTGTGTGGTAAGAGGGTAAGGACTGTTCAGTTGTTTATGTATGTGTGAGTTTTCGTGCGCGTGTGAGTGTGTGTGTGTGTGAGTGTATGAGATCATGTGGTACGCACGCCTGCTCTGGCGACCTCTGACTTTCACCTTGGTTTCATGGTTGCCATGGTGGTACATCTCCATGGCGACAGCCGTGACATTCCACCCTACAGTGAACACTGCTCAGGGTCGTCTGCGTGGGATGCGCGTTGCTGTGGCTACAGAAGGGCTCCGCCCTGTGGACCAATACCTGGGTGTACCTTTTGCAGCCCCGCCCACCGGAGTGCGGAGATTTGCAGTCCCAGAATCGCCTGCAGTGTGGGGAGGAGTGCGTAATGCTACACGCTTTGCCCCAGTGTGTCCTCAGAGTGCCCGTGGCAATGTACATGACATCACCGCACCTGTGTGGGCAACCTTTAACCTTGACACCATGGCAACATACCTGCAGGAGCAAAGTGAAGACTGTCTCTACCTCAACCTGTACGTTCCCACACGGGAGAAGAGCGGTGAGCACACACACACACACACACACACACACACACACACACCTCTATTTCAATCTGTATTGATTCCTGTGTTTGGTCTCTGCAGGGCCAAAGCGGGCGGGTGAGGAGGTCGAGGATGACGGTACTTCCTGTTTTCAGCACTCGCTTTTGTGTTCACTTTTAATAACCATCACTTCTTAAATAATATCTTCAGATGTTTTATGTGACCTTCAATCAGCAAGTCTAAGTGTCATTGAGGTTTCTGCAATTTTATATCAGCTGCTGGGATTCACACACACACACACACACACACACACACACACACACACACGCACACAGGCAGTGGTGGAGTGGTGGTAAAGGGCACTGGATCGCTGATCTTAGGGTTGGGGGTTCGAGTCCCACTCTCCGCAAGGTTGTCACTGTCCCTCCAGTGCACTAATTGGGTTATCAAAGGCTGGCCATGTCTGTCACTGTGTATGGTGAGAGGTTGATGTAAAAGAACATTGCAGACTTTCGTAAAGAGGAGCTGCATAGCTGTCAGCCTGTTTCTGTCCCTGGCTAAAGGGTTGTGTCAGGAAGGGCATCCGACGCAAAAACCTATGAACCAAATCAAACATGCGATGATTCGCTGTGGCGACCCCTGATAAAGGGAAAAAGCCGAAAGGTAAAGAACAAACACACACATTTGAAATTACAGATTGGTTCATTCATTGACATGAATGTCAGAGAAATTGTTTAAGATGTAGCTGATGGCAATGGATTTCTTTTTATTTTCTGAACTGCTTTATCCTTTATGAGAGCCATGGGGAGGTGAAACCTATGTCAGTCAACACTGTCTGAATGCATGGTACATCCTGAACAGTCCTTCGCATGGCCAACACAGAGAACCATTCACATTCACACCTAGGGGTGATTTGGAACAACAAATTAGCATAATGTGCACACTTTTGGACTGTGGGAGGAAACCGGAGTACCCGGAGGAAAAACCCACACAAATGTACAGGGAGAACATGCAAATTCTACAGAGAAACACCCTCACCGAGCCCGGGAGTTGAACTCAGGACCTTCTTTTTCATCTTTTAGTGTTGCGTGACTCACGTGAGGACCCGTGGCCTGTGATGCTGTTTATTCATGGCGGCTCATATATGGATGGAACAGGAAACATCATGGATGGCAGTGTGTTGGCAAGCTACGGAAATGTCATTGTCATCACAATGAACTACAGGATAGGAGTGTTGGGTATGTGACAACAGTTTACATAATTCTCAAAAATGAGTATTTCCGAGCACACTATTCCATATATAGCGTTGTTTCCAACAAACACACTTCTTTCTGCTGTAGAACCCCAAAAATGCCTCCCTGCTGCAGAACCCCAAACACACACCTCCCTGCTGTAGAACTCCAAACACATACCTGCCTGCAGTAGAACCCCGAACACACACCTCCCTGCTGTAGAATCCCAAACAAACATCTGCCTGCTGTAGAATCCCAAACACACACCTCCCTACTGGAGAACCCCAAACACACACCTCATAGACACAACCTCATATTCATTGAACCTCATAGACACAACCCCCTGCTCTAGAACCCCAAACACACACCTCCATGCTGCAGAACACCAACGACACACCTCCCTGCTGGAGAACCCCAAACACACACCTCCCTGCTGTAGAGTCTCATAGACACACCTCCCTGCTGTAAGACCCCAAACACACAACTCTCTGCTCCAGAATCCCAAACACACACCTCCCGACTGTAGAATCTCAAACACACACTTGCCTGCTTCAGAACCACAAACACCTCCCTGCTGTAGAATCTCAAACACACACCTCCTTGCTGCAAACCCCCAAACACACAATTGCCTGCTGCAGAACCCCAAACATACACCTTCTTGCTGTAGAACCCAAAACACCTCCCTCCTGCAGAACTCCAAACACACACCTGCCTGCTGTAGAATCCCAAACACACACTTCATAAACGCAACACTCCCAAACTCACACAGGTTTACATGTGTGTGTGTGTGTGTGTGTGTGTGTGTGTGTGTGTGTGTGTGTGTGTGTGTGTGTGTGTGTGTGTGTGTGTGTGTGTCAGGATTCCTGAGCACTGGTGATCAGGCAGCTAAAGGAAATTATGGGCTGTTGGATCAAATTCAGGCCCTGCGCTGGATCAATAAAAACATTGGATATTTTGGCGGCGATTCGGGTCGAGTCACCGTGTTCGGATCTGGAATTGGAGCATCGTGTGTCAGTTTGCTTACACTGTCTCATCACTCAGAGGGTAAACACAAGCACACACAGTTCACAATACATAAATTCTCAGATTGTCACATGTAATCATTTGCATTGGATTCTAATCACAGTGAGGAACAAAAATTAAATTGCAAAATATTTAACAAAAAATTCCCAAACAAGACCATAAAATAAAGAGGTGCATTTGAGACCCTCCTCCCCCTCTCTTTGTAGGCCTGTTCCACAGAGCGATTATTCAGAGTGGATCTGCATTGTCCAGTTGGTCAGTAAATTATCAGCCGGTGAAATACACACGCATGTTAGCTGAGCGTGTGGGCTGTAACGTTCTCGACACACATGTAGGTCTTCACACCTTCACATATACTATCATTTATTCTTTTCTCCAGTATCATCAACATTCTCTCTCTGTCCGTGTGTATATATATATGTGTGTGTGTGTGTGTGTGTGTGTGTGTGTGTGTGTGTACATAGGACTTGGTGCTTTGTATGCAGAAGCGGAGTTACAGAGAACTGGTAGAGCAGGACATCCAGCCTGCACGCTTCCATGCCGCCTTTGGGCCAGTGATTGATGGTGATCTCATACCTGATGACCCGGAAGTACTAATGGAGCAGGGCGAGTTCCTCAACTATGACATCATGCTGGGTGTTAACCAAGGGGAGGGGCTTCGCTTTGTTGATGGAGTTGTTGAGCCAGAGGAGGGCGGGGTTTCCGGATCAGATTTTGACTTTGCCGTCTCTGACTTTGTGGACGGTCTCTATGGTTACCCAGAAGGCAAAGACACACTGCGCGAGACAATAAAGTTCATGTACACGGACTGGGCGGATCGCGACAATCCCGAAACACGCCGTAAAACACTTGTTGCCATGTTTACAGATCACCAGTGGGTGGAACCTGCTATGGTGACAGCTGATCTGCATGCAAGATACGGTTCTCCGACATTTTTTTATGCGTTTTATCATCACTGCCAGAGCCCGATGAAGCCAGCTTGGGCAGACTCTGCCCATGGAGATGAGATTCCTTATGTGTTCGGAATCCCGCTCGTTGGACCCACTGAACTTTTCCCTTGTAATTTTTCACGGAATGACATCATGCTCAGTGCCGTAGTGATGACATATTGGACCAACTTCGCCAAGACTGGGTAATTGCACACACACACACACACACACACACACACACACACACACACACACACACACACACACACACACACACATACACACACACACACACACACACAAAGATGACTATTAATCACAACACCGCAAAAATAAGACACACGTACAATAAAACGTAATAAAATACGACACACGTAAACAGTAATAATTCTTCTAAACAAGTGCTGCTGAATCTGAGAGCTGAGCACAATAAGGCTCAGCTGTTTGATTCGACCTTTTCAGAACACACCCCTCTGAAAGACACACCCATTATGTGCAATAAAAACCCCGTGCACTTTAATCAACCACATCTACCCCACTGTGAACCATATCAACCCATCTACTCTGCACTCAGATACATTACACTTTAATATAGGCCAGTCTATAAAGTTGCTCCATTCTTTTCTTTTCTTTTATTGTTTAGTAATTTATACTATTTATGTATCTATTTATTTATTTACTTATATAATATATATGTATGTGTGTATGTTTGTACTTGTATCTATTTTTGCACCCCCTACTGATGGTACCTCAAGAGCCTGTAACAGTGAATTTCTCCATTGTGAGATTAATAAAGCTGTATCTTATCTTATCTTATCATTAAACACAATCCAGCATTCTACACTTTTCTACGAGGGGTTGATCAGGCAGCATTCTCTGATACCCGTCTCTCTGTCTGTCTTGCTTCAGGGACCCAAATAAACCTATCCCTCAGGATACAAAGTTCATCCACACGAAAGCAAATCGGTTCGAGGAGGTGTCGTGGTCGAAGTACAGTCCTGAGGATCAGCTCTACCTTCACATCGGTCTGAAACCTCGGGTACGAGATCATTACCGCGCCACTAAAGTCGCTTTCTGGAAGCACCTGGTTCCTCATCTGTACAACCTAAATGATATGTTCCACTACACCTCTACCACGACTACACGGGCTCCACCCCCTCCAGCACAGGCCACACCCACTGGACCACGCCCTCCTAGGCGGCCTGGCCCACTGGTCATTGCTAATCCTCGTGATTATTCGACTGAGCTTAGCGTCACCATTGCCGTTGGTGCATCTCTGCTTTTTCTCAATGTCTTAGCATTTGCTGCACTTTATTATCGCAAAGATAAACGCAGCCGACAGGCCACACCCCCTCCACGTCAGCCAACGCCTCCCCGTCACCAATCTGCACCTGTGTCCTGTGAGAAGGATGCCAGGTCGTCCCCAAGGGATTACACGCTCACTCTGCGTCGTTCACCAGATGATGTCCCACTCATGTCGCCCGACTCAGTTGCCATGACACCCAATAGTGTCACCATGACTCCAGATTCTGTTTCCATGACACCCAGTTCACTGATGGGGTTTCCCAGCATGCACCCCTACAACACCTTCACACACGGATACAACAATGCTGGCCTGCCACACACACATTCCACAACCAGAGTATAACAACACACACACACACACACACACACACACACACACACACACACACACACACACACACACACAAACTGGTTCAAACCCATTTTATCAGCAAAAACTCTCTCTCTCTCTCTCTCTCTCTCTCTCTCTCACACACGCACGCACGCACGCACGCACACACACACACACACACACACACACACACACACACACACACACACACACACAAAGGTTATGGTTTAACCAGTTCAATCTGCTTATGAAACCACTCCATCAAAAATATACAAAAAATGTACAAAATATCGTAAGTGCCAAGATGTAGGATAAACTCATCACTGAACCATGACATTATCATAGAGTAGAAGTAGAAATGCTTTCTTACATTATATTACTTATTTACCATGTTTTTTACTCTCAGTGTGATCGAGAGTATACATAAACTATCTTATGGAATGTTTTTGTCTACATTTTATACATATTTACAATTACTCTAATTATGCTAAGCTAATCAATTAATTATACTTCTGTAAAAACACAGTTTTTCTACCAATGTTGCTAACAAAGCTAGCTAGTACACTTACTGACCTGTTCTTTAGACGTTATATTTGCTCTTGGCGATGCTTATTAATTTGTGAGTAGTGGGTTTGGGAGAGCGCCCCTGTAGAGTAATGTGATGTTCAATCCAGTAAACGTTTGGTTCACACACGTTACATTCTTTTTACAATGACTCTTGCTATCTGTACTTTCATGCTTCCATA
Source organism: Plotosus lineatus (assembly GCA_024760905.1). Lineage (NCBI taxonomy): Eukaryota > Metazoa > Chordata > Actinopteri > Siluriformes > Plotosidae > Plotosus > Plotosus lineatus. The sequence continues at coordinate 48,447,861 of CM045740.1, forward strand.
AAAACATTTTCTTAAAACATTACATAGATAGTTCGGTATTTCATATTTATTTTTGTACACTGTTGTATTTCCTCACTGTTGTGCAACACATTTCGTTTCAACTGGTCTTCATTGAATCCTCTGTGTGTTAGCAGTAACACCAAGAGAGTGTACCCTGACAGATTCTATACTTTACACTGCCAGACTAAACCCAGACTGCGACTCGGACAAAGTGCTGGCATGTTTTAGCTGTGTGTGACTGAAGGGAAGTCTTTTATCGAACATTAAATCAGTGCTTCTCAATTATTTTCTGTGCCGCCCCCCCCCCCCCCGAAGAAAAAACCATTCCACACCCCCCCACCGCCCCGCGAGCAACTATTAATAGTCTTATGTCTATAAAATTGTTACTAGTACACCTCTGCATAACATTATATCTTTAATACCATTAAAAACAAAAAAGAAAGAAATAGTTCAACTTACAATAAAGAAACACTTCATTAACATTGTTTTTTAATCTGGAATAGAAACGATTTAACGTGCACCAATGTGCCTGAAATTAAAAAAAGTACTTCCTTATTTAAGATCATTCAATTTATTTATGGCTTAATATCCCCGTCTCTCTCCACCTTTCTCTTTGTTCCTGTGAGAACATTTCCCGTGTTGTTTCTTGAGGGGTTGTTTACTACACTTAATATAGTTTACTCGTGCGAAAAAACTGCTGCACCATAGCTTGACAATGAGAACGCCACTGCCAACTAGTATAGTGGAGCTGCAATTACACTTAATTATCATACACAATTCCAGAAAACCATGTTCCCCAGGGACATACGTGCTCCCCCCCCGGCACCACACCACGTCCCCCCTGGCATCATACCATGCCCCCCAAAGGGGGGCACCATTTGAGAAGCACTGCATTAAATACATGGATGAAGAAACAGCGAGAATGTTGGTATTTTATTGAAGAATATTGGGGTTCAATGGAGAATGTTGGGGTTTTATTGGAGAATGTTGGTGACACTATGGAGAATGTCTTATTTAATTCAGAATACTGGGGTTTAACGGAGAATGTTGAGGTTGAATGGACAACACTCATGTTTTAATATAGAATGTTGGTGTGTGATGGAGAATGTTGGCGTTTTAATGGAGAATGTTTGGCTGAATTGGAGCATGTTGGTGTATCTGATATGGTCTGTGAGATTGCTGAACTCTGGGGTTTTTGCTATGTTGAAGGAAGAAGGTGGGGATTTGCTTCTCCAATCACATCTTTTTTTCTTTCAGCTCAGTAAGTAAGAAAATTCTGAGTAAATTATTTATTTTGGTTAATACCATTCAGAGCATGAACAGGTTCATACTCTTTTTGAATGTAAAGACTAAGAACTGTAGAATAATAACTGCTTGCTCTGTTGTGTGAAGTTCTGATTGGTTAGGGGCGGAGTTAGCACTCATAGCTTTAAGTATGATCTCATGCATAATTATTTATTTATTGCTGAATATCTTATGTACTTTACATAACGTTTTCTATTTATTTAAAACAAACAACACAAACACAAAATTCAAAAGACACACACACACACACACACACACACACACACACACACACACACACACACACACACACACACACACAGAGACTGGTTTCACACATGAATCTGCTGCAGTGCCTCATGTGGACTGTAGGAGGCGCTCAGAGATGAAATACTGTACAGTATTTCATTTTATAGACTCAAAAAAAAAAAAGATTTAAACAGATCACAGTGAACCGGAAGCTGCCAAAACTCTCCAGTCTAACGTGATAATAATAATCATGATAATAATAATATTTATACATTTATGAATAAAGTGTTATAGGGGTAATAATTCTGTGTGTACATTATTAGATACATTTCTGACTCTTTTTTACACAGAACTGATGTTAAAATGTTTTCTTCATGTATCCAGTATTCATATTTTAAATTTATTGATGTATTTTGAAGTTTTCTTTCATTTATTACATGAATATTCAGTAGTTTAGATAAAGCTAAATTAAAAGATAGCAGTAATGTGTGTGTGTGTGTGTGTGTGTGTGTGTGTGTGTGTGTGTGTGTGTGTGTGTGTGTGTGTGAGATGCAATCCAGACTGAAGGTTTACACACACACTCAGTATTTGTGAGATCAGTTACATTAAACACTTGTAGAGGAAACTCCTGTACACACCACTGAACTATATTACTATATAGTTATATAACTATATTGTATATATAACTATATTATTATGTTATTATGAAATAACAGGAATAATGTTTTATAACATTAAAATATCCATGTTATTATTATTATTTTTTACTTTCTTGGTTGTGGCTGTCATAATTTCCTAATTTACACACTCCAAGATCCCGTGCTAACATGAGCTAGCAGTATGGAAAATATGCTAACACATGAGCTAGCATTATAAAACCATGTTAACATGGTATTAGAGTCAACATAAAA
>CM045740.1:48452804-48460304 GCA_024760905.1 Plotosus lineatus
CATATAAGCTTTATATGAAGGCAACACATGCTGTAAGTGTATATTAGTCTACTATCTAAATGACTAAGTAGGCTACGAATACATAATGAGCATTTATGATTAAATGTTTATTTTCCCTGCAGCGCATCCTGGAGAGAAGGACACCACGTGACTACTCTGTTGTATGATATTTGGTGCTTTAAGTTTAACTTCCATTACGATATTAATGTATTATGTTTTGTTGCATTGATGAAATTATAGAAATTCAATAAAGAAATCAGCAGCCCATCAGAGTTTACATACTTGCACAACACCGCTGTCTGTTCAATGCAGTGCTTCTCAAATACAGTGGTACCTCGGTTCTCGACCATAATCCGTTCCTGATGACTGGTCGAATTCCGATTTGGTTGAATTCTGAATCCTTTGTTCCCGTTACAAATAATGTAAACGGTTTTAATCCATTCCAAGGCGCTAGAAAACTACCTTTTTTTAAACATAATGTTATTTCATAATGTCATTTGTATATATCAAATTGTATATTAAATGTGAAACAACAGGACAAACACAAAATTATGAATAGTTTAATTTATTTTGTGTCTTTATTTATGTTTATTGTTTGTGTAAATGAATGCGTACAGTTTTTTCTTCCTTTCGGGTTTTCCCCTTTTCTCGGGAGTCGCCACAGCGAATCATCTGATTCGTACGTTTGATTTGGCAGAGGTTTTTACGTCAGATGCCCTTCCTGTTACAGGACAGAAACACGCTGACAACTACTCTTTACGAAAGTCAGCAATGGTGCTTTTACATCAACCTCTCACCATAGACAGTGAGAGACATGGCCCGCCTTTGATAACCCAGTTAGCCGCACTGGGGGAAATGAATGCGTACAGTACAAACTATAATCAGTTGTGATGAAATATGTCAAAGAAATGTAAAAAAGCAAACACAAGAAATAAAGAACAAAAGAAGGAAAAAAAACATCAGCATGTTATTGCTTGGAAGGGGATGGCTCTTCTTCAGGATGTTCCTTTCTTCTCTTGAAGAACATTTGTAACATGGCCTGTATCCGCCTTCTTTTCAAAACCATGCAGAAGTGGCTCATGACCTCCTGATTAAAGATGTGCACAGCTCTGCTAGCCTTCTCCTCATCAGGGTGTTACAGCTTAGCAAAGCTATACAATTCATTCCACTTCGAGCACATGTCCTTAATAAGTGAAGTCGGGCATCCTTCCTTCCATCATCCTCTTCGGAAGACATCTCCTCCTGCAACATCTTCTTCTGCTCTGCCTCAAGGTGCAAGAGTTCTTCCGTCGTGAGTTCAGCATGATGTTCCTCCAGCAGGTTATCGACATCATCAGTGACCATTTACAAATGATGACTTTGGCCTATGCTGACGATGTCTTCGACAATTTGATCATCGTCTTGCTGTTCCTCCTCGACAGGAGCTCCTGTGCTGGTACTCGTCACATCCCCAAACCCTTCGAACGCCGTCACACATTCTGGCCACAGTTTCCTTCACGAAGAGTTCATTGACCTATGTGAGACGTGATTCCAGGCTTTATCAACAATGGTGATGCAGTGGTAGATGTTACAATGATTCCTCCAAAAATCTCAAATCGTTAAGGCTGTGTCGTTAGTCACCTTGAAGCCTCTTTAGAAGAGGAATTTTTGTGTATAATTGCTTGAAATTAGCAATTACACACTGGTCCGTGGGTTGGATCAGTGACGTTGTGTTCGGCGGGAGGAATTTTATTTGAATAAAATCAAATTCCTTGGTCAAGTCATCCTCCAAACCTGTAGGGTGAGCTGGGGCATTGTCCATTCGGAGAAGGCAGGGGCATGGCAGGGACTTTTCCTGCAAATATTTTTTCACACTCGGGGCAACCACCTCATGCACCCACTCGGTGAAATAGGCCAGTCTCATCGCAATTAAAGATTCACTGTACTGGGAAAGATAATTCTCGACATTGACAAAATCAGCAAATTCCTGCTTGAACTTCTCAGCACCATTTTTGTTAGAACTCGCTGCTTCCCCGTGATGAACCACGTTGTGAATCTCACTTCTCCGCTTAAAATTTTCGAACCAACCTCGACTTGCCTGAAACTCAAATTTATGCTAGGGTCTTTTTTCACCAGATCATCATAGATTTCGTGTGCTTTGCATCAGATAACATCCTCGATAATATTATCTCCTGCTAACTGCTGCTCGTTTATGTATATGAGCAATAATCTTTCCACCTCCTCCAGTACGTGCGGTCTTTGTTTACTGATAACCGTCAACCCTTTCGCAACATCACTAGCTCTAACGGTCTCTTTGTTCTTCAGAATTGTGATTATCGTGGATATTGTTTAGCAAGATCAGTAACACGCACGCCTGAATTCAGTTTAGCTATCAATTCTTTCTTAAACCCAACAGTTTTCCACACAACTGACCTTTTCTCACTAGCTTTCTTTGGAGCCATGTTTGTGGGCTAATCTAATCGCATAAACAAAAAAATACAGTATACTGTACTTTGTAGAACAGGAGCAAGCACATCCACATGCGCACAGTGGTCGAGTAGAGACAAAAGAGACTGATTTCCAGAGGTCATGTATTTTTCCTCCCTCTCGGTTTCGTTTTTTCCTGTGCGTTTTTTGTGTTCGACTTCTGGATTTTGGTTGATTTCCAGGACCAAAAAAAAATTCCGGATTTTTTTGGTCGAGTTCCGATTTGGTCAACCTCTAAAGCATTTGAGTACCGAGGTACCACTGTAGTGGGGGGCGTGGTATGATGCCAGGGGGGGACACGGTGTTGAAATGTAAGACTAATATTTCTTATACACATTTTTAAAACCTTTAAAAACATTAAGGATGTTTGTCAGGCCTGTCCTCCTACAGAAACCATATTAAAAATAAATAAATAAACCCAGTTTTTTCCATTTTCATACATTTTTGAAAAAGCTCCAGGGAGTCACTAGGGTGGCACGAAAAAGCCGCGGGTTGCCGACCCCTGACCGAGAGCCTCAAACCTGAGTGACACCACACCATAAGACATGCCCTCAAATCATCTCATGCTGCCTTTCATAGGAGTTTGTATGTTCTCCCTGTGCTTGTGTGGGTTTCCTCCAGGTACACTGGTTTCCACCCACAGTCCACAAAAACATGCACAATAAACTGATTGACAATTTCCAATCTCCCAAAGTGAGTGTGAATGCTTGAGTGTGTGTGTGTGTGTGTGTGTGTGTGTGTGTGTTGACCTGCCATGGACTGGCAACCTATTCAGAGTGTACCTGCTCTCACTCAGAGTTTGCTGAGATGGGCGATAGCCTCTCTGTGACCCTAATTAGGATTAAGCGGCCTAGGAAATGAATGAAGGAATAATATTTGGTTAAATAAATACATATGTCTCACACCTCAAAATCATCCAATCAGGTTTAAATGAAAATCAAGTGTCAGTCAGTTTTTGTTAAACTACTCTCATATTCCAAATAATAATTTAAATAGAACACTGCGGCTTTAAGATCTGCCCCATCCTATGTGTGTGTGTGTGTGTGTGTGTGTGTGTGCAGGGGGTCTGTTTATTGTTTTGGAAACAAAAGCACAAGTGAGAATGATAAAAGAAGAGAGAAGTGTGAGAGTCACTTTATCATCACATCACAGGCAGCCGAGCAACAAAACCCCTCGGACCACCACCCTGCAATACACACACACACGCGCGCGCGCACACACACACACACACACACACACACACACACACACACACACACACACACACGCTGACACACATGGGTAAGTTGTCTAATATGTACAACATACTGCCTTATATTTCTGTCTGCATTCTGTGTGTGCATTGTGTGTGTGTGTGTGTGTGTGTGTGTGTGTGTGTGTGTGTGCCAGTGTGTATATAATTGATGAGATCAGTGTGTATTTGTATGCAATAACATTTGTGTTCTATACAGGTGTGTGTTCTATATAGGTGTGTGTTTCATACAGATGTGTGTTTTTAATTGTGGTGTTTCGTTGGTGTGCTGGAGTTTAAGGTCAGATGATGTAACAACTATTCAGATAAATGTACGGCTGTTTGGCCAGAGATAGATAGCATGTGCGCGCGCGCGCGCGCGTGTGTGTGTGTGTGTGTGTGTGTGTGTGTGCGCGCGCGCTAATAGAAGCGCTGCACTGAGGTCAGATCAGGTCTTTTTATCTTTTGGTCACAAATAAACTGTGTTCTGATTGGCTGATAGACATCAGGAGGTCAATTAAGGTTAATGAGGTGTTTACATACACAGCCTCTGTCACAGGTGATGATGCTTGGACCGTGTTTTGTTGTTGTGTTTTCTGTATTTGCCATTTTTAGTCTGTCTTCCTTTCGGCTTTTTCCCTTTTACTCAGGATTATTAAAATAAAACCCTACATGCTAGAGGAGAATAGAGCAGTGATGTCAGGTAAAGAAAATAAAACTGATTACACTGAACAGTGCTGCTGAGTTCTGGATTGTGATTGGGAGAAGGTACTGAGTTGTGGATTGTGACTGGTCAAAAGGTACTGAATTCTGGATTGTGATTGGTCAGAAGGTGATAAAGATTGTAAAACAACAGTTCTAATGATCTTGCATTTTATGTAAATCTACTCACTCTAATACATTGTTTTGCTCGTAACAGATTGTGTACAGGGGCCTGTACAGTGCACACGCCGCTAATAATAAAAACCAGATAAAAATCGTTGATGTTTATATGAAATGTCTGAAAGGAGTCTCCAGTGTTGTAGTTAAAACTAAAAGAGGAGGCTACAGTTGTTTCGGGTTTTATATGACAAACTGTGATGTTTCTCTTATTCGTGTGAAGAAAGAGAATAACGAGAGCTGGTGAGGAAAAACGTCCTCAGACAGCATGAGTAAGCGTTGAGGGGAACCACACTCAGAAAGGAAACCCATCATCACTTGGGTTAAACCTGATAAAAATACAAACCAATCTGGCACGGCTGACTGTGACATCATGACTAAAAGGAGAGAACCAGAAGGAAAACAGTAGGCAGTAGCAGCCCATGTGTTGCTAATCCAAAGGTCAGCGGTTCAATCACCACTGTTGGGCCCTTGAGCAATCCCTTACTCCTCAATTGCTGAAGTTGTATTCAAGGAAAGACAAATGTCAGTCGCTCTGGAGAAGAGCATCTGCCAAACACTACACATGTAATGTAACAGGAGAATACCCCACGACGTGAGGAAATCAGCAACTTCACTGTTGATGATGGACCTGCAAGTGAGAGCGAGTGTGAGGGAGCCGCAACATCCCGACATCCCAGTTTACCAGAACTCTCAATGCCTGAGGCCCCGGGATCTGCTCCTTTACCGAATAAAAGCCAGAGACTGTGTCTAAGTGTCGAACATGCACTGGAAGGCTATTCCATAACTGCGGGGCTGTGTAAGAGAAGCTCCACCCCCTGCAGTCGCCTTTATCATTTGAGGTGTCACGACTCATCACCTCTTTATCTAAGGGGCGTGTCAGATCATAAACGATATTAATGTGTCAGGTTTCATAGTCAGTGTGTATGGTGCAGACTGTATGCACTGTTTCTGAGGAACGTTCACAACAATAAAATACCGATAATATATTCTATAAAATTATATTTAGTATAATTTGCTCATTAAAGTAATGCTGCCTATAATTGTGTGTACTTGTTTTTTTTAAACAACACACACAGACACATACACAAAAGTCCTAATGTGAACTTGACCTCATTATAACCTCTGACCTCTTGGTGCCAGTGTGAGCCTGCCTGTGCTAGAGCAGTGATGTAGCTGAGTGTGTGTGTGTGTGTGTGTGTGTGAGTGTGTGTGTGTGTGTGTGTGTGTGTGTGTGTGTGTGTGAGTGTGTGTTTGTGTGTGTTGTTCATTGTATCACATAAGCAGTCTTTGTTTTCACTCCTGAAACAAAGGATATTGTTGATCACACAGTGAGGCTTTCACACACACACACACACACACACACCCCTAAGCTCCACCCTGGTCTGGAGGGAGAGAAAGAGGGATGAGATAGGGGTGTATAGTCAGTGATGAGACAGCAGGACGGACCTTACTTCTGATCAATGAACGTTTTGAGAACATTTGGCGTCACGGTGGAACGTTTTCTGAAACATCAGGAACAGGAGATCACATCAAGGCTGGAGCAGAGCCAAAGCTTGAATCGAAAACATTCTGATGCCTCAAAAACCTTGACACTGAGTCTAGAATATTCTTTTATGGTTATGGAGAGTGGAGAATGACTCAAGTGTTCTTCTCAAGGAACTGGAACTGTGCGTAAACTGCCTCAGGTCTACCAGGTTCGACAGGCTGTTCGGACGCCGTGGCTGAAGATAAGCCATTGTTCTGTCTCGGTATTCTACATGTTCTGAAGCACTGCTGAGTGTGATCCGAGTGTAGAGCATTCCACAGTGTAGCTGGAGAAGTAGAGCCGATTCTAGAAGGTTCTTTGTGCTGACTGATGAAGATGTTCCCCATGAAGCAGCCGTGGCTCTGTAAAATTTTAGGTCTGATTCCAGAACAGTTGTTGGCCCAGTGCTAATGCAATGCTAATGTTAGCAGCTCCTATTGCACTGACCCACAGGTCTTTGACTCACACACTCACACTCAGCATTGTGGGTACGGTGAAGGTCTTGCTTGGCTGTGCTTCTCTGCGCTTTGCTGTGCTGTTTAAGCCGCATTTACACATACTTATAGTGTGTGTGTGTGTGTGTGTGTGTGTGTGTGTGTGTTCACTGAAATGCTAACACAGTAAAACTAACAGTGTGCAGAGTTAATGTGTGTGTGTTGTTCAGCTCAGCTAAGTGTGTGTGTGTGTGAGAGAGAGAGAGAGAGAGAGAGAGAGAGAGAGACTCTGAGAGGAGTATGCTGTCAGTGTGTGTGTGTGTGTGTGTGTGTGTGAGTGTGTTTGGGTGTGTGTGACCCTGATGTGTGTATGTCTGTTGTGTATGGTGTGTGTGTTGGCCGTGTTGTTGTGTTCCTCACCCTCAGGTTGCTATGACAGCTGTGTGCGTTGCCTTGGCGCTGTGCCGTACATCACTCTGAGTGCCACGCTGCTGTGTTATGCCGGAGTCGCGCTCTTTTGTGGCGGAGCACATGAGGCTCTCACACACACACACACACTTGTCCACACACACTTTGCCCATGCACACCGTGACTTTGAGGTGCTTGCTGACTTGTAAGTATCCACACACACACACACACACGTTTTATTTTAATATCTCAATTATTATCATTTTTACATTTTAAACTCTGTGTGTGTGTGTGTGTGTGTGTGTGTGTGTGTTTAGTATTAAATATTTTCAGTATGTGATTTATGGTCTGGCATCGTTCTTCTTCCTGTACGGGATTTTGTTGCTTGCTGAAGGATTTTATACCACAAGTGCCGTCAAGCAAACATTTGGAGAATTCCGGAGTACAAATTTCAGCCGCTGCCTCAGCCTCACCGTGAGTGTGTGTATGTGTGTGTGTGTGTGTGTGTATGTGAGTGAGTGAGTGAGTGAGTGTGTGTGTTATAATTTTTCCCG
>CM045740.1:48465304-48469821 GCA_024760905.1 Plotosus lineatus
TATGTGAGTGTGGCGTGGCCCAGTGGTGAGTGTGTGTGTGTGTGTGTGTGAAAAAAGTGTGTGTGTGTGTGTGTGTTAGTAATGTGACGTGTGAAGTATGTGTAGGCGTAGATGTGTGTGTGTTAGTAGTAATGGCGGGACAGTGTGTGTGTGTGTGTGTGGCTGTGGCGTGTGTGTGTGTGTGTAGGCCAGAGTGTGTGTGTGTGTGGTGTGGCGTGTGTGTGTGTGTGTGTCAGTGTGTGTAGTGTGTGTGTGGCTCAGAAAAGAAGGCGTGTGTGGTGTGTGTGTGCGTTGTGTGTGGTGTGGGTGTGTGTGTCGTGTGTGCGTGAAGAGTGTGTGTGGTTGAGGATGATGTTGTTGTGTGGAAGAGAGCGTGTCGTGTTGACAAGTGTGTGGGTGAAAAGTGGTGGTTTGAGGGTAGTATATGGTGACGAAGGGTGTGTGGGCAGGGGTATTGAAGAAAATAGGTATCTTTGGCGAAGAGAAGAGGGTTGGAGTATGTGTGTGGGTATCGGAAATAATGACATATGCTGGGATAATATGTATGAAATATGTATGTGTAATAATAATGTGTGTGAAAAGAAAGAAGTAACTATGTAATGTATACCTTGTGTGTCTGCTGGGATGGGCGTGTGTGTGTGTGTGTGTGTGGGAGAAGAAAGGGCTTATTGTGCTATTGCTGTGAAGAAGAAAGAAAGGGACAGGCGTGTGTGCCAAATGTGTGTGTGTGTGAGCAAGGCAATGTGTGAGATGGTGTGTGTGTGTGTGTGTGTGTGCATGTGTGTGTGTGTGGCCCGTGTGGGACAGCCCTGGACAGTGCTGCGTGTGTGTGTGTGTGTGGCAGTGTGTGTGTGTGTGTGGGGATGCCAGGGGTGTGGGATCTGTGTGCCTGTGTGTGTGTGCACTGTGTGAGAGCCACTGTGTGTCTCACAGTAATGTGTGTGGGTTGCCTGTGTGGTGTGTATTCCCCCACACTGTGTAGAGGAAGAAGGTAGTAGTGCTGGTGTATTAGTGGGCAGTGTGTGTGTGTGGCGTGTGAGAGGGTTATTGTGTGCCAGAATGAAGGGCAGTGTGAAGAAGAAATGACGTATGTAAGTAGTGTGTGTAATGTGAGAGGTAGTGTGTGTGTGTGTGTGTGTGTGTGAAGAAGGTGTGTGTGTGTGTGTGTGTGTGTGTGGGCAGAAGTATGTGTGTGGGGGGAGGTGTAGAGGTGATGTGTGTGTGTGTGTATGTGAAGCGGGACCTGTGTGTGTGTGTGTGTGAAGCCTGTGTGTGTGTGAGTGTGTGTGTGAAGTGGGTGTGTGTGTGTGTGTGGTGGAGGAAGGAGAGAGGGTGTGTGTGTGTGTGTGTTGAGTGTGTGTGAAGTGTGTGTGTGTGAGGATGTGTGTGTGTGTGAGAAAGTGAGGTGTGTGTGAGGTGTGTGTGTGTGTGTGAGGGAGAGGGGGACAGTGTGTGGTTTGGGGGAGTGGAGTAGTGTTGATGTTGATGTGAGGGGGGGTGGGAGCAGTGTTCAGTATTGTGGTGAAGTGGGGTGAGTGGTGGGTGAGAAGAAAGAAGGGTATTGTGAGAGAAGAAAGTGACAGAAGATATATGTAAATGAAAGAAAAAGAAATATAGAAATATATATGTCTTCAGATCTTTCTGATCTTAGCCTGTGCATGTAGATTATAACATATGTATATATATACAGGGACCATGTATACCATGTATCTGTATATAATATGTAAATATGTATGTATGTATGTATGTAGAAAAGAAAAAGAAAAATATGTAAATTTAAAGCATAGTGTATATGTGGGACGAAGGGCGTGTGTGCATATATATGTGTGTGTGTGAAAGAAAGAAGAATGCCTAATAGAGCGTGTGTGTGTGTGTGGATGACGTGACCAGTGTGTGTGTGTGTGTGCCCTGTGTGCCAAAAACATGTGGACGGTGTGTGTGTGCACCTGTGTGCACAGAAGAAGAAGGGTATTGTGTGTGGGATGTGTGTGTGTGTCAGCACATGTGTGTGTGAAAGAGAGTGTGTGTGTGTGTGTGGGACTGCGGGTGGGAGCTGAAGCCAGCACAGCCTTGATGTGTGTGTGTGCCAGTAGCCAGTGTGTGTGTGTGTGTGTGCTTAATGTAGTGTGTGTGTGTGTAGTAGAGCGACACAGTGTGACGTGTGTGTGTGTGTAGCGGTGAAAGTGTATGTGTGTGTGTGTGAGCGACGTAGTAATGTGTAGAAGTATGTATAATAAAAATATATATATATATCTATAAACATATATATATACCTATATATGTGTCTCTCTCACACACACACACACATGGTCACACATATATGTTTATATCTCTATACTCACTTGGGGACAAATGTGAACTTAATAGACAATATATATATATAATATATATAAAAAAATATATATGTGACGTGTATATATATATATGAAAAAAAAAGAAATATGTATAGAAGAATATATATATGTGGGAGCGTGAGCATGTGTGTATGTGGGCCTGAGTATGACGTGCAGTGTGTGTGAAATATGTGTGTGTGTGTGTAGGCAGTGTGTGTGCTGTGTGCAGCCATGGGTGTGTGGGGGCGTGAGATGTGTGTGTGTAGAAAGAGCCAATGTGTAAGTGTGTGTGTGTGTAGGGCGTGTGTGTGAGTGGCGTGAGAGTGAGGCCAGTGTGTGTGTGTGTGTGTGAGAGTAATGTTAAGTGTGTGTCAGAAGAAGTGTGTGGCCCCAGTTTGCGTGTGTGTGGGATGCCCCTGCGTGTGTGCTTGATGTAGTGTGTAATGTGTGTGTAAACCAATGTGTGTGCCAAAATGTGTGTGAGTTAGGTTGGCCTGCTAGTGTGTAATGTGTGTGTAGAAAAGCGTAGTGTGACGCAATGTGTGTGAGTGGGTGTGTGTGCGTATGTGTGTAGGTGAAATGTGTGTAATATGTCTTTTGAAAGACATGTATGTAAAATATATGTATGTGTAAACTGTATATATATATAATAATATGTGTAAATATAATATATGTAGATAAAAAAAAGTAATATAATAATAATAATATATGTATATATGTAAAAAAGAAAAAGAAAAATAATATGTATGTAATATATGTAAATATATGTATTAAATATATGTATAAGTTATGTATGTAGCATAATATGTGTGTGTAAGAAAATGTAATAAAAGAAAGAAAAAGTGTGACAGTGTGTGTGTGTAGAAGAAAAGGTGTGTATGTGTAATAAAATAATGTGTGCATATGTGTGTCTTGAGACTAGTGTATTAGGAGCATGTGTGTGTGTGTGTGTGTGTGTGTGTAGTGTGTGTGAAATAATGTCAGTAAATAATGTGTGTGTGTGTAGAAAGAAGGCGTATTATTAAAGTAATTGTGTGTGTGTGCCCAGAAAGAAGTGACATGTGTGTGTAGAAAGTGTGTGGATGTGTGATGTGTGTGTGTGGGACCTTGCATGTGTGTGAAAAAGAGTGTGTGTGTGTGTGTGTGTATGGGACTGCACCAGTGTGTATGACAGTGTGTGTAACCAGCATGTCAGGAGTGACAGTGTGTGTGTGTGTGTGTAGCAGGGACAGAAGCTAATAATATGTGTGTGTGTAGTACGTAATGTATGCATGTGTATGTAGAAGAAAGAATAAATATGTGTAATATGTATTATGGTGAATGTATGTGTGTGTATGTGTAGAAGAAGTATGTGTGTAGTATGTATATGTAAATGTGTGTGTGTTGATGTGGTGTTGTGTGTGTGAAAGAAAGAGTGTGTGTGGTAAGTGTGTGTGAGAAGGAAAGAAAGAAGGAGTGTGTGTGTGGAGTAGAATGTGTGTGTGTGTGTGTGTGTGTGTGTGAAGAGGTGGCAGTCGTGTGTGGCGTATTGTGTGTGTGAAGAAGGGGTGGCTGCCGTGGCTGTGTGTGTGTGTGTGTGTGCTGTGTGTGAGAAGTGTGTGTAGTGTGAGTGTGTGTGGGTTGAAGTAGTGTAGTAGCGTGGCGGGACCTGTAGTGTGTGGGTACTGTGAAGGCGTGTAGTAGTAGTGAAGAAAGAGTATTGTGGCCAATGGGATGGGCGTGGTAGTGTGAAGAGAGGGAGAGAAGAAAGAGCGTAGTGTGTAGTGGGCTGTGAAGCGTGTGTGTGTAGTGTAGCTTGGCCCAGCCAGAAAGAAAGAGAGGCGTGTGTGTGTGTGTGGCCAGAAAAAGATATATGTATATATAAGGCAAAGTGGACATATATATGTAATATATATATATATATACAAAATAGTATATGTATACTTAGATATCAGACCTTTTATATAGGACATATATATATATATAATAATATATATATATATATCTCTCTCAGGCACACACACACACACACACACAGACACCTCTCTATCTCTCTCTCTCTCTCTCACACACACACACACACACACACACACACACACACACACACACTCTCTCTCTCTCTCTACTACACACACACACACACAGGCCCTCTCTATCTCTCTCTCTCTCTCTCACACACACACACCTCTCTCTCTCCCTCTCTCT
>CM045740.1:48487421-48502421 GCA_024760905.1 Plotosus lineatus
GGTGTGCCGAGCTAGGCCAGGAATTTTAGGGGCAAGGGTAGTGGAGGTAATGATCGGCTGGGATTTCATAGAGTGGTGATTAACCAATGCTGAAGGTTTACTAAAGGTGCAGGTACAGCCAGATATCAATCACTGAGGTTTCCCTACATGTGGAAATAGTTGTGTTATTTTTATGGTTATGTTCTGGAAGTGTACCACGGTTGTGGATCCTCTGGTTCCTTGACATTCAGGTGGATCCAACTGCTGTCTTTACACAGAGCATTCCAAACCGTTGTGGTGCAGAAAACAGATTGGCGGTCAACGTCTGAAACACATCAACGACTTCAGAGTTAGCAAGTACAACACAGGAATTAATGAGAAATGAAAAGGCATAAAAATTAAATCTACAATTCTAAGTTTAAATCATGTATCTGATGTTAAATGTGAAAATGTTAAAAATAAAGGGCAGTGGTGGCCTGGTGGTAAAGGTGTTAGATCACTGATCCTAAGGTCAGGGGTTCAAGCCTCACTCTCAGCAGGTTGTCACTGTCCCCCCCAGTGCACTAACTGGGTTATCAAAGGCCGGCCGTGTCTCTCACTGTCTGTGGTGAGAGGTTCATGTAAAAGAAGCGTTGCTGACTTTCGACAAGAGGGGCTGCAAAGCCGTCAGCGTGTTTCTGCCCTGCGATGGCCTGGTGAGTCATCCAGGGCGTACTCTGCCCTCACCCGGAATTGGCCGGGATGGGCGCCAGCCTCCCCGTGATCCTAATTAGGATTAGGCGGTTCCAGAAAATGAATAAACTACTTCTTCTTCTTTTACTTTCGGCTGCTCCCTTCAGGGGTCGCCACAGAAAATCATCCGCCTCCATCTCACCATGTCCTCTGCATCTTCTTTTCTGACTCCAACGACCTTCATGTCTTCCTTCACCACATCCATAAATCTCTTCTTTGGTCTTCCTCGAGGCCTTCTATCTGGTAGCTCCAACCTCAGCATCCTACTGCCAATATACTCACTATCCCTCCTCTGTACATGTCCAAACCATCTCAGTCTAGCCTCTCTGACTTTGTCTCCAAAACATCTTACAGGGCTGTCCCTCTGATATACTCATTTCTGATCCTATCCATCCTCGTTACTCCCAGAGAGAACTTCAACATTTTCATCTCCGCTACCTCCAGCTCTGCCTCCTGCCTTTTCCTCAGCGCCAGTTTCTAAGCCATACAACATCGCTGGCCTCAACACCGTCTTGTACACTTTTCCCTTCATTCTTGCTGACACTCTCCTATCGCACATCACACCGGACACTTTTCTCCAACCATTCCAGCCTGCCTGCACACGCTTCTTCACCTCTTTTCCACACTCTCCATTGCTCTGGATTGTTGAGACTAAGTACTTAAAATCCTCCACCTTCCTTATCTCTGCTCCCTGTAACATCACCGTTCCTCCTGGGTCCTTCTCATTCACACACATGTATTCTGATTTTCTGAGGCTAACCTTCATTCCTCTCCTTTCCAGGGCATACCTCCACCTCTCTAGATTTTCCTCCACTTGTTCTCTGCTCTCACTACAGATCACAATGTCATCTGCAAACATCATAGTCCATGGAGATTCTTGTCTCACCTCATCTGTCAGCCTGTCCATCACCATAGCAAACAAGAAGGGGCTCAGAGCTGACCCTTGATGCAGTCCCACCTCCACCTTGAACTCTTCTGTCACACCGACAGCACACCTCACAGCTGTCTTACATCTCTCATACATGTCCTGCACCACTCTAACATACTTCTCTGCCACTCCAGACTTCCTCATGCAATACCACAGTTCTTCTCTTGGCACCCTGTCATATGCTTTTTCCAGATCCACAAAGGCACAATGTAGCTCCCTCTGACCTTCTCTGTACCTCTCTATTAACATCCTCAAAGCAAACATTGCATCTGTGGTGCTCTTTCTTGGCATGAAACCAAACTGTTGTTCACAAATGCTGACCTCTGCCCTTAGTCTAGCTTCCACTATTCTTTCCCATAACTTCATCGTATGGCTCATCAACTTTATCCCTCTGTAGTTGCCGCAACTCTGCATGTCTCCCTTATTCTTAAAAATGGGCACCAGCACACTTCTCCTCCACTCCTCCGGCTTCTGCTCACTCTCTAGGACCTTGTTGAATGTTCTTGTCAGAAAATCTACTGCTACCTCTCCTAGACACTTCCATACCTCCACAGGTATGTCATCAGGACCAACTGCCTTTCCATTCTTCATCCTCTTCAATGCCCTTCTCACTTCACCCTTACTGATCTTTGCTACATCCTGCTCCTCAATGGTCACCTCTTCTACTCTTTTTTCTCTCTCATTTTCCTCATTCATCAGCTCTTCAAAGTACTCTTTCCATCTTCCCAGCACACTTCTGTCATCAGTCAATACATTTCCCTCTCTGTCCTTTATCAATCTAACTTGCTGCACGTCCTTCCCATCTCTATTTCTCTGCTGTGCCCACCTGTATAGATCATTTTCTCCCTCTTTACTGTCCAACCTATCATACAAGTCATCATACGCCCTCTGTTTGGCCTTAGCCACTGCTACTTTCGCCTTACGCTGTGTCTCCCTGTACTCCTGTTTACTCTCTTCGGTCCTCTCTATGTCCCACTTTTTCTTAGCTAACCTCTTCCCTTGTACACACTCCTGCACTTCCTCATTCCACCACCAAGTCTCCTTATCTACTTTCCTTCCAGAGGACACACCAAGTATTCTCCTACCTGTGTCCCTGATCACATTTGCTGTGGTTGGCCAGTCATTTGGAAGCACTTCCTGGCCACCCAAAGCCTGTTTCAACTCCTCTTTGAAGACAACACGACACTCTTCCTTTTTCAACTTCCACCACTTTGTCTTCTGCTCTGCCTTTGCCTTCTTCACCTTCCTCACCATCAGCGTCATCCTGCATACCACCATCCTATGCTGTTTGGCAACACTCTCACCTGCTACTACTTTGCAGTCACTGACTTCCTTCAAATTACATCGCCTACACAAGATGTAGTCTACCTGTGTGCTCCTACCTCCGCTTTTATAAGTCACCCTATGCTCCTGTTTCTTCTGGAAGAAAGTATTTCCCACAGCCATTTCCATCCTTTTTACAAAATCGATCAACATCTGTCCTTCTGCGTTCCTGTCCTGGATACTAAACCTGCCCATCACTTCCTCATCCCCTCTGTTGCCTGCACCAACATGTCCGTTGAAGTCTGCCCCAATGACCACTCTTTCACCTCTGGGGGTACTCTGCATCACTTCATCTAACTCACTCCAGAATCTCTCCTTCTCTTCTCGCTCACATCCTGTCTGTGGGGCATAAGCACTAACAACATTGAGCATTACACCTTCAATTTCTAACTTGAGACTCATCACTCTGTCTGACACTCTTTTCACTTTTAGAACATTCCTGACAAACCCCTCCTTCAAGATGACTCCTATTCCATTTCTCTTCCCATCCACACCGTTATAAAACAGCTTAAACCCTGCTCCTAAGCTTTTAGCTTTGCTACCTTTCCACCTGGTCTCCTGAACACACAGTATGTCCACCTTCCTCCTCTGCATCATGTCAGCCAGCTCTCTAGCTTTTCTTTGCATAGTTCCAACATTCAAAGTCCCTACTCTCAGTCCTAGACTCATGCCTTTCCTCTTCTCTCTCTGCCTACGGACACGCCTCCCACCTCTCCTTCTTCGACCAACAGTAGTCCAATTTCCATCAGCACCCTGTTGATTGACAGCATTGATGGCGGTCGTTGTTAACCCGGGCCTCGACCGATCCGGTATGGGGGTAATACTTCTGACTTGCATCATAAAAGTTTGGCATTGGTTTTACGTCGGATGCCCTTCCTGACACAACCCTCTGCATTTCTCCGGGCTTGGGACCGGCATGAGGGGGAGAGACACTGGTTAGTGACCCCCCCACCTCATGGCTGCATTCCAGAAAATGAATAAACAATGATTAAAAATTAAACAGTATACAAAAATAGTCAATGTAAAAGTTATTCTCTTTATTAATGAAAACTAAAATAATTGTAATAACTGTAATAACTCCACTTATTACACGTATGACTGCCTTTATAACTGATTCAAGGTGCGTTAATACATTTTTTGAATATCAACATTTAAAAAAATTATTTTACTGTTTTCTCTTTATTATTTTCACATTAACATTATTTAAACATATTAATTCTTTTAAAACAAATCATTAATAATCATCTCTACAAAACCAGAAACACGAATGTAGAAGAATGTTTGACAGTCACTTGTACATGGACAGTGTGTGTGTGTGTGTGTGTGTGTGTGTGTGTGTGTGTGTGTGTGTGTGTTAGCCTTACCACTCTTGTTTCTCTTCAGTTGTGTGTGACAGCAGAATCAATCAAACAGCAGAAAAATAGACAAAAAGTAAAAATGAAAATGGGAGGAACAGAAAGTGAGCAGCAAGTGAGAAAATACAAAAACGAACTGATGAGAACGTAAAACTCGTGCTGCCACATTCCGACCCTGTGTGCGTGCTTGTGTTTATAAAATCTCAATTGAAGTTAAGTTGAGCTGAGACATCTTGTCTATAACTCCGCATAACCATTAAAACCTTTTATGTTTTTGTTCACCTGTGTTTTTATTTAGGTAAAGATGCTAGTTCCGCGATCCCAGTGATCCTGATCCTCCTGCTCTCTGAATCCTCTGATCCATCCTGATGTGCTACTATTGGTTGGAGGTCTGATCTTAGAAGCCCTCTGCTCCCGATCCATATGGACGTAAATATCCACTCAGAACCTGTGAAGATAACGTTTCACTGCTGGTGATATTAAACTCTTGTACTGAACTAGTTCAGTACTACGGTTCCCAATACAGTTTGAATAGAACCAACCAGACTTCATGTCAAACTGGAGTGAAGGTTCTGCCGCATGCTTTGTATTTTTATCTGGTTTCACCCACACGAGGACAAGTTTCCCTTCTGAGTCTGGTTCCTCTCAAGGTTTCTTCCTCTGATCATTTCAGGAGTTTTTTTCCTTCCACCATCGCTGCAGCTTTCTTCATTACCGATGGGTGGGGTTTATACAGAAATGTTTAAGATTATAAGGAGTTGTATTTCCTCTGTTATGCTGTGAAAAGATCTTCACAAATAAATGTAATAAAATTCATATTGAATTGAATATCAGCACTGGCCATGTTCATTATGGAGACAATGAGAAAGATATAAAAACAAAAAATACATGCATTCTTTAACCCCACACACACACACACACACACACACACACACACACACACAGCAAATGAACATGTAAATCAGCAAACATTTAATTAGACAGCGATAGAGCGATTATATATGATCTCATTGCAAAAACAACAGACACACCACAGCTTGTGAAACAACAGACACGGTGCAGCCTACACAGTTAAAAAGCTTAAAAATTTTATTTCTCTTTTTGAGTGGCTAACACACACACACACATACTCTCTCTCTCTTCTTCATAAACACACACACACATTTCCACTCATACACACAATTTTAATGTTTATTAAAGGTTGTCATATTTTTTATATAAATGCAGCCATGAGGTGGGGGGGCACTAACCAGTGTCTCTCCCCCTCATGCCGGTCCCAAGCCCGGAGAAATGCAGAGGGTTGTGTCAGGAAGGGCATCCGACGTAAAACCAATGCCAATTATTGATTATGCAAATCAAAAGTATTACCTCCATACCGGATCGGTCGAGGCCCGGGTTAACAACGACCGCCATCAGTGCTGTCAATCAACAGGGTGCTGATGGAAATTGGACTACTGTGTCCGTAGGCAGAGAGAGAAGAGGAAAGCCATGAGTCTAGGACTGAGAGTGGGGACTTTGAATGTTGGAACTATGCACAGAAAAGGTAGAGAGCTGGTTGACATGATGCAGAGGAGGAAGGTGGACATACTGTGTGTTCAGGAGACCAGGTGGAAAGGTAGCAAAGCTAAAAGCTTAGGAGCAGGGTTTAAGCTATTTTATCACGGTGTGGATGGGAAGAGAAATGGAGTCGGAGTCATCTTGAAGGAGGAGTTTGTCAGGAATGTTCTAAAAGTGAAAAGAGTGTCAGACAGAGTGATGAATCTCAAGTTAGAAATTGAAGGTGTAATGCTCAATGTTGTTAGTGCTTATGCCCCACAGGCAGGATGTGAGCTAGAAGAGAAGGAGAGATTCTGGAGTGACTTAGATGAAGTGATGCAGAGTAAACCCAGAGGTGAAAGAGTGGTCATAGGTGCAGACTTCAATGGACATGTTGGGGAAGGCAACAGAGGGGACGAGGAAGTGATGGGCAGGTTTGGTATCCAGGACAGGAACACAGAAAGACAGATGTTGATAGATTTTGCAAAAAGGATGGAAATGGCTGTGGTGAATACTTTCTTTGAGAAGAAACAGGAGCATAGGGTGACTTATGAAAGCGGAGGTAGGCGCACACAGGTAGACTACATCTTGTGTAGGCGATGTAATTTGAAGGAAGTCAGTGACTGCAAAGTCATAGTGGGTGAGAGTGTTGCCAAACAGCATAGGATGGTGGTGTGCAGGATGACTCTGATGGTGAGAAAGGTGAAAAAGGCAAAGGCAGAGCAGAAGACAAAGTGGTGGAAGCTGAAAAAGGAAGAGTGTCGTGTTGTCTTCAAGGAGGAGTTGAAACAGGCTTTGGGTGGCCAGTAAGTGCTTCCAAATGACTGGACAACCACAGCAAATGTGATCAGGGACACAGGTAGGAGAGTACTTGGTGTGTCCTCTGGAAGGAAAGTAGATAAGGAGACTTGGTGGTGGAATGAGGAAGTGCAGGAGTGTGTACAAAGGAAAAGGTTAGCCAAGAAGAAGTGGGACATTGAGAGGACCGAAGAGAGTAAACAGGAGTACAGGGAGACACAGCATAAGGCGAAAGTAGCAGTGGCTAAGGCCAAACAGAGGGCGTATGATGACTTGTATGATAGGGTGGATAGTAAAGAGGAGAAAATGATCTATACAGGTTGGCACAGCAGAGAAATAGAGATGGGAAGGACGTGCAGCAAGTTAGATTGATAAAGGACAGAGAGGGAACTGTATTGACTAATGACAGAAGTGTGCTGGGAAGATGGAAAGAGAACTTTGAAGAGCTGATGAATGAGGAAAATGAGAGAAAAAAGAGTAGAAGAGGTAACCATTGAGGAGCAGGATATAGCAAAGATCAGTAAGGGTGAAGTGAGAAGGGCATTGAAGAGGATGAAGAATGGAAAGGCAGTTGGTCCTGATGATATACCTGTGGAGGTATGGAAGTGTCTAGGAGAGGTAGCAGTAGATTTTCTGACAAGAACATTCAACAAGGTACTAGAGAGTGAGCAGATGCCGGAGGAGTGGAGGAGAAGTGTGCTGGTGCCCATTTTTAAAAACAAGGGAGGCGTGCAGAGTTGCAGCAACTACAGAGGGATAAATTTGATGAGCCATACGATGAAGTTGTGGGAAAGAATAGTGGAAGCTAGACTAAGGGCAGAGGTCAGCATTTGTGAACAACAGTTTGGTTTCATGCCAAGAAAGCACCACAGATGCAATGTTTGCTTTGAGGATGTTAATAGAGAAGTACAGAGAAGGTCAGAGGGAGCTACATTGTGCCTTTGTGGATCTGGAAAAAGCATATGACAGGGTGCCGAGAGAAGAACTGTGGTATTGCATGAGGAAGTCTGGAGTGGCAGAGAAGTATGTTAGAGTGGTGCAGGACATGTATGAGAGATGTAAGACAGTGGTGAGGTGTGCTGTCGGTGTGACCGGCAATTCAAGGTGGAGGTGGGACTGCATCAAGGGTCAGCTCTGAGCCCCTTCTTGTTTGCTATGGTGATGGACAGGCTGACAGGCGAGGTGAGACAAGAATCTCCATGGACTATGATGTTTGCAGATGACATCGTGATCTGTAGTGAGAGCAGAGAACAAGTGGAGGAAAATCTAGAGAGGTGGAGGTATGCCCTGGAAAGGAGAGGAATGAAGGTTAGCCTCAGAAAATCAGAATACATGTGTGTGAATGAGAAGGACCCAGGAGGAACGGTGATGTTACAGGGAGCAGAGATAGCAGAAGGTGGAGGATTTTAAGTACTTAGGCTCAACAATCCAGAGCAATGGAGAGTGTGGAAAAGAGCTGAAGAAGCGTGTGCAGGCAGGCTGGAATGGTTGGAGAAAAGTATCCGGTGTGATGTGCGATAGGAGAGTGTCAGCAAGAATGAAGGGAAAAGTGTACAAGGCGGTGGTGAGGCCAGCGATGATGTATGGCTTAGAAACAGTGGCGCTGAGGAAAAGACAGGAGGCAGAGCTGGAGGTAGCGGAGATGAAAAGGTGGAGGTTCTCCTGGGAGTAACGAGGATGGATAGGATCAGAAATGAGTATATCAGAGGGACAGCCCACGTAAGATGTTTTGGAGACAAAGTCAGAGAGGCTAGATTGAGATGGTTTGGACATGTACAGAGGAGGGATAGTGAGTATATTGGCAGTAGGATGCTGAGGTTGGAACTACCAGGCAGAAGGCCTCGAGAAAGACCGAAGAAGAGATTTATGGATGTGGTGAAGGAAGACATGAAGGTCGTTGGAGTCAGAAAAGAAGATGCGGAGGACAGGGTGAGGTGGAGGCGGATGATTTGCTGTGACGACCCCTGAAGGGAGCAGCCGAAAGTAAAAGAAGAAGAAGAAGTTGTCATATTTTTTATCCATTTGTAGTTGGATTTATTATTGTGTATTTAATCTTATTTCATATAAATGTGAACTGATAAGAATTTAAATGATTATTAGAGTAGTGCAGCAGTTTGGATCACAGAAAGACATGTAATCAAACAATACAGTGAGGTGTGTGTGTGTGTGTGTGTGTGTGTGCAACGTTTTTTTTATTAATCAGTGTTTATGTGCTGATTAGTTTCCACCATGCACTCTGTATGTCATTTTCTGATCAGTTAAAACTCAACAGAAAGTGAACTGTGTGACACATGCGCACGCACACACACACACAAACACACTCACTCACTCACACACACTTATTATTATTGATTGTATTGTGCTTACCAAGTGCATTCTGGGAGATGTAGAGAAAGACACACAGAAACAGAAGTGTGTGAGAGCACAGAGTGACATCTGACAGCAAGGAAAAACTTTAAGGGTCTCTGTGGATTCACCAAATGGTGAGTAAACATGCACACACACTTCATACCAATGAATCACTTCAATATATCCTGCATTAGACAGAAGACAAAAAGATATGAATGACAAGTAACACTAACACACACACACACATACACACATACACACACACACTGCATCAATTTTTCATTTGAATTCTTTACTTATTAAGAATTCAGGTGTGTTGTTTCACATCAACATTACTGAGATCAAAACAGTGTGTGTGTTTCAGTTGTCATTCATATCTTTTGTCTTCTGTCTAATGCAGGATATGTTGAAGTGATAATATGCAAGAGCATCATCGTCATCATCATGGACACTATCTCAGCCATTCCTTCTCCTATACCTCCAACTCCTCCTCTGCCTTCACCTCCTCCACCTCCTCTTCCTCCTATTCTCCAGAGATCCAGTTCTGGTTCTGAATTGGCTGTGAGACGACTCCGGAGTGTGCTTTGGGAAAGAATTCCTCAGGAGCGTGTAGAAGGAAAACACAGTGTGTGGAGTGAATCAGAGGAGCTTCTGATTGATCTCAGTTGGCTGGACGAGCTCTTTGAACAGAGACAGATCAATCCGCTCAGTGTCAAAGTTCACTTTCAGAGAGATAAACACACCAAGAAAAGCATGTCTCAGCACAAACACATAGAGAAGGTGAGATAGTGTCTGTCTGTCTCATTAAGCAGGTGACTTATGATGTCGTTTTGAGGGAGCTGTGTTACAGCAGAGAGAACAGGAGGTCCATCACTCTGTGCTTATAGTGCTTGAAACTGTGTTCTGATTGGCTGAGATACCTTAAACTGAACTCACTACAATCAGAGTTCAGTGATCCAGAAATAAATTAATGCTGCAGGGCAGCACGGCGGAGCATGGGATAGCATGTCTGCCTCACAGCCAGTAGATCCTGGGTTTGATTCTTGGGCTCGGCGTGTTTCTGTATGTGGTTTTTATGATCTCTCTGTGCTTGTGTGGGTTTCCTTTGATCATCCTAGCTTCCTCCCACAATCCAAAAGCATGCATGGTGGGCTAACTGCCTCTTTCAAACTGTCCTGAGATATGTGTGTGTGTGTGTGTGTGTGTGTGTGTGTGTGTGTAAGGTGGCTCTGATGGCTTAAACAAGCCTTTCAGGGTGTAATCTGCCCTCATCCAAAATTGGCTGAGATAGGTGTCAGCCTTCCTGTGACCCTAAACAGCAATAAATGGAAACACTATAACATTACATACCATATTCAACGTAATAAGTGCCCAGGGCACTTAAAAAATTGGAGTGGGTGGGTGCT
Organism: Plotosus lineatus; assembly: GCA_024760905.1. Lineage (NCBI taxonomy): Eukaryota > Metazoa > Chordata > Actinopteri > Siluriformes > Plotosidae > Plotosus > Plotosus lineatus. Next base: position 48,497,828 of record CM045740.1, read on the forward strand.
TAATAAAATGCTTACCAGCGAAGTGAAACGGTAAGTGCTTATTACCATAGAGGTTGGAAAACACAAATAATAAGAGAACAATAAAAGAGTTTTACTGGTATTTGTATTATTCATTTTTCGATATCAACCAAATTATTTACATGAAAGCTGAAAATAAACAGAAAACAGCATAATTAAAAAAATAAAATAAAAAAGACCCTTTAATTTTCCCTCCCGGTGCTGTTCCTGTATCCCCCCCCATGTAAAATCGAGCCAATCAGCATGAATGTGAACTATAGCACATATTGAACCAATCAAGTCAGAGGTTGACTTTAGCACATGGCACATTGAAAAGCACATGGCCAGGAATGTCTTTAAATGTATGAAGTTAGTGATCAGGAGAATCGGGTGAAAAATCCTCCTTATCATTTTCTGATAGGTCCATATCTGTCTCATTGCTCCATTCATTCAGAGCATCCCGTAGTTTTGCTGGAGCGGTTTCTAATGGTTCATCAGTTGTTGGACATTTACCAAGAGAACACAGCAAAATAGTTTCCTGTTTTTATGAACATTATAGACATTCCCCAGTGGCAGGGGGTCTTGAAATAGCGTGTAAACTCACTTTTACAGGCAGTGGATGCCTCATTTTACCATTACAGAGACTGATCCAATAAAATTCGGAAGTTTGATCTACAGTTTTGCGACCAGTACACATGGGCGGTTATTAGACCTAAGATCAAAAACACTTTTTTTGTGGCTTATTGGATCAGAGTGCTTATTCTGTCGAATACGATAATTAAAGTTTTGAAATTAGTTTAATTTGAATTAATAATAATATTTATAGGAAAATGAATGAACACAGTTATTAAAGGCATTTAAACAGTCTGTGTGCAGCTATGATGATGTTCATGATGAGCATTTCTGGGTGTAATGCTTGTGCCCCATATACCCACATATATAGTGATGGTATAAAGCAAGGATTTTGATTGGTTCAGAAATGTTGAACAAACCAATTCCATCGATTCAGAACCATTCACACGCCACAATTACTTTTTCTCGCGCCGGGATCTCAGACACACCTGTCTGACCTCTTTATGTCTTGTGTGTTTCTTTCTCTGTAGGTGTGCATTCTTGAGGAAAGAAGGAGTCTGAAAGTTGGAATTTTCATGCATCATATTAAGAGGTGTGTGTGTGTGTGTGTGTGTGTGTGTGTGTGTGTGTGTGTGTTAATCAACATCAAAAAGCCAAAACCCTTCAGTGCTCTGAGAGTAAGTTTTGGTTCCTGGTTTTTTAGACGATGTTGCAACCAGAATTTTTCTCCGAACTTGGAGCCGTGTTCTGTAGTTCCTGTAATAACTTACTCCCAGCAGGTGGCACTGTGGATGAATGTTTGTTTGTTTGTTTTTCGTTTGAGTGCTGAGCAGTTAGTAAAAAGTGAACAGGTGTTTCCTCGCAGGGTGTTGGATCATTCGGATGGAGGGATTGGTCAGTATGGTTTCTTTCAGTAAAGAAGGTCAGAGTGAGGAAGAAGAGGTGGTTACGTGCCAGTGTAATAAGTTGATTTATGTTTTGTGTTTAGGTCTATAAATGGTTCTGATTCTTACACGTGTTAACTCTGAAGCAGTGTATATTTGATTCCTTTGGATCATTTTAAGAATTTCACACTGCAAAGGATTATAGAACTCAAAATGCTGTGAGGGTGAAGCTGATCTTTCAGTCACTGATCAAAGCAGAAATACACCGTTACAGTACAAACAAAACCAGTTTCAATCAATTAGGGCGTAGAATAATGTACTCACTCCAGTTCACTTGCTCAGACACTTTCACACCTGGACTGCTCTCACCTGCATGAAGAACCACACAGGGGCGGGGCTCTAACCAGGGTTCTGTTCCAACCCTCTGTATAAAACACAGAGGGATTCAATTAGTCTGGATCAGAGGTTTGGTTAGATGTTTGGTCAGGGCTTCTTGGTTCCTGAGAGAATTTTAAATCCATTTCCTGTTCTTATATCCCACAGTCATCTTGGAGAGATTATCTGTGACATCAGAGAGGGGCGTGGCCAACATTATGGCACTGAGAAACTGAAAGAACTCTATAAATTGTTACCAGATTCTGATGAGGTGCGTGTGTTTGTTAGAATGTTATCACTATATTTCATGATGAATAATCTAATACACATATCGTGTGTACTCTGTGTGTACTCTGTGTACTCTGACCTTCGGGACATGGAATGTCACCTCTCTGGCGGGAAAGGAGCCCGATTTGGTGCGTGAGGTGGAGAGATACCGACTAGATATAGTCGGGCTCACCTCAACGCATAGCTTGGGCTCTGGAACCATCCATCTCGAAAGAGGCTGGACCTTCTTCTATTCTGGAGTTGCTCATGGGGAGAGGCGGCGAGCCGGTGTGGGTATTCTTGTTGCCCCCCGTCTCGGTGCCCAAATGTTGGGGTTCTCCCCGGTTGACGAAAGGGTAGCTTCCCTCCGTCTTCGGGTGGGGGGACGGGTCCTGACTGTTATTTGTGCTTATGCACCAAATGACAGTTCAGAGTACCCACCCTTTTTGGAGTCTTTGGGGGGGGGGTGTTGGGTCTCCCTCAGGGAGACTCGCTCGTTGTCTTGGGAGACTTCAACGCCCATGTGGGCAACAATAGTGTGACCTGGAAGGGTGTGATCGGTAGGTACGGCCTCTCCAGTCTGAATCCGAATGGTGTTTCGTTGTTGGACTTCTGTGCTCGTCATAGTTTGTCTATCACGAACACCATGTTCGAACATAAGGGTGTCCATAAGTGCACTTGGCACCAGGACACCCTAGGTCGCAGTTCGATGATTGACTTTGTAGTCGTGTCATCGGACTTGCGACCATATGTTCTGGACACTCGGGTGAAGAGAGGAGCTGAGCTGTCTACCGATCACTACCTGGTGGTGAGTTGGCTTCGTGGTGTGGGAGGTTGCCTTCCAGACCTGGCAGGCCCAAGCGTGTAATCAGGGTCTGCTGGGAACGTTTGGCGGAGCCCCCTGTCCAAGGCCTTTAACTCCCACCTCCGGCAGAGCTACAACCACGTTCGGAGGAGGCGGGGACATGGAATCTGAATGGGCCATGTTTCGTGCCTCCATTGCGAGGCGGCAGCCCATAGCTGTGGCCGTAAGGTCGTCGGTGCTTGTCGTGGCGGTAATCCCGAACCGGTGGTGGACACCTGCGGTGAAGGGGGCCGTCCAGCTGAAGAAGGAGGCCTATCGGGTTTTATTAGCCTGTGGGACTCCCGAGGCAGCAAGCGGGTACCGGCAGGCCAAGCGTGCTGCAGCCGAGGCTGTCGCAGATGCAAAATCTCGGGCGTGGGAGGAGTTCGGTGAGGGCCTGGAAAGTGATTATCGGTTGGCCTCAAAAGGTTCTGGGCCACCATCCGGCGCCTCAGGAGGGGAAGCAGTTCTTCACAAACACTGTTTACGGTGGAGGTGGGGAGCTGCTTACCTTGACTGGGGATGTTGTTGAGAGGTGGAGGGAATACTTTGAGGACCTTCTCAATCCCACCAACACGCCCTCCGTGGAAGAGGAAGACCCTGGGGTTCGGGTGAGGGTCCGCCCATCACTGGAGTGGAGGTCACTGAGGTTGTCAAAGCTCCTCGGTGGTCGAGCTCCGGGGTTGGGCGAGATCCGCCCGAATATCTCAGGACTCTGGATGTTGTAGGACTGTCTTGGTTGACACGTCTCTGCAACATCGTGTGGTCATCGGGGGCTGTACCTCTGGATTGGCAAACTGGGGGGGTGGTCCCAATTTTTAAGAAGGCGGACCGGAGGGTGTGTTCCAATTATCGGGGAATTACACTCCTCAGCCTACCTGGGAAAGTCTATGCAGGGTACTAGAGAGGAGGATCCGACCGATAGTCGAACCTCGGATTCAGGAGGAACAGTGTGGTTTTCGTCCTGGCCGCAGCACTCTTGACCAACTCTATACGCTCCACAGGATTCTGGAGGGGGCATGGGAGTTTGCCCAATCTGTCCACATGTGCTTTGTGGATTTGGAGAAGGCTTTCGACCGTGTCCCCCGAAAGATCTTCTGGGGCGTGCTCGAGAGTACGGGCGTTCGGATCCGTTGCTACGAGCTATTCGGTCGCTGTATCACCGAGCCAGAGTTTGGTCGGTATTGGTAACAGCAGGTCGGATTCGCTACCGGTGGGAGTTGGAGTCCGCCAAGGCTGTCCTTTGTCACCGATTCTGTTCATAATTTTTATGGACAGAATTTCTAAGCGCAGTCGGCGATGAGGGTTCTGGTTCGGTGGCCATCGGATATCATCTCTGCTTTGCGGATGATGTTGTCCTTTTGGCTTCATCAAGTCGGGCCCTCCAGCTCTCATTGGAGCGATTCGCAGCTGAGTGCGAAGCAGCCGGGATGAAGATCAGTACCTCCAAGTCCGAGGCCATGGTTCTCAGTCGGACAATGGTGGAATGCACCCTCTGGGTCGGGATGAGGTCCTGCCCCAAGTGGAGGAGTTTAAGTATCTTGGGGTCTTGTTTACGAGTGAGGGAAGGATGGAGCGAGAGATCGACAGACGGATCGCTGCAGCCTCTGCTGTTAAGCGGTGCCTGTACCGGTCCGTCGTGGTGAAAAAGGAG
>CM045740.1:48509921-48589921 GCA_024760905.1 Plotosus lineatus
TCCATCTCACCCTATCCTCTGTATCTTCTACTCTTACTCCAACAACCTTCATGTCTTCCTTCACCACATCCATAAATCGTCTCTTTGGTCTTCCTCTCAGCCTTCTGCCTGTAGTTCCAACCTCAGCATCCTACTCCCAATGTACTCACTATCCCTCATCTGTACATGTCCAAACCATCTCAATCTAGCTTCTCTGACTTTGTCTCCAAAACATCTTACATGTGCTGTCCCTCTGATGTGCTCATTCCTGATCCTATCCATCCTCGTGACTCCCAAAGAGAACCTCAACATTTTCATCTCTGCTGCCTCCAGCTCTGCATCCTGTCTTTTCCCCAGGGCCACTGTTTCTAAATCATACAACATCGCTGGCCTCAACACCATCTTGTACACTTTTCCTTTCATTCTTGCCGATACCCTCTTATCACACCGGACACTTTTCTCCATCCATTCCAACCTGCCTGCACACGCTTCTTCACCTCTTTTCCACACTTTCCACTGCTCTGGACTGTTGAGCCTAAGTACTTAAAATCCTCCACCTTCCTTATCTCTGCCCCTTGTAACCTCACCGTTCCTCTTGGGTCCTTGTCGTTCACAGACATGTATTCTGTTTTACTGAGGCCAACCTTCATTTCTATCCTTTCCAGGGCATACCTCCACCTCTCTTGATTTTCCTGCACTTGTTCTCTGCTCTCACTACAGATCACAATGTCGTCTGCAAACATCATAGTCCATGGAGATTCTTGTCTAACCTCGTCTGTCCGCCTGTCCATCACCATAGCAAACAAGAAGGAGCTGAGAGCTGACCCTTGATGCAGTCCCACCTCCACTTTGAACTCTTCTGTCACACCGACAGCACACCTCACCACTGTCTTCCATCTCTCATACATGTCCTGCACCACTCTAACATACTTCTCTGCCACTCCAGACTTCCTCATGCAATACCACAGTTCCTCTCTCGGCACCCTGTCATATGCTTTCTCCAGATCCACAAAGGCACAATGTAGCTCCTTCTGACCTTCTCTGTACTCTTCTATTAACAGCCTCAATGCAAACACTGCATCTGTGGTGCTCTTTCTTGGCATGAAACCAAACTGTTGTTCACAAATGCTGACCTCTGCCCTTAGTCTAGCTTCCACTATTCTTTCCCATAACTTCATCGTATGGATCATCAACTTTATCCCTCTGTAGTAACTACAACTCTACTGCTAACTGTGATATTTATTGATAATAAAATATAAACATTATACCGCGCATATATATATATATATATATATATATATATATATATATATATATATATATATAAAGATTAGAACGTGAGTCAGACTTGAACAAGTTTAAGGACCAGTAGTGTATTTCATGTGTTCTCACAAATATGCTTGGGTTGTATGTGTTCTTAAAATTGGATTGTATGTGCATCGAACTTCTTCAATATGTAAGTACCTAAGATATTATTTACAATTAACAATCAATGATATATTAATACACAATATTCCTATTTGCTATGTTTGCACTTTTATTTGCTTACTTTTTCTCACCTTTAGTTTTTATAGTCTTCAAATTGTAATACAATATTATATATATACAGTGATATGAAAAAGTATCTGAACCTTTTGGAATTTCTCACATTTCTGCATAAAATCACCATCAAATGTGATCTGATCTTTGTCAAAATCACACAGATGAAAAAAACAGTGTCTGCTTTAACTAAAACACCAAAACATTTATAGGTTTTCATATTTTAATGAGGATAGCATGCAAACAATGACAGAAGGGGGAGGAATAAGTAACTGAATAATCACATTTAATATTTTGTGCCCCCCCCCGGCAGCAATAACTTCAACCAGACGCTTCCTGTAGCTGCAGATCAGTCTGGCACATCGATCAGGACTAATCTTGGCCCATTCTTCTTTACAAAACTGCTGTAGTTCAGTCAGATTCCTGGGATGTCTGGCATGAATCGCTGTCTTGAGGTCATGCCACAGCATCTCAATGGGGTTCACGTCTGGACTTTGACTTGGCCACTCCAGAACGTGTATTTTGTTCTTCTGAAACCATTCTGATGTTGATTTACTTTTGTGTTTTGGATCATTGTCTTGTTGCAGCATCCATCCTCTTTTTAGCTTCAACTGTCTGACAGACGGCCTCAGGTTTTCCTGCAAAACATCCTGATAAACTTTTGAATTCATTTTTCCATTAATGATTGCAAGTTGTCCAGGCCCCGAGGCAGCAAAACGGCCCCAAACCATGATGCACCCTCCACCATGCTTCACGGTGGGGATGAGGTGTTGATGTTGGTGAGCTGTTCCATTTTTCCTCCACACATGACGTTGTGTGTTCCCCCCAAACAATTCAACTTTGGTTTCATCAGTCCACAAAAGATTTTGCCAAAACTTCTGTGGAGTGTCCAAGTGCCTTTTTGTGAACATTAAAAGAGCAACAATGTTTTTTTTAGACAGCAGTGGCTTCCTCCTTGGAGTCCTCCCATGAACACCATTCTTGGCCATTGTTTTACATATAGTTGATGTGTGCACAGAGATATTGGACTGTGCCAGTGATTTCTGTAAGTCTTTAGCAGACACTCTAGGGTTTTTTTTTACCTCTCTGAGTATTCTGCGCTGAACTCTTGGCGTCATCTTTGGTGGACGGCCACTCCTTGGGAGAGAAGCAACAGTGCCAAACTCTCTCCATTTGTAGACAACTTCTCTGACTGTCGATTGATGAACATCCAGACTTTTAGAGATGGTTTTGTATCCTTTCCCAGCTTTATACAAATCAACAATTCTTGATCGCAGGTCTTCAGACAGCTCTTTTGAGCGAGCCATGATGCACATCACACAAGGCTTCTCATCAAGACAATTCTTACCAGGTGTGTGTTTTATAGTGGGCGGGGCAGCTTTAAGCCACTCATCAGTAATTGGACACACACCTGACTTAAATTGTTTGGTAAAAATTGGTTTCAATTGCTCTTTAAGTCTCCTTAGGCAGAGGGTTCAGTTACTTATTCCTCCCCCTTCTGTCATTGTTTGCATGCGATCCTCATTAAAATATGAAAACCTATAAATGTTTGGGTGGTTTTAGTTAAAGCGGACACTGTTTTTTCATCTGTGTGATTTTGACAAAGATCAGATCACATTTGATGGTGATTTTATGCAGAAATGTGAGAAATTCCAAAAGGTTCAGATACTTTTTCATACCACTGTGTGTGTGTGTGTGTGTGTGTGTGTGTATATATATATATATATATATATATATATATATATATATATATATATATATATATTATGGAATCATTGTATATATCCTGTTTATTCATTTTCTTTAGAACATGTGAGAGATCCTGCATTGCCATCCTATTATGTAGAATTATATTTATTGATATGTCTTCTAATAGCCCGATCTAGTGCCCGCACAAGTACTGTCCATCAACATCAAGTAAATAAGCCTTATGAGTAAAGACATAATGAAACACCGTGCGGTGATCGGGTTATTTAGGCATTTCAAGTGCTCTCGTAATCGTAAGAAATGTTTCAACTTCAGTATTCTATTTAGTAATAAAAGTGTATTTTTTAGTTTTCCAAGTTATGAAGTAGGAAGTATGTGTAATTTACTATCACTAGAATTGAAAGCTTGCTGTGGATTCATGTTTCTACGTCTGCTTCAGTCACAAGTTATAAATATCAATATTACTTTGATTATCTTATTGTTACTTCAGCTTGCTGGTGACGTAGAATCGAACCCAGGTCCTATTGTTCAGAATCACAGCTTGTTGTCCATCTTTCACCTGAATGCATGAAGTATCCGTAATAAACAGTCTTATCTATCAGAGTTTTTATCTGAATATGATATCGTATGTTTCACAGAAACCCATTTAGATTGCAAGTACAGATCATGAAATCTTAGTTTGGGAAAACTTTCACGTTCCGATATACGTCGAGACAGAAATTCATTCGGGGGTGGGGTGATGATGTATCTTTCTAAAAACCTAAGCTTTAAGAGACTTCCTGAATTAGAGAATATATTTGATGAGTCAATATGGGTTAAGATATTTTTTCCTCAAAAACCGCTCATCTTATGTACAGTTCACAGAGCAGAAAGTAATATGGACAACTTCTGGGGTAGATTTGATATTAGTATTGAAGGTGCTTTAGATATCTCAAATAAAGTTATTATTGTTGGTGATGTGAATGAAAATTTATTATCTGTATCAAATCTAAACATAACAGATATTTTAACTAGAAACAATTTACGTAATATTATAACAGAACCTACCAGGGTTACCAGGACAACCAGCACGTTGCTAGATCCAGTTATAGTCAGTGATGAAGTTGATGTTGTAGAAAGTGGTGTGATTGATTTTGACAGAACTATAAGTGATCACAAAGGTACGTTTGTTAGCATAGATGCGCACGTCTCATCAAAGGTTGCATATTCTAGAAAGGTCTGGTGTTATAAAGGTGGTGACTATGAGAAGCTAAACGCACTTATTAATGATACGGATTGGTTGTCATTGATTAGTGTCTGTTCCAACGTTGATGACGTTTGTTGTACATTTTATGATCATTTTAATGATTATATAAAACAATGTGTCCCTTCTAGAATAGTTATGATAAGACCTAATGACAAACCATGGTATGACTCAAATATTAGACGTGAAAGTAGAAAGCGGGATCGACTACAGAAAAAGGCAAAAAGAACACAGAAGGACTTTGATATTAGCAAATACAAAAAGCAGCGAAATAAAGTTAATAACATGAAATATTATGCTAAAGAACAATTCTACTCTAATCTTGATGAATTTATTTGAGTTGTATGGAGAGAATAGATCATCATATTGGAAAATGTTACGCAGTTTAATCAAGACGTCAGGTTCCACTTCTACAATTCCAGCTCTAAAAAGAAGCGTTTCTGATGAATGTCCATCAGCATTTACAGACAGAGATAAAGCTAATATGTTGAATGAATTTTTTTGAGTGTGTAACCAATCTGAATGGTGCAGACAATAAAGCTCTTCCAAATTTTGATGAATGCACTAATACTGTTATAGATAATATTAAGATAGAAGTTAATGAGATATCCGACGTAATTAAATGTCTACCTCTTCAGAAAGCTGCTGGACCAGATCAGATTACTCATCAGTTATTGAGATATACTGTTGAGTCTATAAGCCCAGTGTTGTGTATGATATTTGTAGGCCTCCGTCAGTCCCAAAGGACTATGGCTGCGCTCTGGCTGGTATCCCGGCTGGTGATACCCCCCAGTGCGCAGAGCCCGGGTAGGGAGTAATGAGGGACAGGCTGTTACCCAAGCAGCAAGTCCCCCCCCCCCGTCTCGGCGCCACCGGAAGGATCCAATGGAAAGGCAAGTGCCGATACGACTGGGTTCCGGTGCCGCTGCAGGAGAGAATCTACGGTCAATTTAGAACGGCCAATTAACCTACAGTGCACGTCTTTGGATTGCGGGAGGAAACCGGAGCACCCGGAGGAAACCCGCACAAGCACGGGGAGAACATGCAAACTCCACACAGAAACGCCCAGGCCGGGAATTGAACCCGGGCCTTCTTGCTGTGTATGATATTTAACACGTCACTTATCAGTATATCCTAGTCAATAGAAATATGCAAATGTTATGCCGCTCTACAAGAAGGGTGATAATTCTATTGTATCAAATTATCGCCTGATTTCACTGATAAGCTGTGTTGGAAAGCTGTTTGAAAGGGTTGTTTATAATTACTTTGTGGCAAATGATTTGTTCTATAAATATCAATGTGGATTCAGGAGAGGTCACTCTACTGTACAACAACTTGTTGAAATTTATAACCAGGTTTGCACATCGCTTGATAAAGATTACTATTGTATGTTTTTTTGTGATGTCTCTAAAGCATTTGATAGAGTTTGGCACATGGGGCTTATGCACAAACTAGAGAAGTATGGAGTTTGTGGAAAACTACTTGATTGGTTTAATAATTATCTAAGTGGTCGCAGTCAATCAGTTTTTGTTCATGGCTCGTTGTCTAAACCTTTGGTGTTAAAAGCTGGAGTACCTCAGGGGTCAGTTTTAGGTCCTTTCCTTTTCACTGTTTACGTAAATGAGATTGCAGATAAATTAAATTGTTTTATTTGGCTTTTCGTTGACAATAATTCATTAGGAACATTGTCAAAATAAAAGCAATTAATGGAACAGCTTCTGAATGAAAATTTAGAACTTCTGTGCAATTGGGCTAAGGATTGGTTAATTTCATATAACCCAGAAAAAACAAACTATGCTATTCACTATTAAGAGTAATCAAGATATTGATTTGCATTTTGACGGCTGTAAAGTGAAAGCAGTGGAATCTCACAAACATTTGGGTTTATGTTTTTCATCAAATGGGGGATGGCACTTTCATATTGAAAATATTGTCAAAAAGACTTCCAGAATGATAGGCTCACTTCGAAAGTTAAAATTTCTACTAAACAGAGCGACACTGTCCAAAATTTATACCGTATTTATCAGACCAAACTTTGAGTATGCATGTGAGGTATGGGACGGGTGTTCGATTGAGCAAGCCAACAGATTAGAAAAGTTCCAGCTTGAAGCTGCCCGTATTGTTACTGGACTGCCAAGATACGCTTCTTCTCAATCACTATACTTTGAAACGGGCTGGGAATTGCTGTCTGAAAGAAGGCGTGTCCATAAATTAATGTTATTTTATAAGATACACAAACATCTTACTCCAACTGTTCTCTGTGATCTACTACCTCCAGTAGTAGCGAACAGAACGAACTATCCATTAAGAAATACCCATGATTGTAGTATACCTCCTACACGATTAAAATACTCAACACTTTCATTTTTTCCATCAACAGTTAAATTGTGGAATGATGTCCCACTAGGAATCAGAGACAGCAATTCTGTAGTTTCATTTAGATCAGCGATTCGTCTAAAACCAAAATGTGCACCGGTATTTTTTTCATACGGGAAAAGGAAGTTCAATATTTTACACACAAGATTAAGATATATGTCGAGTTCACTTAATTATGATTAATTTAGAATGAATGTAAAGGATGATGCACGCTGTCAGTGTGGCCACAAGTGTGAGAATGTTTTTCACTATTTTCTAAAATGTCCCTGATATAATTTTCAACGTGAACAAATGTTAAAAACTTGAGAGCACATTGTCCATCAAAGAGCACCAATCGATATTAATCTCATTTTAAATGGCAATGCAGATTATTCTCAGAGAAAACCAGAATGTTTTCAAATGTATTTGTTTATATTTATTTGTAATACGAAACGATTCCTTTAATTCTTTTGTATATATCCTTCCCTCGTCCGTATCTTGCTGTATATTTTGTAATATAATTACTGTAACTACCTGGAGAGGGCTTTATTAAGTTGGATAAATTGTGCCCAATCCATTTCATGTTTGAATAAAATATGTTTTAATCAAATAATGGGTGCCATGATGGAGCTTAACAGTAACTAAAAACGCACACTAAAGAAGCACATGCACAAAGTATGCAAGGATGAGGAAAAAGGGGCGTTACATCATCTCAACCAATCAGCAGGAGGGAGAACAGCCATTGATTGAAATTAAATCACGTGACAGTTGCTCGGCAATCCACGAATATACAGAGCCACGAGTGCAAAACTGCAAATAGTCAAGGGCCTACTGTAATGGTTCTTTTACCTGAAACTCTCACCACAGACAGTGAGGGACATGGCCAGCCTTTGATAACCCAGTTGGCTGCACTGTGGGGGACGGCGGTGACAACCCGGTGATGGTGGGGCTTGAATCCTCCGACCTTCAGATCAGTAATCCAGTACCCTACCACTGTGCCACCACTACCTCCCACCTCCAGAACAGAAGAAGCCCAAATTCAAATTTAATTTAAATGTTATTTTAATGATAATCACGATTATGTTCATTCATCTATCATGAACGCTTTAGGAAAACTGTACACAAGCATACAAAGAAACTTTTTTTAAGTGAACTGAGAAAACAGTCGTAAATGAGACAGTCACATGTGATGTTTATATTTTTATATTTTATTAAATCTCTCTTATGTTCTCAACAGCTATACGTATAGTTAAAGCACTTTCACATTTCTTGGTGCAGACGCTCATGTAGACACTTTTCTAGATAACACATGAGACTAAGATGACCTTTGACCTTTCACAATATTCTCTGTTAAATAATCACCAGCGTTTCTAAGATTTTTTTCAGGTGTATTTCCTGCTGATTTACATAACTTGAGAAACCCTTTCACTTTTCTTTCAAACAAATGTCACTTTTTAAGATTTCAGTCTTTCTTTAAAACCAATTCACCTAAAATAATGAAAACAGACACTACATGTCAGGTCAGGATCTAAACGCTGTTTTACACACACCATCATTTACTGAGAGAACAGAGGAAGAAATGGAGAAGAAAATCACTTCATCATTCACCTCTTTTATCTACCGTGTCATTTCTTTTCATCATTATGAGCAGCGCGACACATCTGGAACCAGTGAGGATTAGAACTGATCTGCTCAAGAGATTATTAAACATGATGCTGAAGCAGGAACAAGATGCATCATCAGCATGGTGGAGAACCGTTCTAGAGTTGATAGGAAGCACAATGACATCGACAACATAAAAAAAAACCCTCTTCTCCGGAATTGATAGTGGTGGAGATCGACATTAAAGGAACGAATGGTAAGGGATGATAGCGAAGGATCAAGAACAGCAGTTCTCAGATACACAACCTCGAATAAACATCATGAACATCCTGGAACTTGAACCTCGGAAGTTTAATCTTGTCCTGGTTCATCTGCTCCACATTTCTGTGTGAAGGCTTCGGACTTAGTTTGTTAGCTTTGTATAAAGTGGGTAACGTGTGTAAAATGTGTAACGTGGACTGTGTATAAGATGAGTAAAATTGGTAACATGTATAATGAGTGTGTGATGTTTCATGCGTGTAACACGTGGAAAATATGAGTAAACTGAGTCACGTTTGTGTAATGTGTGTGTAAAGTGAGTAATGTGTATGTCATATGGGTGGGGTATGTGTATTGTGTGTATAACATGAGTAATGTGTGTAAAGCGGGTGGGGGGTGTGTAAAGTGAGTATTGTGCATGTAAAGTAGGTGAGGTTTGTGTATTCTGTGACGAAAGTGAGTAACGTGTAAATTGGGTGGTGTGTGTATTTGTAAAGTGAATCACGTGTCTGTAACATGTTTATTGTGTGAGTAAAGTGAGTAATGTGTGTAAAGTGGGTGGGGTGTGTGTATAGTGTGAGTAATGTAAGTGACGTGGGTAAAGTGGGTGGGGTGTGTATTGCAAGAGTATAGTGAGTAAGGTGTGTGTATTGTGTGTGTAAAGTGGGTGGGGTGTGTGTATTATATGAGTAATGTGTGGGTACTGTGTGTGTAAAGTGGGTGGGGTGTGTGTATTACATGAGTAATGTGTGTATTGTGTGTTTAAAGTGGAGTGCAGTGTGTGTATTACATCAGTAATGTGTGTATTGTGTGTGTAAAGTGGGTGGGATGTCTGTATTATATGAGTAATGTGTGGGTACTGTGTGTGTCAAGTGGGTGGGGTGTGTGTATCATGAGTAATGTGTGTGTATTGTGTGTGTAAAGTGGGTGGGGTGTGTGTATTATGAGTAATGTGTGGGTACTGTGTGTGTAAAGTGGGTGGGGTTTGTGTATTACATGAGTAATGTGTGCATTCTGTGTTGAAAGTGGGTGCGGTGTGTGTATTACATGAGTGGTGTGTGTATTGTGTGTGTAAAGTGGGTGGGGTGTGTGTGTATTATATGAGTAATGTGTGGGTACTGTGTGTGTGTAAAGTGGGTGGGGTGTGTGTATTACATGAGTAATGTGTGTGTATTGTGTGTGTAAAGTTTGTGGGGGTGTATTATATGAGTAATGTGTGGGTACTGTGTGTGTAAAGTGGGTGAGGTGTGTGTATTACATGAGTACTGTGTGTGTCTTGTGTGTGTAAAGTGGGTGGGGTGTGTGTAATATATGAGTAATGTGTGGGTACTGTGTGTGTAAAGTGGGTGGAATGTGTGTATTACATGAGTAATGTGTGTGTATTGTGTGTGTAAAGTGGGTGGAATGTGTGTATTATATGAGTAATGTGTGTGTATTGTGTGTGTAAAGTGGGTGGGGTGTGTGTATTATATGAGTAATGTGTGGGTACTGTGTGTGTAAAGTGGGTGGGAGCTGTATTATAGGAGTAATGTGTGTGTATTGTGTGTGTAAAGTGGGTGGGGTGTGTGTATTATATGAGTAATGTGTGGGTACTGTGTATGTAAAGTGGGTGGGGTGTGTGTATTACATGAGTAATGTGTGCATTCTGTGTTGAAAGTGGGTGCGGTGTGTGTATTACATGAGTGGTGTGTGTATTGTGTGTGTAAAGTGGGTGGGGTGTGTGTGTATTATATGAGTAATGTGTGGGTACTGTGTGTGTAAAGTGGGTGAGGTGTGTGTATTACATGAGTACTGTGTGTGTCTTGTGTGTGTAAAGTGGGTGGGGTGTGTGTATTATATGAGTAATGTGTGGGTACTGTGTGTGTAAAGTGGGTGGAATGTGTGTATTACATGAGTAGTGTAAAGTGGGTGGAATGTGTGTATTATATGAGTAATGTGTGTGTGTATTGTGTGTGTAAAGTGGGTGGGGTGTGTGTATTATATGAGTAATGTGTGGGTACTGTGTGTGTAAAGTGGGTGGGGGTGTATTACATGAGTAATGTGTGTGTGTATTGTGTGTGTAAAGTGGGTGGAGAGTGTGTATTATGTGAGTAATGTGTGGGGTGTATTACAAGAGTAATGTGTGTGTTGTGTGTGTGTAAAGTGGGTGGGGTGTGTGTATTATATGAGTAATGTGTGGGTACTGTGTGTGTAAAGTGGGTGGAATGTGTGTATTACATGAGTAATGTGTGTGTGTATTGTGTGTGTAAAGTGGGTGGGGTGTGTGTATTATATGAGTAATGTGTGGGTACTGTGTGTGTAAAGTGGGTGGGGGTGTATTACATGAGTAATGTGTGTGTATTGTGTGTGTAAAGTGGGTGGGGTGTGTGTATTATATGAGTAATGTGTGGGTACTGTGTGTGTAAAGTGGGTGGGGGTGTATTACATGAGTAATGTGTGGGTACTGTGTGTGTAAAGTGGGTGGAATGTGTGTATTACATGAGTAATGTGTGTGTATTGTGTGTGTAAAGTGGGTGGAATGTGTGTATTACATGAGTAATGTGTGAGTATTGTGTGTAAAGTGGGTGGGGTGTGTGTATTATATGAGTAATGTGTGGGTACTGTGTGTGTGTGTAAAGTGGGTGGGGTGTGTGTATTACATGAGTAATGTGTGTATTGTGTGTGTAAAGTGGGTGGAGTGTGTGTATTGTGAGTAATGTGTGGGTACTGTGTGTATAAAGTGGATGGAATGTGTGTATTACATGAGTAATGTGTGTGTATTGTGTGTGTAAAGTGGGTGGGTGGGGTGGAGTACAAGAGTAATGTGTGTGTTGTGTGTAAAGTGGGTGGGGTGTGTGTATTATATGAGTAATGTGTGTGTATTGTGTGTGTCAAGTGGGTGGGGAGTGTGTATTACATGAGTAATGTGTGGGTACTGTGTGTGTAAAGTGGATGGGGTGTGTGTATTATATGAGCAATGTGTGTGTATTGTGTGTGTAAAGTGGATGGGGTGTGGGTACTGTGTATGTAAAGTTGGTGGAATGTGTGTATTACATGAGTAATGTGTGTGTATTGTGTGTGTCAAGTGGGTGGGGAGTGTGTATTCCATGAGTAATGTGTGGGTACTGTGTGTGTAAAGTGGGTGGAGTGTGTGTATTACATGAGTAATGTGTGGGTACTGTGTGTGTAAAGTGGGTGAAGTGTGTGTATTATATGAGTAATGTGTGGGTACTGTGTGTGTAAAGTGGGTGGGGTGTGTATTATATGAGTAATGTGTATGTAAAGTGGGTGAAGTGTGTGTATTACATGAGTAATGTGTGTGTAAAGTTTGTGGGGTGTGTATTATATGAGTAATGTGTGGGTACTCTATGTGTAAAGTGGGTGGGGTGTGTGTATTACATGAGTAATGTGTGTGTATTGTGTGTGTAAAGTGGGTGGGGTGTGTGTATTATATGAGTAATGTGTATGTAAAGTGGGTGAAGTGTGTGTATTACATGAGTAATGTGTGTGTAAAGTTTGTGGGGTGTGTATTATATGAGTAATGTGTGGGTACTCTATGTGTAAAGTGGGTGGGGTGTGTGTATTACATGAGTAATGTGTGTGTATTGTGTGTGTAAAGTGGGTAGGGTGTGTGTATTATATGAGTAATGTGTGGGTACTGTGTGTGTAAAGTGGGTGGGGGGGTATTATATGAGTAATGTGTGGGTACTGTGTGTGTAAAGTGGGTGGGGTGTGTGTATTATGTGAGTAATGTGTGGGTACTGTATGTGTAAAGTGGGTGGGGTGTGTGTATTACATGAGTAATGTGTGTATTGTGTGTGTAAAGTGGGTGGGGTGTGTGTATTATATGAGTAATGTGTGGGTACTGTGTGTGTAAAGTGGGTGGGTGGGGGGTGTATTACATGAGTAATGTGTGGGTACTGTGTGTGTAAAGTAGGTGGGGTGTGTGTATTATATGAGTAATGTGTGGGTACTGTGTGTGTAAAGTGGGTGGAGTGGGGTGTATTACATGAGTAATGTGTGGGTACTGTGTGTGTAAAGGGTGGGGTGTGTGTATTATATGAGTAATGTGTGGGTACTGTGTGTGTAAAGTGGGTGGGGTGTGTGTATTATATGAGTAATGTGTATGTAAAGTGGGTGAAGTGTGTGTATTACATGAGTAATGTGTGTGTAAAGTGGACAGGGTGTGTGTATTATATGAGTAATGTGTGTGTATTGTGTGTGTAAAGTGGGTGGGGTGTGTGTATTACATGAGTAATGTGTGTGTAAAGTTTGTGGGGTGTGTATTATATGAGTAATGTGTGGGTACTGTGTGTGTAAAGTGGGTGGGGTGTGTGTATTATATGAGTAATGTATGGGTACTGTATGTGTAAAGTGGGTGGGGTGTGTGTATTACATGAGTAATGTGTGTGTATTGTGTGTGTAAAGTGGGTGGGGTGTGTGTATTATATGAGTAATGTGTGGGTACTGTGTGTGTAAAGTGGGTGGGTGGGGGGTGTATTACATGAGTAATGTGTGGGTACTGTGTGTGTAAAGGGGGTGGGGTGTGTGTATTATATGAGTAATGTGTGGGAACTGTGTGTGTAAAGTGGGTGGGGTGTGTGTATTATATGAGTAATGTGTATGTAAAGTGGGTGAAGTGTGTGTATTACATGAGTAATGTGTGTGTAAAGTGGGACAGGGTGTGTGTATTATATGAGTAATGTGTGTGTATTGTGTGTGTAAAGTGGGTGGGGTGTGTGTATTACATGAGTAATGTGTGTGTAAAGTTTGTGGGGTGTGTATTATATGAGTAATGTGTGGGTACTGTGTGTGTAAAGTGGGTGGGGTGTGTGTATTATATGAGTAATGTATGGGTACTGTATGTGTAAAGTGGGTGGGGTGTGTGTATTACATGAGTAATGTGTGTGTATTGTGTGTGTAAAGTGGGTGGGGTGTGTGTATTATATGAGTAATGTGTGGGTACTGTGTGTGTAAAGTGGGTGGGTGGGGGTGTATTACATGAGTAATGTGTGGGTACTGTGTGTGTAAAGGGGTGGGGTGTGTGTATTATATGAGTAATGTGTGGGTACTGTGTGTGTAAAGTGGGTGGGTTGGTATTATATGAGTAATGTGTGGGTACTGTGTGTGTAAAGTGGGTGGGTGTGTGTATTATATGAGTAATGTGTATGTAAAGTGGGTGAAGTGTGTGTATTACATGAGTAATGTGTGTGTAAAGTGGACGGGGTGTGTGTATTATATGAGTAATGTGTGTGTATTGTGTGTGTAAAGTTTGTGGGGTGTGTGTATTACATGAGTAATGTGTGGGTACTGTATGTGTAAAGTTTGTGGGGTGTGTGTATTACATGAGTAATGTGTGGGTACTGTGTGTGTAAAGTGGGTGGGGTGTGTGTATTATATGAGTAATGTGTGGGTACTGTGTGTCTAAAGTGGGTGGGGTGTGTGTATTATATGAGTAATGTGTGGGTACTGGATGTGTAAAGTGGGTGGGGTGTGTGTATTACATGAGTAATGTGTGTGTGTATTGTGTGTGTAAAGTGGGTGGGGTGTGTGTATTATATGAGTAATGTGTGTGTGTGTGTGTGTGTGTGTGTGTATTGTGTGTGTAAAGTAGGTGGGGTGTGTGTTGTGTGTGTATATTATATGAGTAATGTGTGGGTATTGTGTGTGTAAAATGAGTAACGTGTGTTGTGCATGTGCAACGTGAGTAAAGGAAGGTTAAAGACAAGAAGATGAGGTGATCCAGACAAACAGGATCCTCTCTCAGAGGTGAACGAGTATGAAGTGAGAATAAAATAAAGAGTTCTGTTAGGAAATGAGTGAACAGGACATGAGGAAACAGAACGTGATCTGGGTTGGACCAGGAGTTTGAAAGAGTCGTGTGGAACAGAAAGGAAGCTTGGGTGCGTGTTCTGTTCTGTGTTTCCTAGAAGGCACGAGAGATATCAAGGAATCTGATCGCAGTCGCTATGGTTACAGCGACAGCAGATCCCAGGGGAACAGACTATAAGCAGTGCATGGGTCCAATTTGAAAGGGATGTATCCTGTTGAACCCCCATGGACCACCTGAAAAACATCAACAACAACAAAAGATAAGCAGAGAATTAAAAAATTACAGTAAATTTGTGATCCAGTCAGGAAACTTTTTTTTAAGAGATAAATTGTCACTAACCCTGTGGGGTAAGTACATGAAGAGTGCTATATTTTGATGCTCTCGGTACCATAGACGTTGTAGCCCTGCCTGTAGGTGGTAAAGCCCTGCATTCCAGCTGGGGGAGTGGCTTTAAAGTTATGTGTGGAATTGCGCAGTCGGAGCTGTTTGGTCTCCTGACGAGACTTGCAGCAGAACTCGACCAGCGCCACAGTCATGGCGAGTCCCAGACCCCCAACCAGGATATAAAACACACCGGCCACGTTACTGAGACTCAGCGCACTTGTCTTATCCTGCGGAACAGAGACACACGTGCACACACGCACGCGCACACTTCTGTATCTGCCTTCACACACAGGAAGTGGAAATGTTGGAAATGGAGGTTGTTAAACAGGAAGTAATTAATAAAAGCTAAAAATTGAAATAATGATTAAAATAAATCAGAAACGGACCTTAATTTCACTCAGCAGTCTGATAAGAACTGAAATATAATCTCGACCAGAGCGTGACACCTGGGCCCTGAGTGAGCATTGCCGAAAAATATCACTACAGTGTCTAATCTAGAACAGGCGTGATCAGGACCGGTTCATCAGACTAGGACTGTGATTGGTTAAGATTTAGAATGAACTGTGGACCAGAGCGGATCACTGAGTTTGGACTGAAGTCTTGATTGGATCTGTAGTCTGGAATTGTAACTTGTGATTTTTTTCCTGGAATGATTGATGGAGTTCTATTGGGTCAGTATCTGACCGGATTCCGATCGATCAGTCGGATTTGGGCTGTGTGACCTGATGATATGATCTGTTTGACTCCGAGTAGGAATGCCTGATTTGGGGTGACGGGTTGGATTGGAGCGGACAGAAATGCAGAAGATAATCTGATGTTTGGGTTTATTTTCCAAGGTTTCATTTGGAATTTCACCTGTCTTGATTCTGCTGGACTTTGATTGGACACGAGTCTGAATTGGCAGATTATAATGAGTATGTAGATCAGACCGGCCTGATTTGGAATTCATGATTTTGAGTTGAAATTCCCAATCAGGATGGTTGTGTTTTAAATATAATTCTGACTCTTAATGGTGCAGGTTAATCTCTCTCTCTCTCTCTCTCTCTCTCTCTCATACACACTCATTCACTCACTCACTGTCTCTCAGACTCACACTATTTCAGACACTCTCACACTGTGTACCACTCTCAGAATCACACCCTCACTCTTAGACACACTTTCTCCAATACACTCAGTCTCTCTCTCCCTCAGAACGTTTCAGGAAGAAGGGTTCATGTGATGAAGGTTATGAAAGTTATAAATTGGAGGAGGATGACTAGAGATGGTGATCATAATGATGTTAAGACTATGAAAAGTAATGATGAAGAGACTTAAAAGTGATGATGATATGATGATAAACCTGTTAAAAGTGATGATGATGATGATGATGATGATGATGATGATGATGATGATGATAAACCTGTTAAAAGTGACGAGACTGTTAAAAGTGATGATGATGGTGGTGATGATTGGACTGTTAAAAGTGAAGATGAAGAGACTGTCAATAGTGATGATGATGGGACTGTTAAAAGTGAGAATGATGATGATGAGACTGTTAAAAATGATGATGATGATGATGATAATGATGGGACTGTTAAAAGTGATGATGATTATGATGTAATTGTTAAAAATGTTGATAATTATGAAACTGTTTAAAGTGATGATGATGATGATGATGATGAGACTGTTAAAAGTGATGATGGTGATGAGACTTAAATGTGTTGATGATGATGATGAGACGTGAAGTGATGATAATTATGATGAGGCTCTTAAAAATGATGATAATGATGAACCTGTTAAAAGTGATGTTGATAATGATGATGATGAGACTCTTAAAAGTGATGATGATGATGAGGAGGCTGTTAAAAGTGATGATGATGAGGCTGTTAAAAATGATGATGATAATGATGAACCTGTTAAAAGTGATAATGATGTGATGACGATGATCATGATGATGATAATGATGGGACTGTTAAAAGTGATGATGATAATGATTATGATGATGAGATTGTGGAAGATGATGACGATGAGTGTTAAAAGTGATGATTATGAGACTGTTAGAGGTGATGAAGAAACTGTTAAAAGTGATGATGGTGATGATAATGATAAATCTGTTAAAAATGGTGATTATGATAATGGTGGTGAGACCGTTAAAAGATGATGATGATGATGATGAAGAAACTTAAAAGTGATTATTTTGATGATAATCATGAAACTGTTAAAAATGATTATGGTGATGATGACGGTGGAGAAACTGTTAAAAGTGATGATGATGATGATGAGATTGTGGAAGAATATGATGATGGGACTGTTCAACATGTTGATGATGGTGGTGAGACCGTTAAAAGTGATGATGTATAAAATGATGATGAGGTTGTTAAAAGTGGCGATGATGGTGGTGGTGGATGTTATGCCCCCTCACTGAACTACTGCTGAAAACTTCACAGCTCTCAAAACTCACTGCAGGACAGTAACATGATCAGCTGATCTACTGCACAGCTTCTCATTTCAAAAAGAGACAAGCTTCACAACCCCCCCCCCCCACACACACACACAC
This sequence comes from Plotosus lineatus, assembly GCA_024760905.1. Taxonomy (NCBI): domain Eukaryota; kingdom Metazoa; phylum Chordata; class Actinopteri; order Siluriformes; family Plotosidae; genus Plotosus; species Plotosus lineatus. Next base: position 48,527,337 of record CM045740.1, read on the forward strand.
ACACACACACACACACACACAGCATTCAATTACATACATAACGCACACTGCACTCAATTACACACACAGCATTCAATCACACACACAGACACACACACTGCAATCAATCACACTCACACACACACACACACCACTCAATTCTACACACACACACAAACAGACACACACACACACACACACACACACAAAGCACTCGATTATACACACCCACAGCACTCAATTACAGACACACACAGCACTCAATAACACACACACACAGCACTCAATTATGCACACACACAAAGCACTCGATTATACACACTCGCAGCACTAAATTAGACACACACAGTACTCAATTACATCCACACACAGCACTCAATTACATACACACTGCACTCAATAACACACACACACACACACACACACACACTGCACTCAATTACTCTCTCACACACACACACACACACACACACACACACACACACACATACACACACACACACAGAAACCCATACACAGACACATAAACAATGGAGCACTCAATTACACACACACTGCACTCAATAACATACACACAGACAGCACTCAATCACACATACACTGAACTCAATTACACACACAGCACTCAATTACACACACCGAACACTCAATTATATATACACACAGCACTCAATAACACACACACACACACGCTGCACTCAATAACACACACACACACACACACACACACACACACACACACACACACACTCACACAGAGACACAAACAACACTCAATTATACACACAGCACTCAATTACACACACACACAAACAGCACTCAATCACACACACACACAACACGCACATCACTCAGTTACATACACACAGCACTAATACACACACACACACACACACACACACACACACACAGCACTTAATCACACATACACAGAGCTCTCAATAACAAACACACACAGCACTCAATTATACACACAGCACTCAATTACACACACACACACACACACACACACACACACACACACACAGCACTCAATTACATACACTCACACAGCACTCAATAGACCAAATTCACATCTTGGCTCGCGCGCGCACGGCGTCATGGGATCGCAACTACCATACAAGCTACCAATATGGCGGAAATAAACCTTGATGTGGATGAGAACTGCACTATCGATACGTTCAATTTATGTAAAGTTCCCGACCTTAGAGCATATTGCATACGTAGGGGTCTTCCTGGTTGTTCCCGCAAGTGGAAAGATGAACTTGTTGCTCTTGCATTTGCGGCGACGTTACAAAAGGTACCTATAGCTAAAGTCTGAGGAATCTAAACAAGTCCAACGTGACTCTGCCAGTTTGTTGACATTTGAAGTGAATGAGGAAAGCGTGACAATTCCCGACCCCTTGGGACTTAAAGATGGCTGGGAGACAGAAAATGACGCCTTATCAAAGTGGGCCCCGTGTATGTACGCTGACATAGCAGATTTTTTGTTAATGAAGAACCAGGCACCCCTACTAGCGTGACTTCGTAATGACTACAAAGAAGGTAAATACAAGTTTGACAGCTGTCACCAAGTGATCTGACAGCTCTTGTTTGTCTATTTTACACATTAACAGTAATCTTCAAGATCTCAGTCTATGATATTTAATGAATACGACATCGCCAATTTTTGTGGTAATTTAACAGGTAAATAAAAGGTAATATAGTCTATGAATTCGAATAAAGAACACTTTAATTATAAACTTACTGCTTAATTCAAAGTTGGCGTCCCTCCGGATCTTTCAGCTTGGTCAGGAAGGTAAATAATGTGAATGGCGGCGGACATGTACATGCGTTATTCCCAAATTTGCATGCATGTATACTGCAAATTTCCTTTTTCCAATGCTCGAGATGATAAATGCCGTTCCCACGGTTCATTAAGGCACAATGTGCACCCGGCATATCGATAACTTAAGGCTTAAGGCAGGCTTTAAGCGGCAGTTGTTAGGATGTGTTTACATACAAAAGCAAGTGGCTACAAAAAAGTTTGGTAGCAGTAACCCTTGGACCAGATATTGGGTCACGTTCCCCGCACATGCGTAATGCGAATTTGGTCTATTACATACGCACATGCACACACACACAACAAAACACTCAATTACATACACACAGCAGTGGAGGTATGCCCTGGAAAGGAGGGGAATGAAGGTTAGCCTCAGTAAGACAGAATACATGTGTATGAATGCCAAGGACCCAACAGGAACGGTGATCTTACAAGGAGCAGAGATAAGGAAGGTGGAGGATTTTAAGTACTGAGTCTCAACAATCCAGAGCAATGGAGTGTGGAAAATAGGTGAAGAAGCGTGTGCAGGCTGGTTGGAATGGTTGGAGAAAAGTGTCCGGTGTGATGTGTGATAGGAAGGTATCGGCAAAAATGAAAGGAAAAGTGTACAAGACGGTGATGAGGCCAGAGATGTTGAATGGTTTTGAAACAGTCTTCTTCTTCTTCTACTTTCGGCTGCTCCCTTCAGGGGTCGCCACAGCAAATCATCCGCCTCCACCTCACCCTGTCCTCTGCATCTTCTTTTCTGACTCCTACGACCTTCATGTCCTCCTTCACCACATCCATAAATCTCTTCTTTGGTCTTCCTCGAGGCCTTCTGCCTGGTATTTCCAACCTCAGCATCCTACTGCCAATATACTCACTATCCCTCCTCTGTACATGTCCAAACCATCTCAATCTAGCCTCTCTGACTTTGTCTTCAAAACATCTTACATGGGCTGTCCCTCTGATATACTCATTTTTGATCCTCTCCATCCTCGTTACTCCCAGAGAGAACCTCAATATTTTCATCTCCGCTATCTCCAGCTCTGCCTCCTGCCTTTTCCTCAGCGTCACTGTTTCTAAGCCATACAACATCGCTGGCCTCACCACCGTCTTGTACACTTTTCCCTTCATTCTTGCTGACACTCTCCTATCGCACATCACACCGGACACTTTTCTCCAACCATTCCAGCCTGCCTGCACACACTTCTTCACCTCTTTTCCACTCTCCATTGCTCTGGATTGTTGAGCCTAAGTACTTAAAATCCTCCACCTTCGTTATCTCTGCTCCCTGTAACATCACCGTTCCTCATGGTTCCATCATATTCACACACATGTATTCTGACTTTCTGAGGCTAACCTTCATTCCTCTCCTTTCCAGGGCATACCTCCACCTCTCTAGATTTTCCTGCACTTGTTCTCTGCTCTCACTACAGATCACAATGTCATCTGCAAACATCATAGTCCATGGAGATTCTTGTCTCACCTCGTCTGTCAGCCTGTCCATCACCATAGCAAACAAGAGGGGGCTGAGAGCTGACCCTTGATGCAGTCCCACCTCCACCTTGAATTCATCGGTCACACCGACAGCACACCTCACCACTGTCTTACATCTCTCATACATGTCCTGCACCACTCTAACATACTTCTCTGTCACTCCAGACTTCCTCATGCAATACCACAGTTCTTCTCTTGGCACCCTGTCATATGCTTTTTCCAGATCCACAAAGGCACAATGTAGTTCCCTCTGACCTTCTCTGTACTTCTCTATTAACATCCTCAAAGCAAACATTGCATCTGTGGTGCTCTTTCTTGGCATGAAACCAAACTGTTGTTCACATATGCTGACTTCTGCCCTTAGTCTAGCTTCCACTATTCTTTCCCATAACTTCATCGTATGGCTCATCAACTTTATCCCTCTGTAGTTGCCGCAACTCTGCACGTCTCCCTTGTTCTTAAAAATGGGCATCATCACACTTCTCCTCCACTCCTCCGGCATCTGCTCACTATCTAGGACCTTGTTGAATGTTCTTGTCAGAAAATCTACTGCTACCTCCCCTAGACACTTCCATAGCTCCACAGGTATATCATCAGGACCAACTGCCTTTCCATTCTTCATCCTCTTCAATGCCCTTCTCACTTCACCCTTACTGATCTTTGCTACATCCTGCTCCTCAATGGTCACCTCTTCTACTCTTTTTTCTCTCTCATTTTCCTCATTCATCAGCTCTTCAAAGTACTCTTTCTGTCTTCCCAGCACACTTCACACTTCATCAGTCAATACATTTCCCTCTCTGTCCTTTATCAATCTAACTTGCTGCACGTCCTTCCCATCTCTATTTCTCTGCTGTGCCCACCTGTATAGATCATTTTCTCCCTCTTTACTGTCCAACCTATCATACAAGTCATCATACGCCCTCTGTTTGGCCTTAGCCACTGCTACTTTCGCCTTACGCTGTGTCTCCCTGTACTCCTGTTTACTCTCTTCGGTCCTCTCTATGTCCCACTTTTTCTTAGCTAACTTGCTTTGTACACACGCCTGCACTTCCTCATTCCACCACCAAGTCTCCTTATCTACTTTCCTTCCAGAGGACACACCAAGTACTCTCCTACCTGTGTCCCTGATCACATTTGCTGTGGTTGGCCAGTCATTTGGAAGCACTTCCTGGCCACCCAAAGCCTGTTTCAACTCCTCTTTGAAGACAACACGACACTCTTCCTTTTTCAACTTCCACCACTTTGTCTTCTGCTCTGCCTTTGCCTTCTTCACCTTCCTCACCATCAGCGTCATCCTGCATACCACCATCCTATGCTGTTTGGCAACACTCTCACCCACTACTACTTTGCAGTCACTGACTTCCTTCAAATTACATCGCCTGCACAAGATGTAGTCTACCTGTGTGCTCCTTCCTCCGCTTTTATAAGTCACCCTATGCTCTTGTCTCTTCTGGAAGAAAGTATTCACCACAGCCATTTCCATCCTTTTTGCAAAATCTATCAACATCTGTCCTTCTGTGTTCCTGTCCTGGATACCAAACCTACCCATCACTTCCTCGTCCCCTCTGTTGCCTGCTCCAACATGTCCATTGAAGTCTGCACCAATGACCACTCTTTCACCTCTGGGGGTACTCTGCATCACTTCATCTAAGTCACTCCAGAATGTCTCCTTCTCTTTTAGCTCGCATCCTGCCTGTGGGGCATAAGCACTAACAACATTGAGCATTACACCTTCAATTTCTACCTTGAGACTCATCACTCTGTCTGACACTCTTTTCACTTCTAGAACATTCCTGACAAACCCCTCCTTCAAGATGACTCCTGCTCCATTTCTCTTCCCATCCACACCGTGATAAAACAGCTTAAACCCTGCTGCTAAGCTTTTAGCTTTGCTACCTTTCCACCTGGTCTCCTGAACACACAGTATGTCCACCTTCCTCCTCTGCATCATGTCAGCCAGCTCTCTACCTTTTCTTTGCATCGTTCCAACATTCAAAGTCCCTACTCTCCGTCCTAGACTCATGCCTTTCCTCTTCTCTCTCTCTGCCTACGGACACGCCTCCCGCCTCTCCTTCTTCGACGTCTTCGACCAACAGTAGTCCAATTTCCATCAGCACCCTGTTGATTGACAGCACTGATGGCGGTCGTTGTTAACCCGGGCCTCGACCGATCCGGTATGGGGGTAATACTTCTGATTTGCATCATAAAAGTTTGGCATTGGTTTTACGTTGGCTGCCCTTCCTGACACAACCCTCTGCATTTCTCCGGGCTTGGGACCGGCATGAGGGGGAGAGACCCCCACCCCACCCCCCACCCCACCCACCCCATGGCTGCATTGGCTGCACGGCAGGGAAACAGTGGCCCTGGGGAAAAGACAGGAGGCAAAGTTGGAGGTAGCAGAGATGAAAATGTTGAGGTTCTCTTTGGGAGTAACGAGGATGGATAGGATTAGGAATGAGTACATCAGAGGGACAGCACATGTAAGACCTTTTGGAGACAAAGTCAGAGAGGCTAGATTGAGATGGTTTGGACATGTACAGAGGAGGGATAATGAGTATATTGGTAATAGGATGCTGAGGTTGGAAATACCAGGCAGAAGGCCTAGAGGAAGACCAAAGAGATGATTCATGGATGTGGTGAAGGAGGACATGAAGGCAGTTGGTGTAAGAGTAGAAGATGCAGAGGATAGGGTGAGATGGAGGCAAAAGATTCGCTGTGGCGACCCCTGAAGGAAAAGCTGAAAGGACAAGAAGAAGAAGAAGAAGACACAAAGCACTCAATCACACAAACACACATGCAGCACTAAATCACACACACACACACACTGCACTCAATTACACAGACATACACACACAGCACCCAACAGCACACACACACACATACACACACACAAAATTACAAAACATTGACACAGCACTCAATTAGATACACAGAGACAGCACTCAATGACACACAAACGGCACTCAATCACACACACACACACACACACAGCACTCAATTACATACACACAGCACTAATACACACACACTGCAATCAATTACACATACATACACACACAGCACTCAGTAACACAAACAGCACTCAATTAAACACACGCAGCACTCAATCTCACACACACACACACACACACACACACACACACACACACACACACACACACAGCACTCAACATACACACTGCACTAATACACACACACTGCAATCAATTACACATACATACACACAACATTCAATAACACAAACACAAAAACAGCACTTAATAACACACGCAGCACTCAAACACACACAGCACTCAATTACACACACACACAGCACTCAATTAAACACACACACACACACACACAGAGCACTCAATTACATATAAACACATAGCGCTCAATTACACACACACATAATCACACAGATGAAAAAACAGTCTTCTTCTTTTCCTTTCGGCTTTTCCCTTCAGGGGTCGCCACAGCGAATCATCTGCCTCCATCTCACCCTATCCTTTGCATCTTCTTCTCTTACACCAACGACCTTCATGTCCTCCTTTACCACATCCATGAATCGTCTCTTTGGTCTTCCTCTAGGCCTTTTGCCTGGTAGTTCCAGCCTCAGCATCCTATTACCAATATACTCACTATCCCTCCTCTGTACATGTCCAAACCATCTCAATCTAGCCTCTCTGACTTTGTCTCCAAAACGTCTTACATGTGCTGTCCCTCTGACGTGCTCATTCCTAATCCTATCCATCCTCGTTACTCCCAAAGAGAACCTCAACATTTTCATCTCTGCTACCTCCAACTCTGCCTCCTGTCTTTTCCCCAGGGCCACTGTTTCTAACCCATACAGCATCGTTGGCCTCAACACCGTCTTGTACACTTTTCCTTTCATTTTTGCCGATACCCTCCTATCACACATCACACCGGACACTTTTCTCCAACCATTCCAACCTGCCTGCACACGCTTCTTGACCTCTTTTCCACACTCTCCATTGCTCTGGATTGTTGAGCCTAAGTACTTAAAATCCTCCACCTTTCTTATCTCTGCTCCCTGTAATCTCACCGTTCCTCTTTGGTCCTTGGCATTCATGCACATGTATTCTGTCTTACTGAGGCTAATCTTCATTCCCCTCCTTTCCAGGGCGTACCTCCAGCTCTCTAGATTTTCCTGCACTTGTTCTCTGCTCTCACTACAGATTACAATGTCATCTGCAAACATCATAGTCCATGGGGAATCTTGTCTAACCTCGTCTGTCAGCCTGTCCATCACCATAGCGAACAAGAAGGGGCTGAGAGCTGACCCTTGATGCAGTCCCACCTCCACCTTGAACTCTTCTGTCACACCGACAGCACACCTCACCACTGTCTTACATCTCTCATACATGTCCTGCACCACTCTAACATACTTCTCTGCCACTCCAGACTTCCTCACGCAATACCACAGTTCTTCTCTCGGCACCCTGTCATATGCTTTCTCCAGATCCACAAAGGCACAATGCAGCTCCCTCTGACCTTCTCTGTACTTCTCCATTAACATCCTCAAGGCAAACACTGCATCTGTGGTGCTCTTTCTGGCCATGAAACCAAACTGTTGTTTACAAATGCTGACCTCTGCCCTTAGTCTAGCTTCCACTATTCTTTCCCATAACTTCATCGTATGGCTCATCAACTTTATCCCTCTGTAGTTGCCACAACTCTGCACGTCTCCCTTGTTCTTAAAAATGGGCACCAGCACACTTCTCCTCCATTCCTCTGGCATCCTCTCACTCTCTAAGACCTTGTTAAATGTTCTTGTCAGAAAATCTACTGCTACCTCTCTTAGACACTTCCATACCTCCACCGGTATGTCATCAGGACCAACTGCCTTTCCATTCTTCATCCTCTTCAATGCCCTTCTCACTTCACCCTTACTGATCTTTGCTACATCCTGGTCCTCAATGGTCACCTCTTCTACTCTTTTTTCTCTCTCATTTTCCTCATTCATCAGCTCTTCAAAGTACTCTTTCTGTCTTCCCAGCACACTTCACACTGTCATCAGTCAATACATTTCCCTCTCTGTCCTTTATCAATCTAACTTGCTGCACGTCCTTCCCATCTCTATTTCTCTGCTGTGCCAACCTGTATAGATCATTTTCTCCTCTTTACTGTCCAACCTATCATACAAGTCATCATACGCCCTCTGTTTGGCCTTAGCCACTGCTACCTTTGCCTTACGCTGTGTCTCCCTGTACTCCTGTTTACTCTCTTCGGTCCTCTCTATGTCCCACTTCTTCTTAGCTAATCTCTTCCTTTGTACACACGCCTCCACTTCCTCATTCCACCACCAAGTCTCCTTATCTACTTTCCTTCCAGAGGACACACCAAGTACTCTCCTACCTGTGTCCCTGATCACATTTGCTGTGGTTGGCCAGTCATTTGGAAGCACTTCCTGACCACCCAAAGCCTGTTTCAACTCCTCTTTGAAGACAACACGACACTCTTCCTTTTTCAACTTCCACCACTTTGTCTTCTGCTCTGCCTTTGCCTTCTTCACCTTCCTCACCATCAGCATCATCCTGCATACCACCATCCTATGCTGTTTGGCAACACTCTCACCCACTACTACTTTGCAGTCACTGACTTCCTTCAAATTACATCGCCTGCACAAGATGTAGTCTACCTGTGTGCTCCTTCCTCCGCTTTTATAAGTCACCCTATGCTCTTGTCTCTTCTGGAAGAAAGTATTCACCACAGCCATTTCCATCCTTTTTGCAAAATCTATCAACATCTGTCCTTCTGTGTTCCTGTCCTGGATACCAAACCTACCCATCACTTCCTCGTCCCCTCTGTTGCCTGCTCCAACATGTCCATTGAAGTCTGCACCAATGACCACTCTTTCACCTCTGGGGGTACTCTGCATCACTTCATCTAAGTCACTCCAGAATGTCTCCTTCTCTTTTAGCTCGCATCCTGCCTGTGGGGCATAAGCACTAACAACATTGAGCATTACACCTTCAATTTCTACCTTGAGACTCATCACTCTGTCTGACACTCTTTTCACTTCTAGAACATTCCTGACAAACCCCTCCTTCAAGATGACTCCTGCTCCATTTCTCTTCCCATCCACACCGTGATAAAACAGCTTAAACCCTGCTGCTAAGCTTTTAGCTTTGCTACCTTTCCACCTGGTCTCCTGAACACACAGTATGTCCACCTTCCTCCTCTGCATCATGTCAGCCAGCTCTCTACCTTTTCTTTGCATCGTTCCAACATTCAAAGTCCCTACTCTCCGTCCTAGACTCATGCCTTTCCTCTTCTCTCTCTCTGCCTACGGACACGCCTCCCGCCTCTCCTTCTTCGACGTCTTCGACCAACAGTAGTCCAATTTCCATCAGCACCCTGTTGATTGACAGCACTGATGGCGGTCGTTGTTAACCCGGGCCTCGACCGATCCGGTATGGGGTAATACTTCTGATTTGCATCATAAAAGTTTGGCATTGGTTTTACGTTGGCTGCCCTTCCTGACACAACCCTCTGCATTTCTCCGGGCTTGGGACCGGCATGAGGGGAGAGACCCCACCCCACCCCCACCCCACCCACCCCATGGCTGCATTGGCTGCACGGCAGGGAAACAGTGGCCCTGGGGAAAAGACAGGAGGCAAAGTTGGAGGTAGCAGAGATGAAAATGTTGAGGTTCTCTTTGGGAGTAACGAGGATGGATAGGATTAGGAATGAGTACATCAGAGGGACAGCACATGTAAGACCTTTTGGAGACAAAGTCAGAGAGGCTAGATTGAGATGGTTTGGACATGTACAGAGGAGGGATAATGAGTATATTGGTAATAGGATGCTGAGGTTGGAAATACCAGGCAGAAGGCCTAGAGGAAGACCAAAGAGATGATTCATGGATGTGGTGAAGGAGGACATGAAGGCAGTTGGTGTAAGAGTAGAAGATGCAGAGGATAGGGTGAGATGGAGGCAGAAGATTCGCTGTGGCGACCCCTGAAGGGAAAAGCTGAAAGGACAAGAAGAAGAAGAAGAAGACACAAAGCACTCAATCACACAAACACACATGCAGCACTAAATCACACACACACACACACTGCACTCAATTACACAGACATACACACACAGCACCCAACAGCACACACACACACATACACACACACAAAATTACAAAACATTGACACAGCACTCAATTAGATACACAGAGACAGCACTCAATGACACACAAACGGCACTCAATCACACACACACACACACACAGCACTCAATTACATACACACAGCACTAATACACACACACTGCAATCAATTACACATACATACACACACAGCACTCAGTAACACAAACAGCACTCAATTAAACACACGCAGCACTCAATCTCACACACACACACACACACACACACACACACACACACACACACACACACACACAGCACTCAACATACACACTGCACTAATACACACACACTGCAATCAATTACACATACATACACACAACATTCAATAACACAAACACAAAAACAGCACTTAATAACACACGCAGCACTCAAACACACACAGCACTCAATTACACACACACACAGCACTCAATTAAACACACACACACACACACACAGAGCACTCAATTACATATAAACACATAGCGCTCAATTACACACACACATAATCACACAGATGAAAAACAGTCTTCTTCTTTTCCTTTCGGCTTTTCCCTTCAGGGGTCGCCACAGCGAATCATCTGCCTCCATCTCACCCTATCCTTTGCATCTTCTTCTCTTACACCAACGACCTTCATGTCCTCCTTTACCACATCCATGAATCGTCTCTTTGGTCTTCCTCTAGGCCTTTTGCCTGGTAGTTCCAGCCTCAGCATCCTATTACCAATATACTCACTATCCCTCCTCTGTACATGTCCAAACCATCTCAATCTAGCCTCTCTGACTTTGTCTCCAAAACGTCTTACATGTGCTGTCCCTCTGACGTGCTCATTCCTAATCCTATCCATCCTCGTTACTCCCAAAGAGAACCTCAACATTTTCATCTCTGCTACCTCCAACTCTGCCTCCTGTCTTTTCCCCAGGGCCACTGTTTCTAACCCATACAGCATCGTTGGCCTCAACACCGTCTTGTACACTTTTCCTTTCATTTTTGCCGATACCCTCCTATCACACATCACACGGACACTTCTCTCCAACCATTCCAACCTGCCTGCACACGCTTCTTGACCTCTTTTCCACACTCTCCATTGCTCTGGATTGTTGAGCCTAAGTACTTAAAATCCTCCACCTTTCTTATCTCTGCTCCCTGTAATCTCACCGTTCCTCTTTGGTCCTTGGCATTCATGCACATGTATTCTGTCTTACTGAGGCTAATCTTCATTCCCCTCCTTTCCAGGGCGTACCTCCAGCTCTCTAGATTTTCCTGCACTTGTTCTCTGCTCTCACTACAGATTACAATGTCATCTGCAAACATCATAGTCCATGGGGAATCTTGTCTAACCTCGTCTGTCAGCCTGTCCATCACCATAGCGAACAAGAAGGGGCTGAGAGCTGACCCTTGATGCAGTCCCACCTCCACCTTGAACTCTTCTGTCACACCGACAGCACACCTCACCACTGTCTTACATCTCTCATACATGTCCTGCACCACTCTAACATACTTCTCTGCCACTCCAGACTTCCTCACGCAATACCACAGTTCTTCTCTCGGCACCCTGTCATATGCTTTCTCCAGATCCACAAAGGCACAATGCAGCTCCCTCTGACCTTCTCTGTACTTCTCCATTAACATCCTCAAGGCAAACACTGCATCTGTGGTGCTCTTTCTGGCCATGAAACCAAACTGTTGTTTACAAATGCTGACCTCTGCCCTTAGTCTAGCTTCCACTATTCTTTCCCATAACTTCATCGTATGGCTCATCAACTTTATCCCTCTGTAGTTGCCACAACTCTGCACGTCTCCCTTGTTCTTAAAAATGGGCACCAGCACACTTCTCCTCCATTCCTCTGCATCCTCTCACTCTCTAAGACCTTGTTAAATGTTCTTGTCAAAAAATCTACTGCTACCTCTCTTAGACACTTCCATACCTCCACCGGTATGTCATCAGGACCAACTGCCTTTCCATTCTTCATCCTCTTCAATGCCCTTCTCACTTCACCCTTACTGATCTTTGCTACATCCTGCTCCTCAATGGTCACCTCTTCTACTCTTTTTTCTCTCTCATTTTCCTCATTCATCAGCTCTTCAAAGTACTCTTTCTGTCTTCCCAGCACACTTCACACTTCATCAGTCAATACATTTCCCTCTCTGTCCTTTATCAATCTAACTTGCTGCACGTCCTTCCCATCTCTATTTCTCTGCTGTGCCCACCTGTATAGATCATTTTCTCCCTCTTTACTGTCCAACCTATCATACAAGTCATCATACGCCCTCTGTTTGGCCTTAGCCACTGCTACTTTCGCCTTACGCTGTGTCTCCCTGTACTCCTGTTTACTCTCTTCGGTCCTCTCTATGTCCCACTTTTTCTTAGCTAACTTGCTTTGTACACACGCCTGCACTTCCTCATTCCACCACCAAGTCTCCTTATCTACTTTCCTTCCAGAGGACACACCAAGTACTCTCCTACCTGTGTCCCTGATCACATTTGCTGTGGTTGGCCAGTCATTTGGAAGCACTTCCTGGCCACCCAAAGCCTGTTTCAACTCCTCTTTGAAGACAACACGACACTCTTCCTTTTTCAACTTCCACCACTTTGTCTTCTGCTCTGCCTTTGCCTTCTTCACCTTCCTCACCATCAGCGTCATCCTGCATACCACCATCCTATGCTGTTTGGCAACACTCTCACCCACTACTACTTTGCAGTCACTGACTTCCTTCAAATTACATCGCCTGCACAAGATGTAGTCTACCTGTGTGCTCCTTCCTCCGCTTTTATAAGTCACCCTATGCTCTTGTCTCTTCTGGAAGAAAGTATTCACCACAGCCATTTCCATCCTTTTTGCAAAATCTATCAACATCTGTCCTTCTGTGTTCCTGTCCTGGATACCAAACCTACCCATCACTTCCTCGTCCCCTCTGTTGCCTGCTCCAACATGTCCATTGAAGTCTGCACCAATGACCACTCTTTCACCTCTGGGGTACTCTGCATCACTTCATCTAAGTCACTCCAGAATGTCTCCTTCTCTTTTAGCTCGCATCCTGCCTGTGGGGCATAAGCACTAACAACATTGAGCATTACACCTTCAATTTCTACCTTGAGACTCATCACGCTGTCTGACACTCTTTTCACTTCTAGAACATTCCTGACAAACCCCTCCTTCAAGATGACTCCTGCTCCATTTCTCTTCCCATCCACACCGTGATAAAACAGCTTAAACCCTGCTGCTAAGCTTTTAGCTTTGCTACCTTTCCACCTGGTCTCCTGAACACACAGTATGTCCACCTTCCTCCTCTGAATCATGTCAGTCAGCTCTCTATCTTTTCTTTGCATAGTTCCAACATTAAAAGTCCCCACTCTCAGTCCTAGACTCACGCCTTTCCTCTTCTCTCTCTCTGCCTACGGACACGCCTCCCACCTCTCCTTCTTCAACGTCTTCAACCAATAGTAGTCCAATTTCCATCAGTAACCTTGTTGATTGACAGCACTGATTGCGGTCGTTGTTAACCCAGGCTTCGAACGATCCGGTATGGAGGTAACACTTTTGATTTGCATTTCAAAGTTTGGCATTGGTTTTACGTTGGATGCCCTTCCTGACACAACCCTCTGCATTTATCTGGGCTTGGGACCGGCATGAGGGGAGAGACCCCACCCCACCCCCACCCCACCCACCCCATGGCTGCATTGGCTGCACGGCAGGGAAACAGTGGCCCTGGGGAAAAGACAGGAGGCAAAGTTGGAGGTAGCAGAGATGAAAATGTTGAGGTTCTCTTTGGGAGTAACGAGGATGGATAGGATTAGGAATGAGTACATCAGAGGGACAGCACATGTAAGACCTTTTGGAGACAAAGTCAGAGAGGCTAGATTGAGATGGTTTGGACATGTACAGAGGAGGGATAATGAGTATATTGGTAATAGGATGCTGAGGTTGGAAATACCAGGCAGAAGGCCTAGAGGAAGACCAAAGAGATGATTCATGGATGTGGTGAAGGAGGACATGAAGGCAGTTGGTGTAAGAGTAGAAGATGCAGAGGATAGGGTGAGATGGAGGCAGAAGATTCGCTGTGGCGACCCCTGAAGGGAAAAGCTGAAAGGACAAGAAGAAGAAGAAGAAGACACAAAGCACTCAATCACACAAACACACATGCAGCACTAAATCACACACACACACACACTGCACTCAATTACACAGACATACACACACAGCACCCAACAGCACACACACACACATGCACACACACAAAATTACAAAACATTGACACAGCACTCAATTAGATACACAGAGACAGCACTCAATGACACACAAACGGCACTCAATCACACACACACACACACACAGCACTCAATTACATACACACAGCACTAATACACACACACTGCAATCAATTACACATACATACACACACAGCACTCAGTAACACAAACAGCACTCAATTAAACACACGCAGCACTCAATCTCACACACACACACACACACACACACACACACACACACACACACAGCACTCAACATACACACTGCACTAATACACACACACTGCAATCAATTACACATACATACACACAACATTCAATAACACAAACACAAAAACAGCACTTAATAACACACGCAGCACTCAAACACACACAGCACTCAATTACACACACACACAGCACTCAATTAAACACACACACACACACACACAGAGCACTCAATTACATATAAACACATAGCGCTCAATTACACACACACATAATCACACAGATGAAAAAAACAGTCTTCTTCTTTTCCTTTCGGCTTTTCCCTTCAGGGGTCGCCACAGCGAATCATCTGCCTCCATCTCACCCTATCCTTTGCATCTTCTTCTCTTACACCAACGACCTTCATGTCCTCCTTTACCACATCCATGAATCGTCTCTTTGGTCTTCCTCTAGGCCTTTTGCCTGGTAGTTCCAGCCTCAGCATCCTATTACCAATATACTCACTATCCCTCCTCTGTACATGTCCAAACCATCTCAATCTAGCCTCTCTGACTTTGTCTCCAAAACGTCTTACATGTGCTGTCCCTCTGACGTGCTCATTCCTAATCCTATCCATCCTCGTTACTCCCAAAGAGAACCTCAACATTTTCATCTCTGCTACCTCCAACTCTGCCTCCTGTATTTTCCCCAGGGCCACTGTTTCTAACCCATACAGCATCGTTGGCCTCAACACCGTCTTGTACACTTTTCCTTTCATTTTTGCCGATACCCTCCTATCACACATCACACCGGACACTTTTCTCCAACCATTCCAACCTGCCTGCACACGCTTCTTGACCTCTTTTCCACACTCTCCATTGCTCTGGATTGTTGAGCCTAAGTACTTAAAATCCTCCACCTTTCTTATCTCTGCTCCCTGTAATCTCACCGTTCCTCTTTGGTCCTTGGCATTCATGCACATGTATTCTGTCTTACTGAGGCTAATCTTCATTCCCCTCCTTTCCAGGGCGTACCTCCAGCTCTCTAGATTTTCCTGCACTTGTTCTCTGCTCTCACTACAGATTACAATGTCATCTGCAAACATCATAGTCCATGGGGAATCTTGTCTAACCTCGTCTGTCAGCCTGTCCATCACCATAGCGAACAAGAAGGGGCTGAGAGCTGACCCTTGATGCAGTCCCACCTCCACCTTGAACTCTTCTGTCACACCGACAGCACACCTCACCACTGTCTTACATCTCTCATACATGTCCTGCACCACTCTAACATACTTCTCTGCCACTCCAGACTTCCTCACGCAATACCACAGTTCTTCTCTCGGCACCCTGTCATATGCTTTCTCCAGATCCACAAAGGCACAATGCAGCTCCTTCTGACCTTCTCTGTACTTCTCCATTAACGTCCTCAAGGCAAACACTGCATCTGTGGTGCTCTTTCTGGCCATGAAACCAAACTGTTGTTCACAAATGCTGACTTCTGCCCTTAGTCTAGCTTCCACTATTCTTTCCCATAACTTCATCGTATGGCTCATCAACTTTATCCCTCTGTAGTTGCCACAACTCTGCACGTCTCCCTTGTTCTTAAAAATGGGCACCAGCACACTTCTCCTCCATTCCTCTGGCATACTCTCGCTCTCTAAGACATTGTTAAATGTTCTTGTCAGAATATCTACTGCTACCTCTCCTAGACACTTCCATACCTCCACCGGTATGTCATCAGGACCAACTGCCTTTCCATTCTTCATCCTCTTCAATGCCCTCCTCACTTCACCCTTACTAATCTTTGCTACTTCCTGGTCCTCAACAGTCACCTCTTCTACTCTTTTTTCTCTCTCATTTTCCTCATTCATCAGCTCTTCAAAGTACTCTTTCCATCTTCCCAGCACGCTTCTGTCATCAGTCAGTACATTTCCCTGTCTGTCCTTTATCAATCTAACTTGCTGCACGTCCTTCCCATCTCTATTTCTCTGCTGTGCCAACCTGTATAAATCATTTTCTCCCTCCTTACTTTCCAACCGAGCATACAAGTCATCAAACGCGCTCTGTTTGGCCTTTGACACTGCTACCTTTGCCTTACGCTGTGTCTCCCTGTACTCCTGTTTACTCTCTTCGGTTTTGTCAATGTCCCACTTCTTCTTAGCTAATCTCTTCCTTTGTACACACTCCTGCACTTCCTCATTCCACCACCAAGTCTCCTTATCTACTTTCCTTCCAGATGACACACCAAGTATTCTCCTACCTGTCTCCCTGATCACATTCGCTGTAGTTGTCCAGTCATCTGGAAGCACTTCCTGACCACCCAAAGCCTGTTTCAACTCCTCCTTGAAGACAACCCGACACTCTTCCTTTTTCAACTTCCACCACTTTGTCTTCTGCTCTGCCTTTGCCTTCTTCGCCTTCCTCACCATCAGCATCATCCTGCACACCACCATCCTATGCTGTTTGGCAACACTCTCACCCGCTACTACTTTGCAGTCACGGACTTCCTTTAAATTACATCGCCTGCACAAGATGTAGTCTACCTGTGTGCTCCTACCTCCACTTTTATAAGTCACCCTATGCTCCTCTCTCTTCTGGAAGAAAGTATTCACCACAGCCATTTCCATCCTTTTTGCAAAATCTACCAACATCTGTCCTTCTGCGTTCCTGTCCTGGATACCAAACCTACCAATCACTTCCTCGTCCCCTCTGTTTCCTGCACCAACATGTCCATTGAAGTCTGCCCCAATGACCACTCTTTCACCTCTGGGGGTACTCTGCATCACTTCATCTAACTCCCTCCAGAATCTCTCCTTCTCTTCTCGCTCACATCCTGTCTGTGGGGCATAAGCACTAACAACATTGACCATCACACCTTTAATTTCTAACTTGAGACTCATCACTCTGTCTGACACTCTTTTCACTTCTAGAACATTCCTGGCAAACTCCTCCTTCAAGATGACTCCGACTCCATTTCTCTTCCCATCCACACCGTGATAAAACAGCTTAAACCCTGCTCCTATGCTTCTAGCCTTGCGACCTTTCCACCTGGTCTCCTGAACACACAGTATGTCCACCTTCCTCCTCTGCATCATGTCAGCCAGCTCTCTACCTTTTCCTGTCATAGTTCCAATATTCAAAGTCCCTACTTTCAGTCCTAGACTCATGCCTTTCCTCTTCTCTCTCTGCCTACGGACACGCCTCCCACCTCTCCTTCTTCGACGTCTTCGACCAACAGTAGTCCAATTTCCATCAGCACCCTGTTGATTGACAGCACTGATGGCGGTCGTTGTTAACCCGGGCCTCGACCGATCCGGTATGGGGGTAATACTTCTGACTTGCATCATAAAAGTTTGGCATTGGTTTTACGTTGGCTGCCCTTCCTGACACAACCCTCTGCATTTCTCCGGGCTTGGGACCGGCATGAGGGGGAGAGACACTGGTTAGTGACCCCCCCACCTCATGGCTGCATTCCAGAAAATGTTGACGGCACTGATGGCGGTCGTTGTTAACCCGGGCCTCGACCGATCCGGTATGTCATTCTTTCTTGTGATTCGCATAGTTTATTTGGCATTTGTTTTACGCCGGATGCCCTTCCTGACGCAACCCTCTGCATTTATCCGGGCTTGGGACCGGCGTGAGGGAGAGACACTGGTTTGTGCCCCCCCCTCACGGCTGCATTGTGAAAAAAAAAAACAGAAATGAAAAAACAGTGTCTGCTTTAACTAAAACCAACCAAACATTTATAGGTTTTCATATTTTAATGAGGATAGCATGCAAACAATGACAGAAGAGGGATCAATAAGTAATTGAACCTTCTGCCTAAGGAGAGATAAAGAGCAATTGAAACCAATTTTTACCAAACAATTTAAGTCAGGTGTGTGCCCAATCACTGATGAGTGGCTTAAAGCTGCCCTGCCCACTATAAAACACACACCTGGTCAGAATTGTCTTGATGAGAAGCATTGTCTGATGTGCACCATGGCTCGCTCAAAACAGCTGTCTGAAGACCTGCGATCAAGAATTGTTGATTTGTATAAAGCTGGGAAAGGATACAAAACCATCTCTAAAAGTCTGGATGTTCATCAATCGACAGTCAGAGAAGTTGTCTACAAATAGAGAGAGTTTGGCACTGTTGCTTCTCTCCCAAGGAGTGGCCGTCCACCAAAGATGACGCCAAGAGTTCAGCGCAGAATACTCAGAGAGGTAAAAAAAAAAAAAAAAAAAACCAGTGTCTGCTAAAGACTTACAGAAATCACTGGCACAGTCCAATATATCTGTGCACACATCAACTATATGTAAAACAATGGCCAAGAATGGTGTTCATGGGAGGACTCCAAGGAGGAAGCCACTCTTGTCTAAAAAAAAACCCCATTGTTGCTCATTTAATGTTCGCAAAAAGGCACTTGGACACTCCACAGAAGTTTTGGCAAAATATTTTGTGGACCGATGAAACCAAAGTTGAATTGTTTGGGAGGAACACACAGTGTCATGTGTGGAGGAAAAATGGAACAGCTCACCAACATCAACACCTCATCCCCACCGTGAAGCATGGTGGAGGGTGCATCGTGGTTTGGGGCTGTTTTGCTGCCTCGGGGCCTGGAGAACTTGCAATCATTAATGGAAAAATGAATTCAAAAGTTTATCAGGATGTTTTGCAGGAAAACCTGAGGCCATCTGTCAGACAGTTGAAGCTAAAAAGAGGATGGATGCTGCAACAAGACAATGATCCAAAACACAGATGTAAATCAACTTCAGAATGGTTTCAGAAGAACAAAATACACATTCTGAAGTGGCCAAGTCAAAGTCCAGACTTGAACCCCATTGAGATGCTGTGGCATGACCTCAACACAGCAATTCATGCCAGACATCCCAGAAATCTGACTGAACTACAGCAGTTTTGTAAAGAAGAATGGGCCAAGATTAGTCCTGATCGATGTGCCAGACTAATCTGCAGCTACAGGAAGCGTCTGGTTCAAGTTATTGCTGCCAAAGGGGGGGCCACAAAATATTAAATGTGATGGTTCAGTTATAGGGGTTTTCAAAAGAGCACAGGAAGCAGTCTCCCTTGCCCGGACGCGGGTCACCGGGGTTCCCTCCTGGAGCCGGGCCCAGGGGAGGGGCGCAAAGGCGAGCGCCTGGTGGTCGCGCTCATGCCCATGGAGCCTGGCCGGGCCGAGCCCGAAAAGGAGACAAGGGTCCGCCTTCCCATGGACCCACCACCCATGGGAGGAGTTTTAGGGGTCGGGTGCAGTGTGAGTTGGGTGGCAGCCAAAGGCATGAGTTCTGTCGGACCGATCCTCGGCTACTTACTCTGGCCCTCGGGACATGGAATGTCACCTCTCTGGTGGGAAAGGAGCCTGATTTGGTGCGTGAGGTGGAGAGATACCGACTAGATATAGTCGGGCTCACCTCAACGCATATCTTGGGCTCTGGAACCATCCATCTCGAAAGAGGCTGGACCTTCTTCTATTCTGGAGTTGCTCATGGGGAGAGGCGGCGAGCCGGTGTGGGTATTCTTGTTGCCCTCCGTCTCGGGGCCCAAATGTCTCCGTCTCCCCGGTTGACGAAAGGGTAGCTTTCCCTCCGTCTTCGGGTGGGGGGACGGGTCCTGACTGTTATTTGTGCTTATGCACCAAATGACAGTTCAGAGTACCCACCCTTTTTGGAGTCTTTGGGGGGGTGGTGTTGGAGAACGCTCCCTCGGGAGACTCACTCGTTGTCTTGGGAGACTTCAACGCCCATGTGGGAAACGATAGTGTGGCCTGAAAGGGTGTGATCGATAGGGTACGGCCTCTCCAGTCTGAATCCGAATGGTGTTTCATTGTTGGACTTCTGTGCTCGTCACAGTTTGTCTATCACGAACACCATGTTCGAACATAAGGGTGTCCATAAGTGCACTTGGCACCAGGACACCCTAGGTTGCAGTTCGATGATTGACTTTGTAGTCGTGTCATCGGACTTGCAACCGTATGTTCTGGACACTCGGGTGAAGAGAGGAGCTGAGCTGTCTACCAATCACTGCCTGGTGGTGAGTTGGCTTCGGTGGTGTGGGAGGTTGCCTTCCAGACCTGGCAGGCCTAAACGTGTAATCAGGGTCGGCTGGGAACATTTGGCGGAGTCCCCTGTCCGAGAGGCCTTTAACTCCCACCTCCGGCAGAGCTACAACCACATTCCGGAGGAGGCGGGGGACATGGAATCTGAATGGGCCATGTTTCGTGTTTCCATTGCTGAGGCAGCAGCCTATAGCTGTGGCCGTAAGGTCGTCGGTGCTTGTCGTGGTGGTAATCCCCGAACCCGGTGGTGGGCACCTGTGGTGAAGGGGGCCGTCCAGCTCAAGAAGGAGGCCTGTCGGGTTTTGTTAGCCTGTGGGACTCCTGAGGCAACAAACGGGTACCGGCAGGCCAAACGTGCTGCAGCCGAGGCTGTCGCAGATGCAAAATCTCGGGAGTGGGAGGAGTTCGGTGAGGGTCTGGAGAGTGATTATCGGTTGGCCTCAAAAAGGTTCTGGGCCACCATCCGACACCTCAGGAGGGGGAAGCAGTTCTTCACAAACACTGTTTACAGTGGAGGTGGGGAGCTGCTTACCTTGATAGGGGATGTTGTCGAGAGGTGGAGGGAATACTTTGAGGACCTCCTCAATCCCACCAACACGCCCTCCATAGAAGAGGAGGACCCTGGGGGTTCGGGTGAGGGTCCGCCCATCACTGGAGTGGAGGTCACTGAGGTTGTCAAAAAGCTCCTCGGTGGTCGAGCTCCGGGGTTGGACGAGATCTGCCCGGTATATCTCAGGGCTCTGGATGTTGTAGGACTGTTTTGGTTGACACGTCTCTGCAACATCACGTGGTCATCAGGGGCTGTACCTCTGGATTGTCAAACTGGGGTGGTGGTCCCAATTTTTAAGAAGGGGGACCGGAGGGTGTGTTCCAATTATCGGGGAATTACACTCCTCAGCCTACCTGGGAAAGTCTATGCAGGGGTACTAGAGAGGAGGATCCGACTGATAGTCGAACCTCGGATTCAGGAGGAGCAATGTGGTTTTCGTCCTGGCCGTAGCACTCTTGACCAGCTCTATACGCTCCACAGGATTCTGGAGGGGGCATGGGAGTTTGCCCAATCTGTCCACATGTGCTTTATGGATTTGGAGAAGGCTTTTGACCGTGTCCCTCGAACGATATTGTGGGGCGTGCTCCGAGAATACGGCGTTCCGGATCCGTTGCTACGAGCTATTCGGTCGCCGTATCACCGGATTCTGTTCATAATTTTTATGGACAGAATTTCTAGGCGCAGTCGAGGCGATGAGGGGTTCTGGTTTGGTGGCCATCGGATATCGTCTCTGCTTTTTGCGGATGATGTTGTCCTTTTGGCTTCATCAAGTCGGGACCTCCAGCTCTCATTGGAGCGATTCGCAGCTGAGTGCGAAGCAGCCGGGATGAAGATCAGTACCTCCAAGTCCGAGGCCATGGTTCTCAGTCGGACAATGGTGGAATGCACCCTCCGGGTCGGGAATGAGGTCCTGCCCCAAGTGGAGGAGTTTAAATATCTTGGGGTCTTGTTCACGAGTGAGGGAAGCATGGAGCGAGAGATCGACAGACGGATCGCTGCAGCCTCTGCTGTTAAGCGGTGCCTGTACCGGTCCGTCTACGTTCCAACCCTCACCTATGGTCACGAGCTTTGGGTAATGACCGAAAGAACAAGATCACGGATACAAGCGGCTGAAATGAGCTTCCTTCGCCGGGTGGCGGGGTTCTCCCTTAGAGATAGGATGAGAAGCTCCGCCATCCGGGGAGAGCTCGGAGTAGATCCGCTGCTCCTCCGCATTGAGAGGGGCCAGTTGAGGTGGCTCGGGCATCTGGTCAGAATACCCCCCGGACGCCTCCCTGGTGTGGTGTTTCGGGCATGTCCAACTGGGAAGAGACCCCGGGGTCGACCTAGAAGATGCTGGAGGGACTATGTCTCTCGGCTTGTCTTGGACCACCTCGGTGTCCCCCCGGGAGAGTTGGAGGAAGTGGCTCGGGAGAGGGACGTCTGGACCTCTTTGCTTAGGTTGCTGCTCCCGCGACCCGACCCTGGACTAAGCGGAGGAAGATGATGATGATGGTTCAGTTACTTATTCCTCCCCCTTCTGTCATTGTTTGCATGCTATCCTCATTAAAATATGAAAACCTATAAATGTTTGGGTGGTTTTAGTTTGACAAAGATCAGATCACATTTGATGGTGATTTTATGCAGAAATGTGAGAAATTCCAAAAGGTTCAGATACTTTTTCATACCACTGTACCTGATATCCCACCTTGGAAATTAAAGAGACCACATGTAAATCTGTCACTATCTAAATTTCCTAAAAATTCTTCGGATCCTTCAGTGTTTCAGTTGATGTTTGGTCAATTGAGAGATCTATATCGGGACTTTAGGGCTATTTATACAGATGACTCTCAGGATAACAACAGAGTAGCAGCCGCTACAGTCACTAATGGTTTGAATATCCAGGTTCAACTTTTGGATGGAGCTTCTATTTTTACAGCAGAATTGCGGGCAATTCTGCCTGCACTTGATATTGTGTCTTCTTACGATAGAAGCGATTTTATTATTTTCTCAGATTCTTTGTCTAGTTTAACTGCCTTCTAGGGAAATAATTTTGATAACCCTACACTTTTAAAGATTTTACAAAAGGTGCGATGATCTCATTGAGGGTGGAAAAAATATCGTGTTTGCTTGGTGTCCCAGTCAAGTTGGCATCAAAGGTAATGAGAAGTCTAATAAACTAGCGAAGGAAGCTCTTAATCATCGTGTTTCTGAGAACAAGGTCCCCTATACTGACGTAAAGTGTTGTGTAAATAGTTTTCTTTTTAGTCAGTGGCAGAGCCAGTGGGATGAAGAGACTAACAGTAAACTTCATCTCCTAAAGCCCAGTGTAAAAAGTTTATATTCTTACTCAAGTCGAACAAGTAGAAGAGAAGTAGTAGTGTTGGCCAGGACTCATATTGGCCACACGTACATTACACACAGCTATTTATTGAAAGGGGAGCCTGCGGCTGTGTGTGACACTTGTTCAGTCCCCCTGACTGTCAAGCACAGATCTTGCTGAGACTAGGTACCAGCATTTTAACGTTAACAACCTGTACGATCTTTTTACTAAATTTAATGCTTCAGTAATCCTATTGTAATGTTTTATAAATTCTGAATTTGTATTATAGTTAGCATGAATTCTATTTCTAGAGTGCTGCAAATCCGCCTAAATAACAACAGATTTTTACTGTTGGTTGGAAATGTATAGGAATGCACATCCTCAGCCAGACCAGTTTTTATTACTATTACCTTTGCATTTTTCAGTTGAGTTTTTCGTGAAAATTGATTGTTTGAGGAAAATGATTTGGTTTACCTTAGTTTCATTAATCATTTGTGATTTGAAATTGAATCTTAGTCATTGTACTTAATATAAAATAACCATGTTTGGCACAATATAACACACTAGATGTGTTGAAAGTGCCGTTAAACGTCATTCATTCATTCATTCACACACACACACACACACACACACACACACACACACACACACACACACACACACACTTATACACACACACACACACACACACACACACACACACACACACACACACACACACACACACACACACCACTCAATCACACACACAGCACTCAATTACATACACTCACACACACTTGCAGTCAGTCACTTACACACCACACTCACACTCTGGATACCCACTCTCAAACAGACTTATACAAACTCTCTCTTTCTCTCGCTCACACACACACACACACACACAGGCACTTTATAAACATTAATAGTGCTCCTTTGCTGTGATTGGCGCTGGTATTTAGAGTTCTGATCAGTCAGAGACTCGGAATCGAAAGGGGTGGAGTCAGAAATGTGGAGTAATAGTTAGGTGTCATGGTGGAGTCAGGAATGTGTGGTCAGAGGGGTAGAAATCAGGGGGTTGGAGTCCAACAGGTGGAATGAGGGGTAGTGTCAGACAGGTAAAGTCCAACTGGGTACAGTTAGGGAGTTGGAATCAGAAGGGTCGAGTCATGGGTGGAGGCAGTGGATTACAGACACATCAAAAAAAATTAATTAATTGTGAAAGTTAATCTGCAGATGGCCACCTTACACTAATTCATGGCTTCCTTTCAAAACCTCACAGCTCCTTCCCAATTACCTCACACCTCCCTTACAGGACCCTGCACTACCTCACAGATACTTCAGACTACCTCATATCTACCTCACATTATTTTACCACAACCTCACAATCACTTCACTTTCTTTACAGACTATTTACACTTCCTCAAATTAACCTCACAGACTACCTCACAGCAACCTGACACTACCTCATATCTACCTCACTTTATCTTGCCACTACCCCTCAGCTATTTCACACTAACTCATATCTATCTCACATTATCTTACCACTACCTCACAATCAATTCACTTTCTCTTACAGACTATTTTACACTGCCTCAAATCGACCTCGTATCTACCTCACAACTACTTTACACTACCTCGTATCTACCTCACATCTACTTTACACTACCTCGTATCTACCTCACATCTACTTTACACTACCTCGTATCTCCCTCACAACTACTTTAAACTACCTCGCAATCACTTCACTTTCTTTACAGACTATTTACACTTCCTCAAATTAACTTCACAGACTACCTCACAGTAACCTGACACTACCTCATATCTACCTCACTTTATCTTACCACTACCCCTCAGCTATTTCATATTATCTTACCACTACTTCACAATCACTTCACTTTCTCTTACAGACTATTTTACACTGCCTCAAATCGACCTCGTATCTACCTCACAACTACTTTACACTACCTCGTATCTACCTCACATCTACTTTACATTACCTCGTATCTACCTCACATCTACTTTACACTACCTCGTATCTACCTCACATCTACTTTAAACTACCTCGCAATCACTTCACTTTCTCTTACAGACTATTTACACTTCCTCATATCAACCTCACAGACTACCTCACAGCTACCTGACACTACCTCATATCTACCTCACTTTATCTTACCACTACCCCTCAGCTATTTCACACTAACTCATATCTACCTCACATTATCTTACCACTACCTCACAATCACTTCACTTTCTCTTACAGGCTATTTTGCACTGCCTCAAATTGACCTCGTATCTACCTCACAACTACTTTACACTACCTCGTATCTACCTCACATCTACTTTACACTACCTCGTATCTCCCTCACAACTACTTTAAACTACCTCTAATATACCTCCAAACTCTCAAACTTATACATTTCAATATTGGTTATTAAAAGTCCTTCAAGTAATAATTTAATCCATTCCTTTCGTAAAATAAAATATAAATAAGCAGTTTGCTGTGGTTTTGTTTGAGTGTTTGGGATGGACTGACCTTACTACCCGAGTCCTTGGTTCCACATTCCCCTTTATCGTACCACCACTTGTTTTTCAGCTTGTCTAAGATGCCTTGTTCACTGAGTTTCAATACTGCAAGGTTTACAGGAGTTCTTCACGAGGGAGATAACATAAATCACACCGGAGCAGCAACCAGTTCATTCATCCTACTGACACTCAGCATACTGTAACATGCACATTATGAGTTTCTTCATTTACCCAGAGGGGAGAAAGAGAGGGAAGAAAAAAAGAAAGAGAGAGAATAACTGCCGCAGCAAACAGACTGCTGTTACCAGTGATTTTGGACTCACTGTTGGCCGATAGTTCACCGCTGTATATTATTCAGTTTGTTCGTAACTGTGCAGAACACTGTGCAAACTCGGGGAAACCCCACAAAGCACTGAAACAAACAGCATCTGGTCAGGAAGCTCAAAGTAATTCACGCAGTCACACACATGAGCCAGAGCTCGCACTTATTCTGGAAAAACTGGACATTAACTAGCTTTTAACATTAACATTAGCTTTCACGAAATAGCATCTGCCTTATATTCAGTCAGAGCCACATTTAATCAGCTAAAACGATTAACTAACGCTGCTAAAGATTATCCTTTTGCTTGTTTTTGCCCTGTTCGCTCCATTGCACTATTTTCATAAGTATAAGCAAGTAATCAGAAACAAGACAAAAAGTGAGGCAGGAAGCAAGCAGACTAGGATTGGCATTACCTTTGACCTACAGTACAAGGACCTAGCGTGAAGGCTTTGAGTAATCGGCACTCACTGTTCCAGCAGAGACCACTGAGAGAAGCTGAGCGATAACCATCACTGATTGTTGTTATTATTAGTACTGCAGGACTGAGAAAGGTTCAGTCATTCATGAGGAACCCTGGCTCTAGAACACTGAGCTCCCAGCAACCACCATTCACAAAGGGGGAGGGTCCAGGCCCAACGTATTACTAACTCAAATACAGCCTGGAGGCAGAAATACAACTCAAAGGAAATATAACCATGTCAGCCATGGCATTGGCCAAGCAGAAATGAGAGCCCACCATGGGCCAATGTTGTCCCAGAGATGTCAAATCAAACGCTGTGCGCAGTTTGAGAATATGAAAGGTGGAATGAAAAAGCGGATAAATTCAAATTAATCTATGAATTAAAGACACTTTCACACACAAAATCTTCATATTCAAGGTGAAATGCTAAATTCAAAGGCTAATGCTAATAAAGCCTGCAAAACCACAAAGGACGGGGGCAAAGTGAAAGGACAGAGAGCAAACACAAAGAGAACAACACCGGCTGAAAGGTAAAACGACAATGACCCAACAAACAAATGCTGAGAGACGTGATGTACACGATTCTTTCAGTGAAAATAAAGTCATGTTGATTCTGAATACTTTATAAACCACAGGAACTTTATTAAAAGTTGTAATATTCAAATGTTTTCACATGGTTTTGTACGTGAAAGTGTGTGACGTCCATTTGCGTCACTAAATTACCAACATTGCAGCTGAACCTACATTTACAGATTGGCAGGATCGTCCTATCGCAGGGTGAGGACACGGATTCTGAACAGCGTGTTTCATTCATAAAACAATGACGATGTTGGTTCATTTCCTTGCTGTTAAATCATGACTGTTTGTAGTTCAACAGCAGCAAATATACAACACTCAACTTTAACAATAAAAAATCATTTAAACAGGGATATGTCAAAAAAAAAACTTTATGAATGCAGCCGTTGGGGGGGGGCACAAACTAGTGTCTCTCCCTCACGCCGGTCACAAGCCCGGATAAATGCAGAGGGTTGCGTCAGGAAGGGCATCCGGCGTAAAACAAATGCCAAATAAACTATGCGAATCACAAGAAAGAATGACATACCGGATCGGTCGAGGCCCGGGTTAACAACG
The DNA here is from genome assembly GCA_024760905.1 of Plotosus lineatus. Taxonomy (NCBI): domain Eukaryota; kingdom Metazoa; phylum Chordata; class Actinopteri; order Siluriformes; family Plotosidae; genus Plotosus; species Plotosus lineatus. The sequence continues at coordinate 48,555,510 of CM045740.1, forward strand.
ACCGCCATCAATGCCGTCAACCAACAGGGTGCTGATGGAAATTGGACTACTGTTGGTCGAAGACGTCGAAGAAGGAGACGCGGGAGGCGTGTCCGTTGCCAGAGAGAGAAGAGGAAAGGCACGAGTCTAGGACTGAAAGTAGGGACTTTGAGAATGTTGGAACTATGACAGGAAAAGGTAGAGAGCTGGCTGACATGATGCAGAGGAGGAAGGTGGACATACTGTGTGTTCAGGAGACCAGGTGGAAAGGTAACAAGGCTAGAAGCATAGGAGCAGGGTTTAAGCTGTTTTATCATGGTGTGGATGGGAAGAGAAATGGAGTCGGAGTCATCTTGAAGGAGGAGTTTGTCAGGAATGTCCTAGAAGTGAAAAGAGTGTCAGACAGAGTGATGAGTCTCAAGTTAGAAATTGAAGGTGTGATGGTCAATGTTGTTAGTGCTTATGCCCCACAGACAGGATGTGAGCGAGAAGAGAAGGAGAGATTCTGGAGTGAGTTAGATGAAGTGATGCAGAGTACCCCCAGAGGTGAAAGAGTGGTCATTGGGGCAGACTTCAATGGACATGTTGGTGCAGGAAACGGAGGGGACGAGGAAGTGATGGGTAGGTTTGGTATCCAGGACAGGAACGCAGAAGGACAATGTTGGTAGATTTTGCAAAAAGGATGGAAATGGCTGTGGTGAATACTTTCTTCCAGAAGAGAGAGGAGCATAGGGTGACTTATAAAAGTGGAGGTAGAAGCACACAGGTAGACTACATCTTGTGCAGGCGATGTAATTTGAAGGAAGTCAGTGACTGCAAAGTAGTAGCGGGTGAGAGTGTTGCCAAACAGCATAGGATGGTGGTGTGCAGGATGATGCTGATGGTGAGGAAGGTGAAGCAGTCAAAGGCAGAGCAGAAGACAAAGTGGTGGAAGTTGAAAAAGGAAGAGTGTCGGGTTGTCTTCAAGGAGGAGTTGAAACAGGCTTTGGGTGGTCAGGAAGTGCTTCCAGATGACTGGACAACAACAGCTAATGTGATCAGGGAGACAGGTAGGAGAATACTTGGTGTGTCATCTGGAATGAAAGTAGATAAGGAGACTTGGTGGTGGAATGAGGAAGTGCAGGAGTGTGTACAAAGGAAGAGGTTAGCTAAGAAGAAGTGGGACATTGAGAAAACTGAAGAGAGTAAACAGGAGTACAGGAAGACACAGTGTAAGGCAAAGGTAGCAGTGTCAAAGGCCAAACAGAGCGTGTTTGATGACTTGTATGCTCGGTTGGAAAATAAGGAGGGAGAAAATGATTTATACAGGTTGGCACAGCAGAGAAATAGAGATGGGAAGGACGTGCAGCAAGTTAGATTGATAAAGGACAGAGAGGGAAATGTATTGACTGATGACAGAAGTGTGCTGGGAAGATGGAAAGAGTACTTTGAAGAGCTGATGAATGAGGAAAATGAGAGAGAAAAAAGAGTAGAAGAGGTGACTGTTGAGGACCAGGAAGTAGCAAAGATTAGTAAGGGTGAAGTGAGAAGGGCATTGAAGAGGATGAAGAATGGAAAGGCAGTTGGTCCTGATGACATACCGGTGGAGGTATGGAAGTGTCTAAGAGAGGTAGCAGTAGATTTTTTGACAAGAACATTTAACAAGGTCTTAGAGAGTGAGAGGATGCAGAGGAATGGAGGAGAAGTGTGCTGGTGCCCATTTTTAAGAACAAGGGAGACGTGCAGAGTTGTGGCAACTACAGAGGGATAAAGTTGATGAGCCATACGATGAAGTTATGGGAAAGAATAGTGGAAGCTAGACTAAGGGCAGAGGTCAGCATTTGTAAACAACAGTTTGGTTTCATGCCAAGAAAGAGCACCACAGATGCAGTGTTTGCCTTGAGGATGTTAATGGAGAAGTACAGAGAAGGTCAGAGGGAGCTGCATTGTGCCTTTGTGGATCTGGAGAAAGCATATGACAGGGTGCCGAGAGAGGAACTGTGGTATTGCATGAGGAAGTCTGGAGTGGCAGAGAAGTATGTTAGAGTGGTGCAGGACATGTATGAGAGATGTAAGACAGTGGTGAGGTGTGCTGTCGGTGTGACACAAGAGTTCAAGGTGGAGGTGGGACTGCATCAAGGGTCAGCTCTCAGCCCCTTCTTGTTTGCTATGGTGATGGACAGGCTGACAGACGAGGTTCGACAAGATTCCCCATGGACTATGATGTTTGCGGATGACATTGTGATCTGTAGTGAGAGAACAAGTGCAGGAAAATCTAGAGAGGTGGAGGTATGCCCTGGAAAGGAGGGGAATGAAGATTAGCCTCAGTAAGACAGAATACATGTGCATGAATGACAAGGACCCGAGAGGAACGGTGAGATTACAGGGAGCAGAGATAAGAAAGGTGGAGGATTTTAAGTACTTAGGCTCAACAATCCAGAGCAATGGAGAGTGTGGAAAAGAGGTGAAGAAGTGTGTGCAGGCAGGTTGGAATGGTTGGAAAAAAGTGTCCGGTGTGATGTGTGATAGGAGGGTATCGGCAAGAATGAAAGGAAAAGTGTACAAGACGGTGTTGAGGCCAACGATGTTGTATGGTTTAGAAACAGTGGCCCTGGGGAAAAGACAGGAGGCAGAGCTGGAGGTAGCAGAGATGAAAATGTTGAGGTTCTCTTTGGGAGTAACGAGGATGGATAGGATCAGGAATGAGTCCATCAGAGGGACAGCACATGTAAGACGTTTTGGAGACAAAGTCAGAGAGGCTAGATTGAGATGGTTTGGACATGTACAGAGGAGGGATAGTGAGTATATTGGTAATAGGATGCTGAGGCTGGAACTACCAGGAAAAAGGCCTAGAGGAAGACCAAAGAGACGATTCATGGATGTGGTGAAGGAGGACATGAAGGTTGTTGGTGTAAGAGAATAAGATGCAAAGGATAGGGTGAGATGGAGGCAGATGATTCGCTGTGGCGACCCCTGAAGGGAAAAGCCGAAAGGAAAAGAAGATGTCAAAAAACTTTATGAATTTATAATGCTTTCCTCTCAACATTTATTATAAACGTTTCCCATTAGCCCAAGCTGTTTCAGGTTGTTCTACACGTTAAATGTTGTAATTCTTCTGGAATACTGAGGAAATGACTGAGAAGCTGTAATAACACACTTTTACCTCAGGCATCTTCAAAAACTCTCATGTTATAGTTACACACTGCAGCTTTAAATTCAAACCTAAGCTTTAAAGTTCCAGTACGTTAATCAACCTGTTTATGAGACAAAAAAAATGGAGACAGTTTTCAGAGTTACATTTGAAAGAATAAAGAGAGATTAATTTCTTACTCACACCTTCAAAAGGTAAAACAGGAGGTGCACAAGCAGAGCTGTGCTTTATTGTGTATTATTTTCTCTGTGTGTTAATGTTAACATTAAGTTTTATTGCTTCTACATTTCTCAGATTTACTTTTATTCCATGCAGTATATTTGCTGTAGATAGTTGAATTACCCCCAGCATGCATTGCAGGCCTCCAGGCAGGTGAATAAATGAGAAACATGCGGTCCTTATGTCATAACCGACTACAAACCCTCTTACCCAGCATGCTCAGCTCCTCTCCGCACAAAACTGGCAGCCATGTTGGATTTTCCAGTGGATTTAGGGTGCGAGATATCCAATCAAAGAGAATCAGAATCATGAAAGCCAATCAGAGCCACGGCACAATTTGCACCATCACAAAGGAGTGTGTGTGTGTGTGTGTGTGTGTGTGTGTGTGTGTGTGTAACAGTTTAATATAATTGGTTGAGTCTTTAATGCGCCCTTGTCTGCTACCCCTTTGATCACCACTGTACCAGCTCTAGTCTTGTTTATTACTTGTTAACCCTTTTATAAGAGTTGCTCTGTCCCAGAATGCATTGCTGCACGCTGAATGCTCATCAAAATTGTGAATGTTGAGTAAAACACAAAGAAGTGCTTTAATGGCTGTGTCCCAAAACAGTTTTGCCTCATACTCAATGTTTCACTAATGAGCGAACAACTCATCCCCCCAACACACACCTCTGGAATCATCGAGGAAGTCGATGTAGACACAGTGGAATGCTGAATAAACTCAAATGTCATGTGAATGAATGAGGTATTTTGGGAAATTATTAATTCGACTTCTCACGTGTGGCCGTCATGCTTCGTCCTCTCAAAACTCCACTGTTCGCCCTGCTGTCCCCGAGCTTCACCCCTGGCCTTTGGCCTTTAACACCAGTAATGGACCACACTGAGTGGCAGCTTCATTTCTTCAGCGGTAATATTAAATCAATCATTCTGAAACAATTAATAAAAATAATTCCCCCTTGTTGCCATGGAGATGTAAAAAGAAGCTGAAAAACACCTGCGCCACCTTTCACAACTACATGGCAACCAAAACGTTAATGACACCTCAAGCACAAGTTACACACTTACTATTGCTTGCTATCATTTCTATGAGAAGAGTTCATTGTGATCTATGTCTGTATATTATTATTATTATTATTATTATTATTATTATTAATAATAATAATAATAATAATAATAACAACAACAACAAGCTGTAACAGATGCTCGCTGCAATAGTTACTGTTGCCAGGGCCAGAGGTCACAGCCTTGCCGATTACTCTCCCCAGCCTTTTTATCTATTTGTTTGTTTGATTATTTGTTGTTGGCTGACCTTGGAGTCCCCGCCCCCGCTGCCACACTCCCCCTTGTCGTACCACCACTTGTTTTTCAGCTTGTCCAGCAGGCCCTGCTCATTCAGCTTTAACACCGCCAGGTTCACAGCACTTCTTGAAATGATAAAACATGTTGCATATAAACAACAGCCAGAGCAGTGTCGTGAGAAATCTAACATCATATCGCACTTATTAGTCCAGGAAAGATCAACACCAACACTCCGTGTGGAGTCTATACTCATCCATCATCGTCATTACTGTAATCAGATGTCTGTATGATGTGGTAACCATGTTATAAATCACATAATGCCTCATAAAGCTATTATTAATCTTTACTATCATCATCAGACCTGCCACATCATCAGCCCGTCACCATGTACACTGAACACCACACCATTTATAGCTCTATTCAGCTCCTCCAGCATCGCTACCATGTGCTTTTATTTCATCCATGCTGGTGTTCGGAGACCGATCTGAGCTTCTCCTCCTGCCATGCTGGGACCCACAAGTTCCTCCTCCAGAAAGCCTGAGACCTACAAGCCCCTCTTGACATCTTCAGACATACAAGCTACTCATCCTGCATACATGAAACCAACAAGCTCCTCTTCACAAGTTCCTCAGAGATGCATGCTCCACCTCCCACTGTCCTGGGACCTACAAGCCTTCCTCCCATTCAGAAACCTAGAAGCCCCTCCCACCACCAGCCTAAGATATACAAGCTCCTCCTCCCACCATGCTGAAACCCACAGGCTCCTCCCGCTGCCATTTTCAGACCTACAACCTCTTCCGTTTGCTGTTCTAAAACTAAGATCCTCCTCCTGAGATGTTCAAATGCCATCTTCCGTCATTCTTTGAGGCATTACAATAGATCATAAACATGTAATTACCACAATGTACAGAATGATAATTACGGTTGTAATGAATGATGAAGAGTGTAGGTAAAAATAACTTCATTAACAGAAGCACTGATTAACTGAAATTGGGAGCGGATGAGAGGCTGACTGCTTAATTGACTACCTGTATAAGTGGTGAAGTGATCTGATTGGTCAGTTGTTTATTGGCATATGGGAGTGAAAGGTGTGTCAGGACAAAGAGAGACATGGAGGGATAGTCCGTTATCAGAAGACAAAAAAAGACCATGCTAGAAAATAAACACACAACCAGAAAACACACACACGATATCGCAGGCAGAAAGGAGCAGGACTAAGAAAAACACATAAGCACAAGTGACACACACACACACACACACACACACACACACACACACACACACACACACACACTGATTGCCCTTCTGTAGAGAGAAACAAACAATAATATAAACATAATACACTCTCACACACACACACACACTCACACACACACACACACACACACACACACACACACACACACACACACACACACATACACACAACGTTACAGCCACATAAACCTCAGTAAGTAAACAGACAGAAACAAGAGGTAAAATGAGAAGGGGGGGAGAGAGCGATAGATAGAGAGAGAGAGAGAGAGAGAGAGAGAAAGAGAGGCAGAGAACGAGAAAGACAGAGAGAGTGAGACAGAAAGAGGGAGATAGACAGACAGAGAGAGAGAGAGAGAGAGACAGAGAGTAAGAGACACAGAGACAGGGACACTGACAGAGAGAGACAGAGAAAGAGAGGAAACTCTGACATAAATTTAAACAGTTAACAAAAAATATGAAGATTAAATCATGAAGCAGGAAAAAAGTATCAGAAAGAAAAAGAGCCAAAGAGAATCAAAGCAGGAACAATCTCTGAAAGGGGAAAAGATAGAAACAGTCTTGGCATCAGGGAGGGTGGCGTCATATAATAACAATACGTGTGGTCAGAGTTATTATATGACTCCACCCACCTTAATGCCGAGCCTTTAGGCGTGGCGACTCCGTAGCCCTTGGAGTCGAGGTTTCCGCCAACCTTCATTGTGTCGCATGGTTTACGCTGTTCAATGTACTCATTCATTGTAGATTCAAGCAGAAATGCAAACTTTCCTTTTGACTTCCTGACACGAGCCACGCCATCCGGAGTCGTCTTCACAAACACGGACGGCTCGGCCGACTTCATGTACGACCACATCTTCTCAAACACCGCTATCTTAGAGCGCTGAGAGACAAACAGGGAAAGAGGGGGGGGGGGTAGAGAGACAGAGAGAAACAGACAGAGAGATAGAGAGAGAGGAACAGAGAGAGAGGTGGGGGGACAAATAGGAGAGATGGGGAGAGAGAGAGAGGAAAAGATAGAGAGAGAAAGTGGGAGAAATAGAGAGAAACAGATAAGACGAGAGAGAGAGAGAGAGAGAGAGAGAGAGAGAGAGACAGAGGAAGAGAGGAACAAGGGGGGACAAATAGGAGAGATGGAGAGAGAGGAAAAGATAGAAAGAGAGAGAGTGGGAGAAACAGAGAGAAACAGATAAGATGAGAGAGAGAGAGGAACAGATAGAGAGAGAGGAGAGAGAAAGAGGAAAACATAAGGAGAAATAGGGTGAGGAACACAGAGAGAGAGAGAGAGAGAGAGAAGAACAGAGAGAGAGAAAGAGGGGGTATATAGAGAGAAAGAGACAGGGAGGAGGGTTGAGAGAAAAGGGGGGATAGAGGAGATAGAGAGATTTTATGATTTTTGAAAAAAAAATTTGAACACAAAAAGACCCCACTGGTTTGTAAAGCCTGAACAGGACGAGTACATTAAAGGAATTAGTGTAGAAAAATAAACACGCTACACACACAAACCAATAAATAAATAGATAGAAAAATAAAAGAATAAAATAAAGTAAAAAAAAAAAAAATAACTAAACATCAAAAACCCCAATAAATTTAACCACCTCGATCTCAACAGAAAAAGTATTTTTACAATCAGAGCAATTCCTCGAACCCAATATGGATGAAACAGTAACTTCGCTTCCTTCACAGAACTTAAACCGTCATCTTCACACCAAACTTTCTCACAGGACTCCGAGTCTTTCATTCATTCAACTATAATCATTAAAATCAACCATCAACCTGCTCTTTCTCATTCGGATTCAAATCCTTTCCCTGCACTTTTCTCTTCCTGCTCAGGTAAATGGCCATTTTTGATCGGTCCCGCAGAAATTTGAGCAGCTGGCACTTGGCCTTCTGTTTTTGTCGGTCCCTAAAGCCGAGAATAAACATGTGCTTCGTAAAAACCACACCATCCATCCAGAACAGCCTCGTTACCAACACAAACAGAACCTGCAGCCCGTTGCAGTCCAGGAAACAGTGAAACACCGTCGCTCTGAGGGAACAGAACCGACACCTTTCATCAACACCCCGATTCAAAATACCATTCACAGAGACAACTCCATGTAAAACCCTCCACTGTAAGGCTCCACCCCTTTTTGTTAACGGTTCTGGTCACAAACCCAGGTGGATCCTCTGTGGTGTGTCAGTCCAACCTCTAATTTTCTCTTTATTTAAAACTTTTACCATCAGTTTGTATATTATTTTGCCTGAAGTGTTACACAAGCGTACAGGTCCTGACACACCATGTTCTAAAAACCCAACCAGAACTGTCTTTAGAATCTGGGGTGAGGCTCTCAACAAGGAAGGGGTCCGTGTCTCTGAGGGGTAAAACATTCATTTAGGGAGACGATGCTGGAGTCTTCATCTGGGGAGAGCTGGTCCTTCCAGATCCTCAGCATGTTTTCCAGAAGTTTCACCGAAGAAACCCCGACAGCAGCAGAGAGAGCAGCGATGTCCTCCAGGTGTGGATTACACAGGTCAAACATGTGACCCAGTGTGGTGATGTGTGGCGCGACGTACTTCTCTGCGACAGACGGGCCAATATGATTATATGTCAATATGAACAGAAACTGGGTTAAAATCTCTGGACAATAAATCCCCCCAATATTGGCACTTTTGTGACCAAAATAAACCTGTCCGTTCCATTCTTTCCTCCAGTCGCCTTCATTGTCCACGGTGCTGTGGGTCTCCTTGGAGACAAAGTCAGAAAGGCTAGATCGAGATGGTTTGGACATGTACAGAGGAGGGATAGTGAGTATATTGGTAGTAGGATGCTGAGGTTGGAACTACCAGGCAGAAGTATATTTTATATATATATATATATATATATATATATATATACACACACACACACACACACACACACACACACCAGAAGGTTGGAGTTCGAATCTGGCCATGTCATACCATGAGACGTTAAAATTTGGGAGTTGTTGCTTCCTGCTTGGCGTTCAGCATCAAAAGGATAGGACAACGCAACAACTGGTCCCGTACAGTGGCGACGGGTACCCGGAGGGCAGGGAGAGCTGGGGTCTCATGTGTATTGAGCATACGTGTGTATGAAATTGCGCTATATAAGCATCCACAATAATAATAATAATAATAATAATACATAATTTTGTACAAAATTAAAGTTTTTACTGAATCATTACTACATTTATATATATATTTATCATAAAAGTGTGACGTAATGATGTAATGAACTTTCAGCTGGACGCAGAATGCAGGAGGCAGTGTGAGATGGCACAGAGTGGATTTATTATTCAAAGGGGAAGCACTTAAACAGAACGCACACACTAAGTACAGTACTGATCACGAAGAAAAACACAAACAACATTAAACACTAGAAGCATGGAAGTGATGGAAGACAATCTTCTGGCAAAGAGGTGAGCATGCGGTTTGTGTTTATAGGGAGTAGATGAGAGGAGTGAATTCAGGTGTAATCTACTGCAATCAGCACAAGCAGCTCAGCCACGCCCCTCAGCCGGAGCAGGGAGAAACAGAGTTAGAGAACCTAGCCGCCAAAATCAAAATCCCCCAAAAACACAGGCCATAACAAACAGAACATAAAAGAACTTGAAGTGTAATAAATTGGATAAACAAAAGGATAAACATGCTACACCTGTCTTCCTTTCGGCTTTTTCCCCCCTTTTACTCGGGAGTCGCCACAGCGAATCATCTGATTCGCACGTTTGATTTGGCAGAGGTTTTTAGGTCGGATGCCCTTCCTGTCACCCTTTTTAGCAAGGGACAGAAACACGCTGACGACTTTGCAGCTCCTCTTTACGAAAGTCAGCAATGGTTCTTTTACATCAACCTCTCACCATAGACAGTGACAGACATGGCCTGCCTTTGATAACCCAGTTAGCTGCACTGGGGGGGGGGGGGAGTGACAACCTTGTGGAGATTGGGACTCGAACCCCCAACCTTTGGATCAGCGATCCAGCGCCCTATACCACTAGACCACCACTGCCTCATAAACATGCTATGCCACAGTACATCAAATTTCACACACAAACATTGTGAACATTAACTTCAGTACTGTTGTGGAATAATAATTGAAAAAGACTTTAATACTATAGTGCTTTACAACAGTTCAGATGATTATCCTCTTCAGGCACTTCAGAGGACACTATTGTTTCTTCAGGAGAAAGTCTTATTTCTTTAGAAGAGACATCCAACGTCATTACGTTTTTCTGGCGCTTAGCCAGAGAAGAAGCACAGCATTTGAGTGGCATCAAAGAACTTAACTGGTAATTAAAACACTAAAAAATGCACATTGACAACTTGTGCGCGAATGAGAAAAAAGGGGCGTATACATCACAACCAATCAGCAGGAGGGAGACAGGCTGAATTTGAATGACAGGACAGTTACTCGGCAATCTGTGAATATGCAGGGGCACGAGTGCAAAACCACAAATAGTCAAGGGCCTACTGTACTGGGAGTGGAGTCTGTTTTTTATTTCAGACACTTCACTTGATTTGACAAGCGCTGAAAACAGATATCCATAATCCTTCATTCACAGACGACCTCGAGTGGATAGATTCACTGTGAGTAACAAGGAAGAGATCATATACCTTACACTCATCCCTGAGAGCTTGGACAATTAGGTCTCATGGGATCTTAGTCATGGAGAGCTGTGGACGTCACCTGGGATTCCATCTTGCAATTTCGTGATGATAGGATGAATGATTTTCCCTGGGGTCACTCGAGATGATGACAATTACAATTATAAATGTTTGTGATAAAGACTGTAAAATGATAAGCTCTTACTCTGAAAAACTCTTTCGTGGAACCAGAGTCAAGTGTTCCGTACGCAATTTCCGTCTGTTTAGCAAGATCTTCAGCACTCTCAATAGGGGACACCATTCGCTCTACAGTAAGGAATGCTGCCAGATTAGCCGTGTATGATGAGATAATGATCAGTGTGAAGAACCACCACACTCCTCCCACTATACGACCAGACAGAGATCTGACAGATAGAAAGATCGTGTGAGAGAGAGAGAGAGAGAGAGAGAGAGAGAGAGACAGAGAGAGAGGGTGAGAGAAAGAGAGAAAGGAGTGTGTGTGTGTGTGTGTGAGAGAGAGAGAGAGAGAGAGAGAGAGAGAAAGAGAGAGAGAGACAGAGAGAGAGAGTGTAGACACAAAAATAGAGAAGAGATAAAAGGTGAGAAATAGAGGAGGAAAAAAAGGAGAAGGATGAAAAATAGAAGAGAGAAAGAGAACACGCAGGAGGGAATCAAAAAGAAAGAGACTGCTATGAGTTCCAGACGGACATTGCTGATCCACAATCGAGATTATTCCTGAAGGATTCCACGGCTGAGTCTTGCAGCTTTACAATAATGTTAACAGCTAATAATAAACAAACCACTCAAGTTGAAGAAGGAGATGAAGAGAATGAATGATTATAGGGTAAACGAGAGATGAGACATTGAGTACATATGAGTACAAGTCAACAAGTGATGAGAGAATGAGACACTAAAACATACTCTCGTCATCAAACTCTCAGTGAGGGAGACATGCAGCAAAAACACGGTATCCCTCCAAAAGTCCTCACAGACAGAAGAGGTGGGGAGAAAAGAGAGAGAAAGAGACAGACACACAGACAGGAACACACAGAGAGAGCGAGAGAGAGAGCGGGATGGGGAGGATCAGAGAGAGAAAGTGAGAGGGAGGGAGGGAGGGGCAGAGAGAGAACGTGAGAGGGAGGGAGGGGCAGAGAGAGGGAGGGGATGAGGGACGGAGAGACAGAGACACTGAATCTGTGCAGTTTACAGTCAGCTCATGGTGAATATTCAGTTATTTTAGTTTATCTGAAAAAAAAGAAAAAAGTCAAATGGAGATAAAATTATCGGAACAACAACCCCAAAATTCTGCGACATCTGGCAGTTGGGATGGTGAAGAAGTAAATGTTTGGTATAAAAATACATAAATAAATGTACAAACATAAAACAATTAAGAAATAATGGTTGTAGAAAATAAAGATGAAGTAAAACAACATGTAGACACCATGGCCATGTGACTGAAGAACAACACAACAGTAAAATACAAAGACACAGTGAAAGAGTAGGAATGGAAGGATGAGGGGAGGAGTGATGAGAGGTGGAGGAACGAGGGGAAGAGGAGTGAGAGGTGGAGGAATTAGAGATGGAAGGGTGAGAGATGGAGGGATGGCTACCGAAGCACCAACCTTGGCGAGATATCGCATCCTTGCTGCATGAAGGCGCCAAGAGAAAACCACAGACTGTTAAAAATGCCGAAGTCGTTGGGTGGATCGGGCGGAGCCTGTGGATTCTTCATCTCGTCGCTGTTGTCCGAGTTCCACTCGTACGGACTGAATCGGCTGACGAGAAAGAGAACGACGCTGACGCCGATGTACGCAAATACAATGCACATCCAGATCTCATATGCCAGCGGGTCGAGAAACGAGAACACACCGGGCTTCGACTTCTGAGGTTTCTTTATCATGATGGATATGCCGAGGCTCATGAAGGGCTTGGAGAAGTCAATCACCTCCTCACGCACCAGAGTGATGGTCAGAGGAGCTACAGCAATATCCGCTCTCTGCAATACACACACAACCTTCGTTCAACACAGACACAACACTCTCCAGATAATAACCAGGTGATCTCTATCAGAGCCTTTCAGCTGAAGATCAATAGCATCCCTTTCATCATGAGTGTACTTCAATACTGCTTAAAAAGACAGAAAGAGACAAAACGAGATGGACAGAGAGAGAAAGATGAAAAGAAAAAAACGAGATGAAAAGAGATCGAAAGAGACAGAAAGAGAAGAAATTATCAGAGATGGAAAGAGAAAAACAAGATGGAATGAGACAAAATGAGATAGAAAGAGACCGAAAGAGAAGAAACAGACGGAGACAGAAAAAGACAAAACAAGATGGAAAGAAACAGAAAGAAATGGAGTGAACAGAAAGAGGCAAAACGAGACCAAACAAACAAAGAGAGACGTTATCCGTGTAACTACACAGCAATGTTCTTACACGCAGAACATTATTTCAAGTGAAATCTCTGCGTTCAAATCCAGAGCGATATAAAATATATATATATATATATATATATATATATATATAAATAATAGTATACGGTGGTACCTCACCTTACGAAATTAATCCATTCCAGAAGTGGTTTTGTAACCTGACTTTTTTGTAAGTTGAACCGCATTTTACATGTAAAAGGCCTGATTCATTCCAAGGCCTTCAATACTACTCCCTAAGCCCTTTAAAAATGATAAAAGTATACCTTTCAAGGCCTCCTTCTGCTTCAATATCATATCGATGGTAGACGGGTTTGGCCATATTCCTTTGTGATATCACTCAACCGCATGCCACGAGCCCGCTTCTTCTTTTCACTTGCACCAGGAATCACACACGCGTGTGTGCACAATAGGAGGCCAGCAGGGTGGGATGTTGCGAGATAGCCAATAGGAGGCCAGCGAGGTGGGATCTTGCGAGATAGCCAATGGGAGAGCAACTCACGCATTGTTTGATTTTTTGAGATGTAACGTGAATTTGTTTCGTATCCAGAGACAGAAATTTTAGGTAAATGTGTTTCGTAACCTGGATTTTTCGTTTGTTGGGTCTTTCATAAGGTGAGGTACCACTGTATATATAAATGAGAGAATATATATATATATATAATCCGAATAAAAACACTTGGAGAGTGAGGTTGACTCATCATTTGTTCACTAAACACAACTTGATTGCATCACCTCATCCATTCCCCACTCACCCCATACACCAGTTCTCCCACCATGCCGTTCCAGGTTTTTGTCTCAGGATCCCGCGCTCCGTATTTACCATCAGGAACGATGGACAGTTTGTACTTAATCCCGACATGTTTGGCGATTTCCGAAGCTAAATCCACACAGTAGCCTTCGTATCGATCGTTTCCCTCCAGCTGCATGTAACTCCTCTTATACATCACATACGGAGCTTCCTGTCAATCATACACACCTTACAATTATGAACCTCCCACCGCTGGCTTTACAGACGGCTCTACCCTGATTGGGCAGCTGAGGTATTAGAAGAATCAAGAGGTGTGTTAATTAGCAAGTGTGTGTTAATTATTAGGTGTGTGTTAATTAGGAGTTGTATTGATTATGAGATGAACATGAAGCGAAGAGTGAGGTCACCATGATGGTGGTGACGACTATTGTACGATTTTCCATTGAAGATGTTTCATTCGTCACCTGAAGCTCTGTTACATAAACAAACCTCTCAAATTCACTCCAATAACCAATCTGTGAAACACACACACACACACACATACACACATACACACGCACACACATGGACACAACATTGTGAACAGCTATTGTTGATGTTAATGAAGTAAATACACTTTATGTTTTTTAAATCATAAAACAACAAAACGAAGGTGAAAATTTTAACCCCAAATTCTAATTGTCTGTAATGTCCCACCCATCAGCTGTCACTTCCATCTCCCACTTGCTTTCTCTGAAGTGCTCATTATATTTACAAATTGCTATAAAAGTGATCATTACATAAATTTAGGGATGAACGCGGAGGAAAACGTAATCTGTAGACCTTCATGCACACGAGGTCCAAAACTGGCTAGTGCCACTGGAATTGACAGGAAGGAGACTGTTCTGTTCTTTCCAAGAACCCGTCCAATTACCTTTCTCATGCCACCAGCTTTCATCTCGTAAACATCGATAGTGTAGTTCGTACGGCGACCGAAAGAATCAAACTGGACATTTCCAGTCATTCCCTGAATCTGAACCTACAAACACAAATGAAACAAATTTTATTATATTATAAACTTTAATTCCACAAGGGAATGCATTTAACCAATCCAGAGTGAGTATACACACACACACACACACACACACACACACACACACACACACACACACACACACACAGGCAGCCACATTGGCTCAAGATGAGATTTCATTGCTAAAATCAGAAATGATGTAAATTAACTCAAATTCCAGAATTGCAGACTTGAAAGGTCCAGTCGGAAAAATCGTTCCTTGTCAGGAGTGGAATTTGTTTAATGATGTTTCATCAAATGCTTCAAGCCATTTTAACTTTTGAAAACAGGCAATTACAATAATCTATAGCTGCCGGATCATGTGATCTACAGAGGCAACATTGTACTGTTGACCTGTTACCAGCCAATCAAATGTACTGCCGTTTAACTGCACAGGTTTCTTTTCATGACAAAAAAGGGGGTTAGAATAATATAATTATTTAAGTAAAAACAGCAGAGCTGCTTAGCAGAACCAAACATGTTCTACCCAACATCACCAGGTCCTCTACCAGACTGGTTCTACCCTACGTCATCATGCAGCCCTCTACCGGACATGTTCTGCTCTATGTCATTAGGTCATTATGCCGCCCTCTACCAGACATGTTCTACCCGACGTCATCGGGTTGTTATGCCGCCCTCGACTGGACACGTTATACCCAACGTCATCAGGCCATCATGCCGCTCACTACAGGACACATTGTACCCTACATCATCAGGTAGTCATCCACCTTCTACTGGACACGTTCTACCCAACGTCATCATGTTGTCATGCCGCCCTCTCACGGACACTTTCTACTGTACATGACCAGGTTTTCATGCTGCCATCTGCCAGAAATTCCTGTGTAATTTTAATGGCAACCTGAAGGAAATTATTTGAAATCCTGATCTGCATGTACGTGTGTATTTGTGTGTGTACCATCTTCAGTGCCCTCTCAATGTCAATGCCCTGACTCCAGGGGACAGCAGGATTTGCCAAACAGTCTCCAGCGCTGCCACGACGAGAAACATCCACACGCTGACGACGCAAATAGCGAAACGCCTCTGATATCACCAACACGGCATCATGGGTTAATGCAGAGGTGTACTGCATACACAGACATACACATGTCAGCTGTAATGTGGTGTGTAATACTGATTTGTTTTTGACCTTCACAGTGAATTAAAAAGGGCTTTTTACAAACTGATATCCTTTGGTGTGTGTGTGTGTGTGTGTGTGTGTGTGTGTGTGAGTGTGTGTCTGCGTGTTCTTTCATTCATTGTCTGAACCACTTGACCCTAATTAGGGTCGTGGGGAGGCTTGTGCCAAATCTCAGCCGACTTTGGGCAAGGGCAGAGTACACCATGGACAGCTCACAAGGCTATTGTAGGGCATAAACACACTGACAGCTATCCAGCCTACTCTTGACGAAAGTCAGCAAAAGTCAAAAAGAAAGTCAGTTTCTTATACATGTGTCTTTTTTTTTTTTTTTTGGGGGGGGGGGGGGGTGGGGGGGTGGAGGAGAGACAACCTGTTGATAGTGGGGCTTGAACCCCAGACCTTGGGATCAGTGATCCAGCACCTTTACCACCAGGCCACCACTGCACTTGATGTGTGTGTGTGTGTATATACAGTGTGTACAATATTTGTGTATAGTGTGTCTCTGTCATGTATATAGTGTATACAGTGATTGTGTACAGTGTGTGTTGTATTACTCTGAGTGGTGTATCTTGGGCCTGAGGGAACTCTCTCTCATCCAGTTTATTCCATCGCGGCAGGAACTGCTGTACGATGGGATTCTGTGGGTTGATGATGTGAAATGCGGTGACATTTGCCCCACCTGAAAAAACTCTCTCTATACTTGCATTGGAGAAACCCTGGAGGTCAAAGGTTCATGGTGAAGAAGAGTTGTGTCACAGTCCATATGCTGAACAGTGCCCAAATTATATTTATACACACACACACACACACACACACACCCAAACCCACATACTACTGTACAACTACTCAAAACACATATCCACACCAGCACACACACACACACACAAATTAATACATCCTCCCACAATCACACATCCCAAACCATGCACACACACACACACACACACACACACACACACAACTAGGCAACTCAAACGAACACACACACACACACACACACACACAAATCAATACAATCTCCCACTTGCACACAACTACACATACCAAGCCATGCACACACAAACCAACACACACACAACCAGACAACTTAAACCAACACATTCTCATACCAACACTCACAACCACACACACTCTCACTCCAACTTGGACAACCCCCCATCGACACACAGACACAACCTCACCAACAAGCACAACCACACAGACACTAACAACTACATTACTGAAAACATTTTGTCATTCTATTATTCAACTCATTCATGTCAGCCAGTCAGATGTCAGTATCTGAAAATAACATGTGTCAGCCAATCAGAAACGAGACATGCCACAAAATATACACTTTAATACATACAAACAGTGATTGAGTAGAAATGTAAGAGCGTGTGTGTGAATGTGTGTCTCACCAGATTAGCCAGGATGTAATGATATCCTCGAGTGTTTCTCCCAGAGGCTACAACCTGCACAAACACACACATTTAAAAACATACACAGGATTAGATCTCACTGCAAACACTTCAGAGTGGGTCTGATTAGATCCTCTAAACACACACACGCATGTGCGTGCGCGCGCACGCACACACACACACACACACACACACACACACACACACACCAAGGCAAAGAAATATAATTTGTTCATTGCTATAAATAAAAAAGTGTGTGTGTGTGTGTATGCCCAATAAGATTATTTTTAGGCAGCAAGAAAATATTTACTTTCCTGACTTTTCTCCTGCTGTAGGACACGGTGGCCTACTTACTTACACACACACACACACACACACACACACACACACACACACACACACAGGTGGGTTCTGTAATTTTCCTTCTCTAACCTGGAAATGTTGCTGTGTGCACACAATTCCACACAAGCTCCAGTGTTTTCTATCGGTTGATTATCATCAGACTGTATGGAGATAAGTGGTGAGGTAAAGTGTGAAGGTTATGAGGTTGTAGCATCATAAAGTGGTGTGTGTACCTGCTCCAGCACAGTGTTGACGTGCTCCTCCTCACAGTCAATGATGAAGAGTTTCTCCTGACGACGTTCCATTTCCTCAATAATCCGGCGGTATTCCAGAACATCAGCAACTTTCCCAACAGAACGAACCGTCACACGCCAATCGTTCATTACTGCAGCCTCCATTACTGACTGTAGCAGAGAGAAACCTGAGACAGAGAGAGAGAGAGAGAGAGAGAGAGAGACTATATGAATCCCATACTGCTGTGTGGTGTGCGGTGCAGCATTATGTAGTGTGGTGCAACATGGTGGCACATGCTGAAGTGTAATGTATCAGGGTGCAGCGCAGTCTTTGCTTACCACCACAACCTGACCAACCTGTCTTTCGGCCAACCTGACCACTGTAACTACTCCAATCAACAAAGTTTACATTTCAGCATAGTTTATATTGACCTGAATTAATGATTGTTAATCTCACAATGGAGAGAGAGAGAGAGAGAGAGAGAGAGAGTGTACGTACTCACCTCTATCAGTGTTATACAGGTAGACAAATCTGTCCCAATTATAGTGTGTTATCATGTTAAGCACCACCCCTTTAAGGGTGGGTCTCAGCTGGAGGAAGAAATGGGCATCAGACTCAGCAGGCTGTGATGGTGTGATAAAGGAGGTGTGCAGAGCCCCAGAAAAAGACATGAGTGTGTTCACCGAGCATTGATCATAAAAACCAAATATAGCATACACACCTCGTGAGAACTGAGAACAAACTGCAGGAGAAAGAGAGTGAGCAAGAGAGAGACAGAGAGAAAGAGACAGACAGAGAGCGGGAAGGAGGGAGAAAGAGAGAGGCAGAGAGAAGATCACCGTGCTGAAGGGGGCAATATGAACAACCATCATCACAGGCTTATAGAACTGTAACTCACACACTTCAACCAAGAAAAATACAAAAACACTACAGATATCACCTCTTCATACTGTGCATACTGTGTGTGTGTGTGTGTGTGTGTGAGAGAGAGAGAGAGAGAGAGAGAGAGAGTGAGTGAGTGAGTGATCTGGAACATGCTGGTTTCCTGAGCCAGTTGTCAATATCACAGTGACCTGTACACAAACACTTTATCCAGATATTTGTGTGTGTGTGTGTGTGTGTGTGTGTGTGTGTGTGTGTGTGTGTGTGTGTGTGTGAGAGAGAGAGTTTTTGTCTTGGGGCAGAAACAAATTACAGATCAGAGTGACTTTGCCAATGTCATATATGAGAGAGAGAGAGAGAGAGAGAGAGAGAGAGAGAGAGAGAGAGAGAGAGACAGACAGACAGACAGAGAAAGAGGTAGAGAGATTCTTCTTCACTTCCTCTTTTTCAGCCACATGCTCCCTCCATGTTCTTATCTGGCCACAGCCATGTTCCCTATCAGTGCAGCTAAAGACATGACCCCTCAGAGTCACTGATATTGATTAATTTATTTCTAACTCTGAGCCAATACATACACACACACACACACACACACACACACACACACACACACACACACACACACGGAATATGGAGTCAGGGGTGGAGTGGATCACCAGGTATGCACATGTCCTCTCAGATCCTCTAATTGCACACAGATTGAAACTTCACCTAGAGCAACACTTTACATACAACATCACAGTCGAACATATTAATGTGTGAGAGTATACATGTGCATATTTATAAAACAGAGAGACTGTGTGTGTGTGTGTGTGTGTGTGTGTGTGTGTTGGTGACCCACAGGCATGTGTGATGGAAAAGCTGTCACTCTGCTCCAGATTGTCAACGTTGTAGTGCAGATGAAAAGGTTTCTCTGTGACGTTCTGATTAGTGTTATAGAGCTGAACCGCAAACCGGAATACACTGTGCTCCTGAATGGTGGAACGAAGAAAAACACCACCTTGAGAGATGGGGGTGGGGGAGAGAGAGAGAGAGAGAGAGAGAGAGAGAGAGAGAGAGTTTAATTTAAGAGAGAGTTTAATGTATCAGTTTGTAACCCTAACCCAGTTTTTAAAAATATATTTTCTTCAATTTCATACACACACAAGTGTGTTTCCTTCTTTCAGTGTGTGTGTGTGTGTGTGTGTGTGTGTGTGAGTGTGTGTGTGTGTGTGTGTGAGTGTGTGTGTGTGTGGGGGGGGGGGTCCCCTTTCACAGGCACACAGCAGTCCTACATCTCATCAGCACGACATGCAGAACTGTGTGTGTGTTAGTCTCATAATAGGTGAGTCTAACTGGCAGAGGAGGTGCATAACCTTTATTGATACTGATAATCTCAAACTTGTACAAAAATTCCCACATGAATTTAACGTGTTTGAAATTCTATATACTAACATTATGTTCCTGGGGGGGAGAATACACATGCATCTGATTCCTTTATTATTTACAGACCCCCAGGGCTGGACTCAGAACTCCAACATGAATTTGCAGATTTTGTTTCAAACCTGGTTGTTTCTTTGGATGAAGCTTTTGTTATTGGTGACTAATATTCATTTCGATAACCCACAGGATCCTTTAAGAGCAGCATTCGTATCTATCCTAGATTCAGTTGGGGGCTAATTAAATAGGATCCTCTCAGAAAGCCGCTCACACTCTCGATTTAATACTGACTTTAGGATTAAATATTGAAAATATTGTGTGTTCGTTCATTCATTTTCCATAACCGCCTAACCCTAATTAGGGTCGCAGGGAGGCTTGTTCCCATCTCAGCTGAGTACACCCTGGATGGCTCGCCAGGCCATCGCAGGGCAGAAACACGCGGATGGCTATGTAGTCTACTCTTGTCGAAAGTCAGCATTGGTTCTTTTGCATGAACCTCACAGCATAAACAGTGAGAGACACGGCCGGCCTTTGATAACCCAGTTAGTGCACTGGGGGACAATGATAACCTGTGGAGAATGGGGCTTGAACCCACAACCGTAGGATCAGTGATCCAGCACCTTTACCAGCAGGAGACCATTGCTCGCCTCCATGTTTCTGTAAAACAAAAATTATCAGAAGTGATCAGCCCTTTATTAAATGTAATAATTTATTCCCTCAGCCCTGATTGTGTACCGAAATCCTTTAAACTAGCAGTTATCAAACCTCTGATTAAAAAACCTGATTTCGACTCGTATAAGCCATCCAACTACAGAGCGACATCAAACCTCCTTTTTATCAAACCTCTCAGGTTTTACACCTGAGACAGCACTCGTTAAAGTGGTAAATGACCTACTGGTGGCCTCCAACCATGGTTGTGTCTCCCTGCTTGTGCTACTTGACCTCAGCAGAGACGCCTACCTAAAATATAGATTTTCAGTATTCTTCATGACTTTTTTCAGTATTTTTGAAAATTTTTCAGTGACACTTCTTCCACACACATGAATTAGCAACAAATGCATTTGTAAGCAATATTATTGACATATTTATTTTAGATCATACTTCAAACATAGAAGTAGGATGGCAACAACATCATATGACTCGCATGCAAAAACAGGAACTCGATAGGAAAGGTGACAGTCGAGATCAACAGAACAATAGCCTTTCATTATCGTTGCTGCCGTCCGTCGATATGGTTAATGGTGATCTTCACATAAGTTTCCATTATCATACCCATCGCTTTCGAACACGAGCACTGAAACCCTTTAGCAATGTCGGGATCTTTGAAAGCTTTTTTCACAGTCGATGTAATTCTGTCCATGGCACTTATTGACAGGTTCAAATCTAAAACACAAATCCACCATCATTGCTTCTGCATGAGTGCGTTCAATGCCTTTTCGTCCATTGATTTTTTTTTAAAGAAGTGTTTCATTCCACTGGTTTCTGACTGAACGGCCATTACCACGTGTTCAGAATGTTTTTTTCAAGTTGACATGCCTCCGACAATCGTCGTAACCTCCATGGGCGATATTCAGGACAGTTACACAAAGTTTGCAATGTGCAGACTCATTTCCTAGCTTGCTGGTTGTGAAGCACGGCCATTCTAATGAATATCGTGGAAGAAATACTTGCGACCTCTTCTTAACTTATCCCGTCACTGATCGCTTCATTGTTCTTTTATATTAGCATTAGAATTACACACAGCCATCAAGTGCTTGATCCTCAAACAACTCGAATCACGAGGCGTGCGAGCAAAAATGGTGCGATCATAAACGGAGTTATCTGCACATAGCCACGAGACATTGCAACCGCTTGGTAATTGTCGCAAAAGTCCGATTAATCGACAGCAATGATCATAGTACATCGGCCTAAACATAAAAATCCAGCATATGAAGTGAAATAATCACATTCATGATTCTCTTTTTTGTTTTCCTGTACAAAATAGCACCCTGTAACGTATCACCGTATTTACATCAACTTTCCGCATAAAATACGGACAATCCGTACTGGTAGGTATCTCTGCCTCAGAGCAGCCTTGAGACTATTAATTGTATGATTCTCCTTGACAGATTAGAAAATGTCGTTGGAGTTAAGGGAACCGCCCTCTCTTGGTTTAAATCTTATTTAACTGACTATGATCAGTTTGTAGACATAAATGTTGATTTCTCTGTACGTTCTAATGTTACATTTGCTGTTCCCCAAGGTTCTGTTCGCGGCCCGTTGTTATTCTCTCTATACATGCTCCCTTTGGGTAATATCATTTGTGATCATGGTATTTGCTTTCATTGTTATGCTGATGACACACAGCTATACATTTCAGCAAAGCCAGACAAGAGACATCAGCTTAATAAAGTTGAGAAATGTGTAAAGGACATTGGACACTGGACGCTTACTAACTTCCTCCTTTTAAACTCTAATAAGACAGAAGTTCCAGGCAGATAGAAATAAGGTTTCTGATGATGTAATAAGTTTGGATGGTGTTTCAGTCTTATCATGTGTAGCAGTAAGGCCACTCATTTTTTATTTTCTGTTTGATGGATTCGCCAAAGCGCTGGCAAAAGTGCTGCTAAAAAATAATTTTTAACTTTCCAATTCATTATTTTTGCCCCCCCGTTGATCTCTGTATTACATAATGCAGCCGTGAGGATGGGCACAAACAAGTGTTTAGAAACAGTGGCACTGAGGAAACGACAGGAGGCAGAGCTGGAGGTAGCAGAGATGAAAATGTTGAGGTTCTCTTTGGGAGTAACGAGGATGGATAGGATCAGGAATGAGTACATCAGAGGGACAGCACATGTAAAACGTCTTGGAGACAAAGCCAGAGAGGCTAGATTGAGATGGTTTGGAAATGTACAGAGGAGGGATAGTGACTATATTGGTAGTAGGATGCTGAGGTTGGAACTACCAGGCAGAAGACCTAGAGGAAGACCAAGGAGAAAATTTATGGATGTGGTGAAGGAGGACATGAAGGTAGTTGGTGTAAGACAAGAAGATGCAGAGAATAGGGTGAAATGGAGGTGGATGATTCGCTGTGGCAACCCCTGAAGGGAAAAGCCAAAAGGAAAAGAAGAAGAAGATCTCTGTATTTTATGCCAATGTGAAAAAAATATCAAATCTTAATCAGACACAAAATCGTATCTTTAAATATTATGTATAATTTTATGTGTTTGCTGCGCTTATATCTTTTATATCTAAATTAATTCTAGCATCAGGTATCGTGAGTCAAGACTCTCAGCAAGCTTTGCAAGCGACTCTAATGAAGTTCTTTAGTGACCTTCCAAGATGGCGCTCCCTAGAGAGCGGCGGCGCGGAGTTCTCAGAGACAAGGTGTTTCTTTGTTTATTTTTTGCACTATGCTTGTCTATGACCGTGTGACCCTACTACAGCTATGAGAGTGCAGTCCTTTTGGACATTTAGAATTGAGCACACTCAACTCCTATCCTGAGCTAATATGCTACCGCAGCTCAATGCTAACCGCACCCCGGATAACAATAAGCCCTGGCGGAGACGCGGCAGGCGGGGAGGCGCCGAACGATGACTCCGGCACTTGGTTAGCAGTTAGAAGGTTAGGAGTGGAAGGTTTGCACTCCCAGTCAGACTGTTTACAAATGTTCAGTCTCTGCGAAACAAGATGGATGAGCTTCATGCTCAGATTGCAATGCAGAGGGATCTACAGGACTGTTCCATGATGTGTTTCTGCGAAACATGGCTCCAGGAGAGGACACCCGACGAGGCAATTACACCAGCCGGCTACACAGCTTTCAGGGAGGACAAGAGCACTGCGGATAGTGGCAAGGCCCGCGGCGGTCCTCGTTAATAAACCTGGTGTACTGACTGTAGATCATCTCGAAATCTTGCTCTGCGAATGTGGAATATCTAACTTTGAAGTTGTGGTCATTTTGTTTACACAGAGAACTGTTCATTTTTTCTCCCCAAGCAAAATAATGGGCATAGTACAATATAAATCTAATATATTTATAATAATATAATATAATTTAGTGCAATTTAATTTATTGTTGTTGTATCTACTGACTTATTTATTCATTGTATTAATATTATTATCATTATTATCATTTTATTTTTATTATTATTATTATTATTATTATTATTATTATATTGCCCCTCCCTGAATCGCCACCTTATCGTGGTGGAGGGGTTTGCGTGACCGAATGATCCTAGGAGCTATGTTGTTGGGGGCATAATGCCCTGGGTAGGGTCACCCAAGGCAAACAGGTCCTGGGTGAAGGTCCAGACAAAGTGCGATTCAGAAGACCCTTATGACGGAGAGACATCCAAGGAAGCAGTCTCCCTTGTCCGGACGAGGGTCACCATGTTTTCCCCCCCCTGGAGCCAGACCCGGGGAGGGGCTCGAAGGCGAGCCCCTGGTGGTCGGGCTTCTGCCCATGGAGCCTGGCCGAGCCTAGACCGAAAAGGAGACGTGGGTCCCGCCCTCCCATGGACCCACCACCCGTGGGAGGAGTTTTAGGGGTCGGGTGTGTTCTGTCGGACCCATCCTCGGCTACTTACTCTGACCCTCGGGACATGGAATGCCACCTCCCTGGCGGGGAAGGAGCTTGATCTGGTGTGTGAGGTGGAGAGATACCGACTAGATATAGTCGGGCTCACCTCAAAGCATAGCTTGGGCTCTGGAACTATCCATCTCGAGAGAGGCTGGACCTTCTTCGATTCTGGAGTTGCTCATGGGGAGAGGCGGTGAGCCAGTGTGGGTATTCTTGTTACCCCCTGTCTCGGGGCCCAAATGTTGGGGTTCTCCCCGGTTGACGAAAGGATAGCTTCCCTCCGTCTTCAGGTGGGGGGTACAGGTCCTGACTGTTATTTGTGCTTATGCACAAATAATGCGTACTGTCCAGTTGCTCCTCTTACTGGAAAAAAAGGGTTTCAAGGTCTCCAAGCCCAAGTTACAGTTCTGCCTCCCCACTGTGATATATCTGGGCTATGAACTCTCTCACGGGATAAAACGCCTTACTCAGGATCGCGTCAAGATCATAGTGGACACTCAGAAGCCTGCCACTAAACAAGCGCTCCTGGCTTTCCTGGGGCTCATTAACTACTGCCGCCAATGGATCCCAGACTGTTCCTTTTATGACAAACGTTTACGCTCTGCCGTGGCTCACACTGACCCTCTCCATCAACCCTTGGTCTGGACTGAGGACATGCTGGACGCATTCAAAGCCCTGAAGTTGGCCCTATGCTCCGCGCCGGCTCTCGGGCTCCCGAATTACAACAAACCCTTTCATCTCTACGTCGCTCACCAGGCCGGCACGGCTTCTGGAGTCTTGGCGCAGGACCACGGGGGGGGACTTAGGCCTTGTGCTTTCCTCTCCAAAACTCTAGATACTGTGGCTCAGGGTTTACCTGCCTGTCTCCGCGCTGTCGCTGCCAGTGCGGTGTTAGTTCTCGAAGCAGAAAAAATAGTGCTCTCTCATCCACTGGTTTTACACACCAGCCATCAGGTTAGGCATATCCTTAATACTCTGTCTACACAACACATGTCTTCTCAACGTCGTTCAGGTTACGAGGCCATCCTTTGTGCTACTGACAACCTAACTATATCCTGTTCCTCCTCCCTAGATAACGTGGCGCAGGCTCTACAGCGCCTGCTTAATGCTCATGACGACTGCGAACCATTGGAACATGACTGCATGGACACCATTGTTCATGACACCAGCATTAGATCCGACTTAATGTCTACTCCTCTCTCCACAGGTCTCTCCCTGTTTGTAGGCGGGTCATGCTCGAAACCCTCCGACGGAGTGTTCCTCTGCGACTCACGCAGTATGTTCCTTACGGACCAAGTTTTGGAAGCGTACTCGCTTCCCTTTAATTCCGCTCAAGCAGCAGAGTTATATGCGCTCACTCGGGCATGCACTCTCGCTTCCGACCAGGATGTTACTATATACACTGACTCTCGTTACGCTTTTGGGGTGGCGCATGATTTCGGCCGTATCTGGCAATCTCGTGGTTTCACTGCTGCTGACGGTAAGCCCATTTCACATTCCACCTTAGTCCAGGATCTTATTGTGTCCTGCAATCTCCCGCTCCGTTTAGCGATCGTAAAGACCAGCGGTCATTCCTCTGACCACACTGATGAGGCACGAGGTAACTCTTTGGCTGACCGCGCGCGGCTAAACAGGCTGCCTCGCTCGGCTCCATGCCGCCGTTCCTGCAGCCCGCTGGTGTCAACTTCACACATGCTTAGCGCCCTCCTCCTGACTTGGATCTGAAATCCCTTCAGTCCTCGGCATCCACAGAAGACACTGATTTTTGGTCCTCGCAGGGCTCTCAGCCCTCGGGTGACGGCATTCTACTCGATTCGACCGTCGCTTATGTCTGCCCACGCACTGCCTTCCTTTCCTCGTCCGCGAGTTTCACGGGCCTACACATCGCGGTCGAAGAGGGGTGGTGACAGATATGGAAAAAGATTTTTGTATACGACAACTAGCCTCTACGGTGCACAGCATTCTGGAAAAATGCCTGATTTGTGCACAGAACAATGTGTCCAAACCACATGCATCACATCAGCATCTGCCGGAACCAGATACTCCCTTCCAGGAGTGGCAGATAGATTTTACTCACATGCCCCGGCAGGGCCCCTTTAAATATCTATTGGTTATCGTGGATAAATTTTCCCGGTGGGTCGAAGCTTTCCCGTGTGGGAACGAAAACGCCCGAGTAGTGGTTCAAAAGTTATCACAGGAAATTATTCCCAGATATGGCCTCCCGTTGGGTATTGATTCGGACAAAGGCACACCATTCACCTCAAAAGTCACTCAACTGTTGGCACAAGAGCTAGAGATCAATTGGCGTTTCCATGTCCCATATCACCCTCAGTCCTCCGGAATCGTGGAACGAACAAACAGAACCATTAAAGGAAAATTACGAAAAGCAATGCACGCCACCGGATCCAGGAATTGGGTTTCGGTGCTGCCTGTGGTCCTAGCGGATCTGCGGATGACCTCGCAGGTGGCCTTAGGGAATCTATCCCCTTATGAAGTGGTAATGGGGAGACCCTTTCCTGCTCCTTGGAGGAAGGGAAAGCAGGCTTTGGGTACGGAAGATCTAGACATACACATGAGCGAGTATGCCGTGGGCCTTGTTAAGGTCCTAAATGACTATTGGGAACGCACTAATCAGAATACTTCGGTCCCGGCCGATGCAAGCACTCATGCCTTCAAGGTAGGAGACAAGGTGCTGGTCAAGAAATTTGTGAAACTAAATTCCTCTTTGGGAGACTCTCCTTACAGTGAGCCCACGGGGATACTCGCTGTAACTCGTACCGCCGTACTAACTGACCTCTTTCCACAGTGGATCCATGCTACCAGACTGAAGAAAACTCCACAATGAAGTGTTGTATTGTTTGTTTTTGTGTGACCATGATGTTGTCTATCTTTATTACCTCTGTTCCAGGTCTTAAGACACATATATCACCTAAGAGGGGAGAAGTGTTTTCTAACGGATTCGGCTCAACATAAGCTTACGAGTACCACCTTTACACCCTCTCGTACTGGGAACGGATAACCAAAAATATCCTGTGTTATACCCTCCATGTTCTGCTCTTGCTCGGGCTGATGTGCTCAGCCCCGGGTCTTTGTACATATTACCGTCATCCTGAAAATAACATGTTCTGGCAGTATTTGAATTTTACTGTGAAACGTGATGTAACTTTAGAAGAATGTATTGTTTGCTCTCTGTTTCCTCCATTCCCTTTTTGGTATCTTCACTCCATATTTAACCATGCTTGTGCCTGTATGCATTTGTCTGCTGTTGGTGTGTGTGTTCGGACCTTGCATCCTTAGGTGTCTGCTGAATCGTGTGTGGGCCCTGATGGACGCTTTCAGTGGACCAAAGTATACGCAACTGGATGCGCAGTCCGACGGCACCTCTTACCCTTCGTCCCGGGTGTAGTGAGGGGTCGGGATCTTGAGGGGACCCGAGTATCTCGAGGCAGTGGGCGAAGGGCGTCGTAGCTCAAGCTGCCCTTCAAGCACAGACCCCGATCAACCGCGGTCCCTGGTCTCCTGAAAGATCCCGACCTTCGACACCCGCTGAACCTTTGTGTATTCTGCAACGATTTATTAACGAATGATTTATACTTCATGAACATTAAAGTATAAAAGAGGGGAACTGTTAGAATATAGGATATATCTCTGACCTAATACGTACGAATGATTGAATCATGAAGCAAGAAGTTCTCCTTATCCTGTTGTGCCCCGATGTCCTAGGTTTTGTGTAAAACATCAACCAGCCCTAACTGGATGTTCGAGGCTGTCTCTCTTTTGTCACCACATACCTACGTACGAATGCAAACAGTTACGTAACCAACATACCAACAATCCAACATGATAGGGTGCTATCCACACACACATATCCACACACACATACACCCACACACACACACACATACACATATACACACACACACACCCCCACCCTATGTTATGACGAAGGTACTTTGACCAAGGACAAGGACATATGACATATGACTTTGACCAAGGACATATGACTCTGTGATTATCTGCTTGCAAAAACAAAGAAACTGCATAAAAAGCTTGTGCTCAGAAACACCCTCTGAGCAGTAGATGAATAAACCAGATTGATTTTACTCGTATGGTTTGTTGTCTTCTGTTCCCGGAGCGCTCTAAGACGTTGAGATACAGGAATCCAGATCGTGCAGGTTTACATAAGAGCTTCTACAGAGAGAGAGTTCTTACAGGTGCCCATAAGTGCACTTGGCACCAGGACACCCTAGGTCGCAGTTCAATGGTTGACTTTGTAGTTGTGTCATCAGACTTGCGGCCGAATGTTAACAGAGGAGCTGAGCTGTCTACCGATCACCTCCTGGTGGTGAGTTAGCTTCGGTGGTGGGGGAGGCTGCCTTCCAGACCTGCCAATCAGGCCTAATCAGGGTCTGCTGAGAACGTTTGGTGGAGTCCCCTGTCCGAGAAGCCTTTAACTCCCACCTCCGGCAGAGCTACAACCACGTCCCGGAGGAGGCGGGGGACATGGAATCCAAATGGGCCATGTTTCCTGCCTCCATTGCTGAGACAGCAGCCCATAGCTTTGGCCAGAAGGTCATCGGTGCTTGTTGTGGCGGTAACCCCCAAACCCGGTGGTGGACACCTGCGGTGAAGGGGGCCGTCCAGCTGAAGAAGGAGGCCTATCGTGTTTTATTAGCCTGTGGGACTCCCGAGGCAGCAAACAGCTACCGGAAGGCCAAACGTGCTGCAGTCGAGGCTGTCGCAGACGCAAAATCTCGGGCGTGGGAGGAGTTCAGTGAGGGCCTGGAGAGTGATTATCAGTTGGCCTCAAAAAGGTTCTGGACTGCCATTCGACACCTCAGGAGGAGGAAGCAGTTCACAAACACGGTTTACAGTGGAGGTGGGGAGCTGCTTACCTCGACTGCGGATGTCGTCAAGAGGTGGAGGGAATACTTTGAGGACCTCCTCAATCCCACCAAAACGCCATCTGTGGAAGAGGAAGACCCTGGGGGTTTGGGTGAAGGTACACCCATCACTGGAGTGGAGGTCACTGAGGTTGTTTAAAAACTACTCGGTGGCTGAGCTCCGGGGTTGGACGAGATTCCATTTTCATTTCATTCATTTCATTTATTTATTAATGACCACACAACCAAGTTGGTGGAATTTGCTGTCGGTACAGCACTCAGCTATGACAAAAGTTACAAAGGACATTAACAACACACATCATACAACAAAGACAGCACACATGAAACCAAATGATTACAAACATATCCATAACAACTACAGTAATAACGGACAACAAAAAGACAAACAAGGCTGTAATGTACATTCAGTGCAAAGAGTTCAGAGTCCTTATGACTGTAGGGAAGAAACTGTTCTTGAAACGGGATGTTCTGGTGGGTAAAGATCGATATCGCCTCCTAGAGGGCAGCGGTTGAAACAAATGATGGGCAGGGTGAGAGGGATCAGAGATGATTTTTTGTGCTCTTAAGATTGAGCGTTTATGATATATTGATTGGACTGATGGAAGGGGGGAGCCAATGATCCTGGATGATTTATTGACAATGCGCTGTAGTTTTTTCTGTGATTTGCTGTCTAGGCTGCCATACCAAACCGTTATGGATGAAGTGAGAGTGCTCTCAATGATGGCGGAGTAGAAACGGAGGAGGAGATTTGTTTTCACTCCAAGTTTCTTGAGCTGTCTCAGGAAAAACAGTCTTTGGTGGACTTTTTTGTGAATGTAATCTGTGTTAGTGTTCCATTTTAGTGTATTGTTAATGTGAGTGCCGAGAAATTTGAAAGAGTCAGTTATCCGCCCGGAATATCTCGGGACACTGGATGCTGTAGGACTGTCTTGGTTGACACGTCTCTGCAACATCGCGTGGTCATCAGGGGCTGTACCTCCCGATTGGCAAACTGGAGTGGTGGTCCCAATTTTTAAGAATGGGGACCGGAGGATGTGTTCCAGTTATCGGGGAATCACACTCCTCAGCCTACCCGGGAAAGTTTATGCAGAGGTACTAGAGAGGAGGATCTGACCGATAGTTGAACCTCGGATTCAGGAGGAACAATGTGGTTTTTGTCCTGGCCGTAGCACTCTTGATCAACTCTATACGCGCCACAGGATTCTGGAGGGGGCATGGGAGTTTTCCCAATCTAGCCACATGTGTTTTGTGGATTTGGAGAAGGCTTTCAACCGTGTCCCTCAAACAATCTTGTGGGGGCGTGCTCCAAGAGTATGGCGTTCCGGACCCGTTGTTACGGGCCTTTCGGTCGCTGTATCACCGGAGCCAGAGTTTGGTCCGTATTGGCAACAACAGGTCAAATTCATTTCCGGTGGGAGTTGGAGTCCGCCAAGGCTGTCCTTTGTCAGCGATTCTGTTCAGTCAGACAAAGGTGGAATGCACCCTTCGGGTCGGTAATGAGGTCCTGTCCCAAGTGGAGGAGTTTAAGTATCTTGGGGTCTTGCTCATGAGTGAGGGAAGGATGGAGCGAGAGATCGACAGACGGATCGCTGCAGCCTCTGCTGTTAAGCGGAGCGTGTACCAGTCCGTCGTGATGAAGAAGGAGCTGAGCCACAAGGCGAAGCTCTCAATTTACCAGTTGATCTACGTTCCAACCCTCACCTATGGTCACAAGCTTTGGGTAGTAACCGAAAGAACAAGATCACGAATACAAGCGGCTGAAATGAGCTTCCTTCGTCGGGTGGCGGGGTTCTCCCTTAGTGATAAGGTACGAAGCTCTAACATCCCTAGAGAGCTCGGAGTAGAGCCGCTGCTCCTCCGCATTGAGACTGGCCAGTTGAGGTGGCTCGGGCATCTGGTCAGAATGCCTCCCGGGTGCGGTGTTTCGGGCATGTCCAACCAGGAAGAGACTCCGGGGTCGACCTAGAACACGCTGGAGGGATTATATCTCTCAGCTTATCTGGGACCGCCTCGGTGTCCCCCCCCGGGAGAGTTGGAGGAAGTGGGACGTCTGGACCTCTTTGCTTAGGTTGCTGCCCCTGCAACCCGACCCTGGACTTAGTGGAAGATGATGATGATTATTTTGTTATTATATTGTTTTCTGCACCTGTGTAAGGTAATCTTTTTTAAATACAGCATAAGATTTTATGTAATTATTTTATACTAAGACTCTGCACGACCGCACAAGAATTCCTGTGTGTAACAGCACAAATAGCAAATTAACGTCTTGAATCTTTAAATATTATGTATAATTTTGTGTGTTCACCTTCGAGATTGCGCTTACATGTTTATACCCAAATGAATTCTCACATCAGGTATCGTGAGACTCCCAGCATGCTTTGTGAGCGACTCTAATGAACAGATAATGCATTGTGTTGAGAAATATGTAATTTGCACACTGTATTTGATGATATTCCCAGCACTTCTATAGCCATCAACCAGATATTATACATAAATAAATTTTAAGTCACGAAACCTTCCTGTGCTATTTATATCAATAAAATAACAAAAAAAAATTTAAGTTTTCCCTCTGACATTTTTTTTTTCAAAATTGTAAATAATATTTTAAATGTAGTGGCCTTAATTTTTTTTCTTATTTCCTCCGACATCACTAAATTTGTGCTGAAAAATCCGTCAAGCAGAAAATAAAAAAAAGAGTGGCCAAAAGGACCTTGGAATGATTATTGATGCTGGTCTTGCATTTGAAACTCATGTCAATAATGTTACTTGATAATGTTACTTGCCTTCAACATCTCAGGATTGTTGCTAAAATAAGAAATATGATGTCACTGCATGATGCAGAAAAATTTGTTCATGCTTTTGTGACCTCGAGATTAGATTATTGTAATGTGTTACTGTCTGGATGTTCTAATAGATAATAATAAACAAGCTCCAGTTAGTCCAGAATGCAGCAGTGAGAGTTGTTACTGGAACCAGAAGACACAAGTATATCACCCCACCCTTATTTACACTACACTGATTACCAGTTACATTTCACATCGAATATCAAATACGACTTTTAATCTATAAAGCACTTAATGATCTCGTGTCACATTATCTTAGTGAACTTCTTGTCGTTTCTGATCCGACACGCCCCCTTAGATCACAAGGTGAAGGATGCTTAGCAATACCGTGAATAATGAAGACTACTGCAGGGGGCGGAGCTTCTCTTACAAAGCCCCACAGTTATGGAATAACCTTCCATTTAATGTTCAGGACTCAGACACGGTCTTGTTTTATCACGAGTATGAAACTTATTCATTTTGTTGAGTATTTAGTTAAAAGGCTTTTATTATGTAAAGGAGCAGACCTGGAGGTCTCAGGCATAGAAAGTTCTGGTAAACTGTGATGTCGGGATGCTGTCATCCCCCACTCTACATGCTCACCCAGGTCCGTTTGATAGTTGGGTAGCTGATTGCCCCAGTGACACAGGTGTCCTTATGTCTGTCTTCCTTCTGGTTCTCTCTCTTTTAGTTATGCTCCCATAGCCAGTCATGTCGGAGTCACTGCTGCACTCAGAAATAATAAAATCTTCAATTTACATTACACGAGTCTTTCTCTCTCTGTTTTTGCTGAGGTCCACATTCTTCTTCTGTGATGCCGGTGATCCTGAACTTTTTGCTTGTCCTGTGGTCTGTCCTGGTGTGCTGAAGCTGGCTGGAGTTATCATCTTAGAAGCCTGTCCTTCATTCTGATGAAGTTCTAAACTGACCCAGATGTGCACTAACAGACTTTGAACATGAATTTTCACTGGTGATATTAACTCTTCTCCCTATAATTATTTAGAACGCAGTTGTATAATCAACAGGACTATATTTTGGACTGTACTGAGTTTCTGGTATATGTTTGTATCCTCGTGGTTTGACCCAAATGAGGATAGGTCTCCCTTTGGGACCTGGTTCCTCTAAAGGTTTCTTCCTCGCATCTACCGAGGTAGTTTTTCCCTGCCACTGGCGACGCTCCTTGGGGATGTGTAGGGTTTGTAGGAAATGTTCTTTACTCTATGAACTCCTGACTTCACTGTGCAAAGCTGATTTGCGACCATGTGAATGATAAAAGCGCAATACAAATAAAACTGAACTAGAACCCTGCATTCAGTCCGAAAGGTAGGTGTGTGTGTGTGTGTGTGTATGTGTGTACTAACCAATGCTGATCTGGTTCGGGAATCCTGTGCACGAGCCGTTTATGACCCACAGGACAATAAGGACAAAGCCGAGCACGCGGTTCCCCATTTTCTGTCCTCGATCTTCTCAAGCTCGCCACTCTCCTCTTTTCATCAAATCCAGGTGTGCATGCGGACCGACTTTGCTTTTTCCTCATAAAACGCAGATGGAAAAAAAAGTAAATCAGGAAGCAACAGTCCAGATACCAGACTGAGCCACCGGGGCTGATCGCACACGGAGGGAACAGCCTTTAGTAAACTTAATTTGACGTGAAATGACAGCGGGAATGCAGAGACGCGCACGTTCCGACTGCCGCATGTTGCGTCCACATGAGAGCAGCAAGCACGAGAACCTCTCTCTCTCTCTCACACTCAGACACACAGTCTCTCTCTCTCTCTCTCTCTCTCGCTCTCACGCTCGCTCTCTCTCTCACGCACACGCTCTCTCTCTCTCTCTCACGCACACGCTCTCTCTCTCTCTCTCACGCACACGCTCTCTCGCACGCTTTCGCTCTCGCTCTCTCACACACGCACACAAAAGCACTGTCTATCACAATGCATCATGAGTTCTCTAATTTAGGGACTGATCTCCAATCACCTCCAGTGCAGCTAACTGGGTC
>CM045740.1:48594921-48612421 GCA_024760905.1 Plotosus lineatus
GAGTCAAAGGGAAAAAGCCGAAAGGAAGACGAAAGTAAAAGAAGAAGAAGACTTTTCCTGGGATGTCAACTTTCTGAACAAAGCCCCCGACAATGACGGAGATCATTCTCCCTTGCTAATACATATCAAAACTTTCCTGTCAAGCCAGTCCAATCTGAATTTGTTTTTTATACCTGCAATCTCAAGAACTTTCGAATCGTCTCATGAAACAGTGATATTCGGCATTTTGCATACAGTGAACACTGTTTCACTGTGAATCAAACCATTTTCAAGAGCAAAGTAGTGAGATGATTTCATAAAGGCAAATAGTTTTCGCAGTTAAAGCCAGCATGAGTATGCAGACTTCTTCTTTTACTTTCGGCTGCTCCCTTCAGGGGTCGCCACAGCAAATCATCCGCCTCCACCTCACCCTGTCCTCCGCATCTTCTTTTCTGACTCCAACGACCTTCATGTCTTCCTTCACCACATCCATAAATCTCTTCTTCGGTCTTCCTCGAGGCCTTCTGCCTGGTAGTTCCAACCTCAGCATCCTACTGCCAATATACTCACTATCCCTCCTCTGTACATGTCCAAACCATCTCAATCTAGCCTCTCTGACTTTGTCTCCAAAACATCTTACGTGGGCTGTCCCTCTGATATACTCATTTCTGATCCTATCCATCCTCGTTACTCCCAGGGAGAACCTCAACATTTTCATCTCCGCTACCTCCAGCTCTGCCTCCTGCCTTTTCCTCAGCGCCACTGTTTCTAAGCCATACAACATCGCTGGCCTCACCACCATCTTGTACACTTTTCCCTTCATTCTTGCTGACACTCTCCTATCGCACATCACACCGGATACTTTTCTCCAACCATTCCAGCCTGCCTGCACACGCTTCTTCACCTCTTTTCCACACTCTCCATTGCTCTGGATTGTTGAGCCTAAGTACTTAAAATCCTCCACCTTCGTTATCTCTGCTCCCTGTAACATCACCGTTCCTCCTGGGTCCTTCTCATTCACACAGATGTATTCTGATTTTCTGAGGCTAACCTTCATTCCTCTCCTTTCTAGGGCATACCTCCACCTCTCTAGATTTTCCTGCACTTATTCTCTGCTCTCACTACAGATCACGATGTCATCTGCAAACATCATAGTCCATGGAGATTCTTGTCTCACCTCATCTGTCAGCCTGTCCATCACCATAGCAAACAAGAAGGGGCTCAGAGCTGACCCTTGATGCAGTCCCACCTCCACCTTGAATTCGTCGGTCACACCGACAGCACACCTCACCACTGTCTTACATCTCTCATACATGTCCTGCACCACTCTAACATACTTCTCTGCCACTCCAGACTTCCTCATGCAATACCACGGTTCTTCTCTTGGCACCCTGTCATATGCTTTTTCCAGATCCACAAAGGCACAATGTAGCTCCCTCTGACCTTCTCTGTACTTCTCTATTAACATCCTCAAGGCAAACATTGCATCTGTGGTGCTCTTTCTTGGCATGAATCCAAACTGTTGTTCACAAATGCTGACCTCTGCCCTTAGTCTAGCTTCCACTATTCTTTCCCATAACTTCATCGTATGGCTCATCAACTTTATCCCTCTGTAGTTGCTGCAACTCTGCAAGCCTCCCTTGTTCTTAAAAATGGGCACCAGCACACTTCCCCTCCACTCCTCCGGCATCTGCTCACTCTCTAGTACCTTGTTGAATGTTCTTGTCAGAAAATCTACTGCTACCTCTCCTAGACACTTCCATACCTCCACAGGTATATCATCAGGACCAACTGCCTTTCCATTCTTCATCCTCTTCAATGCCCTTCTCACTTCACCCTTACTGATCTTTGCTACATCCTGCTCCTCAATGGTTACCTCTTCTACTCTTTTTCACTCTCCTTTTCCTCATTCATCAGCTCTTCAAAATACTCTTTCCATCTTCCCAGCACACTTCTGTCATCAGTCAATACATTTCCCTCTCTGTCCTTTATCAATCTAACTTGCTGCACGTCCTTCCCATCTCTATTTCTCTGCTGTGCCAACCTGTATAGATCATTTTCTCCCTCTTTACTATCCAACCTATCATACAAGTCATCATACGCCCTCTGTTTGGCCTTAGCCACTGCTACTTTCGCCTTACGCTGTGTCTCCCTGTACTCCTGTTTACTCTCTTCGGTCCTCTCAATGTCCCACTTCTTCTTGGCTAACCTTTTCCTTTGTACACACTCCTGCACTTCCTCATTCCACCACCAAGTCTCCTTATCTACTTTCCTTCCAGAGGACATACCAAGTACTCTCCTACCTGTGTCCCTGATCACATTTGCTGTGGTTGTCCAGTCATTTGGAAGCACTTCCTGGCCACCCAAAGCCTGTTTCAACTCCTCCTTGAAGACAACACGACACTCTTCCTTTTTCAGCTTCCACCACTTTGTCTTCTGCTCTGCCTTTGCCTTTTTCACCTTTCTCACCATCAGAGTCATCCTGCACACCACCATCCTATGCTGTTTGGCAACACTCTCACCCACGATGACTTTGCAGTCACTGACTTCCTTCAAATTACATCGCCTACACAAGATGTAGTCTACCTGTGTGCGCCTACCTCCGCTTTCATAAGTCACCCTATGCTCCTGTTTCTTCTCAAAGAAAGTATTCACCACAGCCATTTCCATCCTTTTTGCAAAATCTATCAACATCTGTCCTTCTGCGTTCCTGTCCTGGATACCAAACCTGCCCATCACTTCCTCGTCCCCTCTGTTGCCTGCCCCAACATGTCCATTGAAGTCTGCACCTATGACCACTCTTTCACCTCTGGGGGTACTCTGCATCACTTCATCTAAGTCACTCCAGAATCTCTCCTTCTCTTCGAGCTCACATCCTGCCTGTGGGGCATAAGCACTAACAACATTGAGCATTACACCTTCAATTTCTAACTTGAGATTCATTACTCTGTCTGACACTCTTTTCACTTTTAGAACATTCCTGACAAACTCCTCCTTCAAGATGACTCCGACTCCATTTCTCTTCCCATCCACACCGTGATAAAATAGCTTAAACCCTGCTCCTAAGCTTTTAGCTTTGCTACCTTTCCACCTGGTCTCCTGAACACACAGTATGTCCACCTTCCTCCTCTGCATCATGTCAACCAGCTCTCTACCTTTTCTGTGCATAGTTCCAACATTCAAAGTCCCCACTCTCAGTCCTAGACTCATGCCTTTCCTCTTCTCTCTCTGCCTACGGACACGCCTCCCACCTCTCCTTCTTCGACGTCTTCGACCAACAGTAGTCCAATTTCCATCAGCACCCTGTTGATTGACAGCACTGATGGCGGTCGTTGTTAACCCGGGCCTCGACCGATCCGGTATGGAGGTAATACTTTTGATTTGCATCATCAATAATTGGCATTGGTTTTACGTCGGATGCCCTTCCTGACACAACCCTCTGCATTTCTCCGGGCTTGGGACCGGCATGAGAGGGAGAGACACTGGTTAGTGCCCCCCCACCTCGGAAAACTCTTGACAAAAAGAAAAAAAGTACGTGTAATCTAATTGGTTGAAAAAGTACCGCAGTTGCAAACAATGTTATATTGAAAGCTAATCATAATGTGTTCTACTTATCGCTTTATCACATCACTTAAATCATGCAGAAGATGACACTTCACTGGAAGAACTTCCTGTTTATCACTAAGCCGCAAATAAATGTACATGTTCGTCAGAAAATCGTATCACACAACTTCATAACGCTTGGAGGAACGGGAGTTCAAACCCCCCCCCCCAAATTATTTTAATGGATTTGGAGTAATATAAAAAATGGCCTCTGGAGGTCAGAAAGAGCGGATTTTCGCTAAAAAGTGGAAAATCTCATGCCTGATATATACACACGTCTGTGTGTACATGTTGTAATGCAGCCGTGAGGGGGGTGCACAAACAAGTATCCACCCTCACGCCAGTCCCAAGCACGGATAAATGCAGAGGGTTGCGACTAGAAGGGCATCCGGCATAAAACTTTTGCCAAAATACACCATGCGAACCGTCACTACAAATTTCATACCAGATCGGTTGAGGCCCGGGTTAACAACAACCGCCATCAGTGCTGTTAACCAACAGGGTGCTGGTGGAAATTGGGCTAATGTTGGTCGAAGAAGGAGAGGCGGGAGGTGTGTCCGTAGGCAGAGAGAGAAGAGGAAGGGCATGAGTCTAGGACTGAGAGTAGGGACTTTGAATGTTGGAACTATGACAGGAAAAGGTAGAGAGCTGGCTGACATGATGCAGAGGAGGAAGGTGGACATACTGTGTGTTCAGGAGACCAGGTGGAAAGGTAGCAAAGCTAAAAGCTTAGGAGCAGGGTTTAAGCGGTTTTATCATGGTGTGGATGGAAAGAGAAATGGAGTAGGAGTCATCTTGAAGGAGGAGTTCGTCAGGAATGTTCTAGAAGTGAAAAGAGTGTCAGACAGAATGATGAGTCTCAAGTTAGAAATTGAAGGCGTGATGTTCAATGTTGTTAGTGCTTATGCCCCACAGGCAGGATGCGAGCTAAAAGAGAAGGAGAGATTCTGGAGTGACTTAGATGAAGTGATGCAGAGTACCCCCACAGGTGAAAAAGTGGTCATTGGTACAGACTTCAATGGACATGTTGGTGTAGGAAACAGAGGGGACGAGGAAGTGATGGGCAGGTTTGGTATCCAGGACAGGAACGCAGAAGGACAGATCTTGATCGATTTTGCAAAAAGGATGGAAATGGCTGTGGTGAATACTTTCTTCAAGAAGAAACAGGAGCATAGGGTGACTTATGAAAGTGGAGGTAGGAGCACACAGGTGGACTACATCTTGTGCAGGTGATGTAATTTGAAGGAAGTCAGTGACTGCAAAGTAGTAGTTGGTGAGAATGTTGCCAAACAGCATAGGATGGTGGTATGCAGGATGACACTGATGGTGAGGAAGGTGAAGAAGGCAAAGGCAGAGCAGAGGACAAAGTGGTGGAAGTTGAAAAAGAAAGAGTGTCGTGTTGTCTTCAAGGAGGAGTTGAAACAGGCTTTGGGTGGCCAGGAAGTGCTTCCAAATGATTGGATAACCACAGCAAATGTGATCAGGGACACAGGTAGGAGAGTACTTGTGTGTGTCCTCTGGAAGAACAGTAGATAAGGAGACTTGGTGATGGAATGAGGAAGTGCAGGAGTGTGTACAAAGGAAGAGGTTAGCTAAGAAGAAGTGGGACATTGAGAGGACTGAAGAGAGTAAACAGGAGTACAGGGAGACACAGCGTAAGGCGAAAGTAGCAGTGGCTAAGGCCAAACAGAATGGGTATGATGACTTGTATGATAGGTTGGACAGTAAGGAGAGAGAAAATGATCTATACAGTTTGGCACAGCAGAGAAATAGAGATGGGAAGGACGTGCAGCAAGTTAGATTGATAAATGACAGAGAGGGAAATGTATTAACTGATGTGTGCTGGGAAGATGGAAAGAGTACTTTGAAGAGCTGATGAATGAGGAAAATGAGAGAGAAAAAAAGAGTCGAAGAGGTGACCATTGCGGAGCAAAATGTAGCAAAGATCAGTAAGGGTGAAGTGAGGAGGGCATTGAAGAGGATGAAGAATGGAAAGGCAGTTGGTCCTGATGATATACCTGTGGAGGTATGGAAGTCTCTCGGAGAGGTAGCAGTAGATTTTCTGACAAGAGCATTCAACAAGGTCTTAGAGACTGAGCAGATGCCGGAGGAGTGGAGAAGTGTGCTGGTGCCCATTTTTAAGAACAAGGGAGACGTGCAGAGTTGCGGCAACTACAAAGGGATAAAGTTGATGAGCCATGCAATGAAGTTTTGGGAAAGAATAGTGGAAGCTAGACTAAGGGCAGAGGTCAGCATTTGTGAACAACAGTTTGGTTTCATGCCAAGAAAGAGCACCACAGATGCAATGTTTGCTTTGAGGATGTTAATAGAGAAGTACAGAGAAGGTCAAAAGGAGCTGCATTGTGCCTTTGTGGATCTGGAGGAAGCATATGACAGGGTGCCAAGAGAAGAACTGTGGTATTGTATGAGGAAGTCTGGAGTGGCAGAGAAGTATGTTAGAGTCGTGCAGGATATGTATGAGAGATGTAAGACAGTGGTGAGGTGTGCTGTCAGCGTGACCGACGAATTCAAGGTGGAGGTGGGATTGCTTCAAGGGTCAGCTCTGAGCCCCGTCTTGTTTGCTATGGTGATGGACAGGCTGACAGACGAGGTTAGGCAAGAATCTCCTAGAATGGACTATGATGTTTGCAGATGACATTGTGATCTGTAGTGAGAGCAGAGAATAAGTGCAGGAAAATCTAGAGGTGGAGGTGTGCCCTGGAAAGGAGAGGAATGAAGTTTAGCCTCAGAAAATCAGAATACATGTGTGTGAATGAGAAGGACCCAGGAGGAACAGTGATGTTACAGGGAGCAGAGATAACGAAGGTGGAGGATTTTAAGTACTTAGGCTCAACAATCCAGAGCAATGGAGAGGGTGGAAAAGAGGTGAAGAAGCGTGTGCAGGCAGGCTGGAATGGTTGGAGAAAAGTATCCGGTGTGATGTGCGATAGGAGAGTGTCAGCAAGAATGAAAGGAAAAGTGTACAAGACGGTGGTAAGGCCAGTGATGTTGTATGGCTTAGAAACAGTGGCGCTGAGGAAAAGGCAGGAGGCTGGAGGTAGAGGAGATGAAAATGTTGAGGTTCTCTTTGGGAGTAATGAGGATGGATAGGATCAGGAATGAGCACATCAGAGGGACAGCACATGTAAGACGTTTTGGAGACAAAGTCAGAAAGGCTAGATTGAGATGGTTTGGACATGTACAGAGGTGGGATAGTGAGTATATTGGCAGTAGGATGCTGAGGTTGGAACTACCAGGCAGAAGGCCTCGAGGAAGACCAAAGAAGAGATTTATGGATGTGGTGAAGGAAGACATGAAGGTCGTTGGAATCAGAAAAGAAGATGCAGAGGACAGGGTGAGATGGAGGCGGATGATTTGCTTTGGCGACCCGTGAAGGGAGCAGCCGAAAGGAAAAGAAGAAGAAGACCCTGATCTGTGTTCGGTAATTTTTCTTCTAGTGCATCTTGGAAATCTATGCGTGTATTAGGGTTGTTGAGACTGGCGGTGTTGCTTTTGGTTTGATCATATGTTTGGCATTGATCTTGAAGTTGATCCGTATCTTGCATATAACAAGGCTGTGGCCAGAAGAGATGTCAGCGCCTTGGTAAGTTCTGCAGTTTCTGCTGGCTGTTTTCCAACGTTTATTGATGAGGATCATATAGATCATATTGTGGTGGGTTCCAGTGGGTGACGTCCAGGTCCATTTTCTACGGTCTTTCTGTTGGAAGAGAGAGTTGCAGATGTAGAGTTTGCTTTTGTAAGCGAATTCGAGAAGCATGAGACCACGATCGTTCTGGTCTCCATATCCATGTTTGCCCGTTACTTGTTCAAAGCCTGTGTTGTCACTGCCGATTTTGCCGTTCCAGTCTCCCATGATGACGTGCACTCTTTTTTAGCAGCGTGTCCTCTAGTTGTTGGTAAAATTGTTGGATTTCCTCATCGGGGCATTCCGCAGTGGGGGCGTACACTTGAATGATTGTAATGTTAATCGGTTGTCCTTTGAATCTGGCTGTTATGATGCTAATGGGATTGTATCCAATCAGGGCGCTCCTAGCTTTCTTGCTAAAAATAAAGCCGGCTCCTCTTCTGCGAGCGTTTTATTCACCGGATCAGATGATTTCACAGTTGTTCACCTTACCTTTCCCTGGACAGTGTGTTTCTGCCAAGCTGAAAATATCACAGTTGTAGGGTTTGATGTCATGTTTTAGGAGGTCCAGGTTTCCTGGGCTATTAAGAGTACGGACATTCCACGTGGCAAGCCTGAGGGTCTCTTTCGCAATCTTAATAGGGTTTGCAAAGATTAGTAATGGTGAAGTGAGGAGGGCATTGAAGAGGATGAAGAGTGGAAAGGCAATTGGTCCTGATGACATCCCGGTGGAGGTATGGAAGTGTCTAGGAGAGGTAGCAGTAGATTTTCTAACAAGAGCATTCAACAAGGTTTTAGAGCAGAGGTCGGGAACCTATGGCTCGCAAGCCAGATGTGGCTCTTTTAATGACTGTGTCTGGCTCTCAGACAATTCAATTAGACCATTATATGTATATTCAGTGGGGACCATTATATGTATACACACACACACACACACACACACACACACACACACACACACACAGTCGGTCCAATACTTACGAAACCCCTCCGGGTACGAAACTCCAGGTTACAAAAAACATTTTCCTAAATTTTCGTCCTCTTTTTACGAAAACTCCCTCTTTTTACGAAAAGTGCCAAATGCACCATTCAAAAATTCAAACCATGCGCGAGTTGCTCTCTCATCGGCTGTCTCCCAACATCCTGCCCCGTTGGCCTCCCATTGGCCCTACTTCCTGTAGCCATACTTCCTGTTTGTCACACGTGTGAGAGAGGAGAGTTCAACAGGAATGTTGGCTCGTGAGTTCTTTTTAAGATATCATTGCAGTGTTATATTTCGTTATCCATCATGGACCCAGAAAATACAGAAAAGTGGAAATACAATGATGGAGGCGATTATTTTGGCACGACAATTGAAGCAGAAGGAACATGGAAACAGGGTGTTCCATGGTACAAGACCTCCGATCTCGCAAGGAAGAAAGTTAATATTGAATCAGGACTTCTGATCTTTCAAACAGTTACTGTAATTCCGCTTTAAATACAACATCCCGTCCATTTAAACATTTAAATGGAATTGGTCCATCAGTTGCGCGTTGCGTGTGGGCGGAGCCCGCATTCGGCAAAACACACCAGAGAGTTTTGTGTGTGTGTGAGAGAGAAAGAGAGACTGCGTACAGAGTCAGTCAGAGATGAAAGGAGGCTTAACACTCTTTCGAGAGAGCAAATTGCAGCTTAATTTTTGTTTAAGTTGTTTAATTCAGTAAATGTTTAATAGATGTGGCGCGCTCCGCCAAATGTGAGCAAAATGTGGCTTATCCGGACCTCCGATCCCTCAAGGATACAAGTTAAAGTTGAGTTTAGACCTCTGATCTGTCAAGCAGGGAATGCACTTTGAATTCCCCGTCTTAAAATGCTCCGGTGTCCTGCGTGTGGGTGGAGCATGCCACAGATGTGTATTGTGTGTCTTGTGTGTGTGTTTGTGAGAGAGAAAGACAGAGAGAGATAGAGACAGTGTTGTGTGTGTGGATGTGTGTTAATAAAAAAGTTTTAATTAATAAGTATGTTAATAAAATGTTTAAATGGTTTAATAAATAATTTTCTTTTACTTTTAACACATTACATGCATATTTCATACAAAATTGGTGTACAGACGCTCCCCGACTTACGTTCATCCGTTTTACATTTTTTTTTTTTTTTTAGTTTTTTTGAGTCATCTGTTTTTACACTGTTTTGCGGACTTTTGTAAGCCTAAGCAAATATAGTTTGGCCAAAGTGTAAGCCTACTAGCATGGGTGCAAGTCTCATACACAGAGATGAATTAACTATCTGCTCAGATCAACACAATCTTTATATCTATTACCTTTTAGCAGAATCCTAAGAGTGTATACTTATTTTTATATTAATATTCATTAGGATTTGTACTTGTTCTTTGTATGCATCTCTGTGGTGGTCTACTGGTATAGGGCGCTGCATCGCTGATCCAAAGGTTCGGGGTACGAGTCCCACTCTCCACAGGGTTGTCACTGTCCCCCCCAAGTGCAGCTAATTGGGTTATCAAAGGCGGGCCATGTCTCTCACTGTCGATGGTGAGAGGCATGTAAAAGAACCATTGCTGACTTTCGTAAAGAGTAGGCTGCACAGTCGTCAGCGTGTTCCTGTCCTTTGCTAAAAAGGGTTGTGACAGGAAGGGCATCCGATGTAAAAACCTCTGCCAAATCAAATGTGCGAATCAGATGATTCGCTGTGGCGACTCCTGAGTAAAAGGGAAAAAGCCGAAAGGAAGACAGACAGACAGACTTACACATAAGAAAGAGCTCTCCGCTTTGCTGGGAGACTGCAACAGGGCAGGCTGTGTTTCTAAACGAGTTCAACGGCACCCTTGTTGAAAGACCGGAAGTCCGTATAACCCACAGCAAGTACACTACTATTGCAAGTACACTACTTTCGGTATTGAGTGATTCACATATTGTAAGTGTTGATTGACCGTTTTAAGCTTCACTTAAAGTGACTCAGTATAAATAAGTCACTCATTTGAATTTAATGTTGATATTATTTGATATATTTGATATTATTTTACAATGTTATGTTTATAATAATTGATTTATGGGTGTTTTATGAGATACTGTAATGGTATTTATGGATGTATAGTACAGTATGAGTGTCATACGTCACTGTAACAACTTACGTTCACTTTCAACTTAAGTTGGGCCGTCCGGAACCAATTAAAAACATAAGTCGGGGAGCGACTGTAC
Source organism: Plotosus lineatus (assembly GCA_024760905.1). Classification (NCBI taxonomy): domain Eukaryota; kingdom Metazoa; phylum Chordata; class Actinopteri; order Siluriformes; family Plotosidae; genus Plotosus; species Plotosus lineatus. Next base: position 48,605,341 of record CM045740.1, read on the forward strand.
TTTAAAAATGATAAAAGGGATTATGTGGTAGTCTTTGGAGCCTTGGAACGAATCAGGCGTTTTACATGTAAAATGCACCTCTACTTAAGGAAACCTTGTTACGAAAAAGGCGCTGGAATTGATTAATTTCGTAAGTAGGGAGCCGACTGTGTGTGTATGTGTGTGTATATATATATATATATATATATATATATATATATACACACATATACATACACACACACACACACACACACACACACACACACACACACACACACTACGAATTAATCCATTCCAGAAGTGGTTTCCTAACCTGATTTTTTCATAAGTCGAGTAGCATTAGTAGCACCTGATTCGTTCCAAGGCCCCCAATACGACGCCCTAAACTCTTTAAAAATTATAAAAGTATACCTTTTAAGGACTCCTTCTGCTTCAATGTTGTACCGATGGTAGACGGGTTTCGACCATATTCTTTTGCCATATCACTGAACTGCATGCCACGAGCTCGCTTCTTTTCACTCGCACCGGGAATCACTTTCTTGGGGCCCATGATGAATGACGAAAAATAAAGTTGCAATGAGCACACTCAAGAAACTCACGAAACAACAGTAACTCTGTCCTTTACGCGTGTTAGAACTCAGTGACGAACAATGAGTTGAAGGCACACAGAAAGCATCATGGGTATTATAGAGATGCAGCTCTCGCAGAGCCAATGGGAGGCCAGCGGGCCGGGGTGTTGGGAGATAGCCAATGAGAAAGCAACTCGCGCATTGTTTGAATCTTTGAGATGGCACATTTCATAACGTGAATTTTTTTTCATATCTAGAGTTGGAAATTTCAGGTAAATGCGTTTCGTAACTTGGATTTTTCGTTTGTTGGATCTTTCAGAAGGTGAGGTACCACCGATATATATATATATATATATATATATATATATATATATATATATATATATATATATATATATATGTGTGTGTGTGTGTGTGTGTGTGTGTGTCAGTATGTATACCAATAGAATATTGCAGTCTTTGTCTTTTTCCTTCAGTTGTGTGTGAAGTTGTGTGATTTGATTGTGTGTCTGTTCCAAGCGCACGCTCTCCGCCTTTCTCTCTTGCTCGGCTGCTTGCTCCAACTGGCGCAAAGCTCCAACTATGCACACACACACACACACACACACACACACACACACACACACACACACACACAGCTTTTTAGTTTTAACTCTATTATATGGTGCATTCACACTAGCGGAATCAGGGTTTCAATTCCTCAGCATCATTCGTAATAGAAGTACTCTGTGTGTGTGTATACCTGCTTTAGTGTGTTCTTTCCTTGTGGTGTTCAGTTGACTCTCTATTTCTGTGAGATGCGTAGTACACACCTTCTCCATCTCAGAGAGTTTCTCCTGTAAAACTACACACACGTATATATTTTAAGTGACTATGCAGTACAGTATGGTGAACATGTGAAATGTTTGTGTGTTGTGTTACCAGTCTGTTTGTGATAAGCTTCAGTGTGCATCTCTATTATGGTCCTCTCCTGTTCCTCACAGAATTTGTGGGCATCCACACATTGTATCTCACACACCGCTAACTCCTCTATTTTCCTGTCCACTATGCGTGCATCCATGTGCGCGCACACACACACACACACACACACACACACACACGTTAACCAACACAGTACACTTATTGTGGTGTGTGTATACGGCGGTTCTTATTATTACGTTAGTGATCAGTATACAGATATTTTATATATATATATATATATATATGTGTGTGGGGCAGTGGTGGTCTAGTGGTATAGGGCGCTGGATCGCTGATCCAAAGGTTGGGGGTTCAATTCCCACTCTCCACAAGGTTGTCACTGTCCCCCACCAGTGCGGCTAACTGGGTTATCAAAGGCGGGCCATGTCTCTCACTGTCTATGGTGAGAGGCATGTAAAATAACCATTGCTGACTTTCGTAAAGAGTAGGCTGCAAAGTCGTCAGCGTGTTTCTGTCCCTTGCTAAAAGGGTTGTGACAGGAAGGGCATCCGACGTAAAAACCTCTGCCAAATGAAAATGTGCGAATCAGATGATTTGCTGTGGCGACTCCCGAGTAAAAGGGAAAAGGCCGAAAGGAAGACAGACAGACAGACATACATACACATATATATATATATATATATATATATATATATATATATATATATATATACACACACACACACACACACCCACCCACCCCCACAATAGTTGTAGATCCCTCAGGGCGTTAGTGATCAGTTGTGCTGTGCTCTGTGTGTGTGTGTGTGTGTGTACATACACTGTACTTGTAGATCCCTCAGGGCGTTAGTGATCAGTTGTGGGGTTCGTTTCAGTTCCTGGGTGAGATTCTCTCGCTCAGAGATCAGTAACGCTACCTGCGACTGCAGTTTCTCAATGCGACTACAAAGACACACACACAAATACCTTTCAGATGATATGATTCACGGAGCTGAGACATAAAATTCATAAAGGAAACTTATAAATATTACTAGTTACTACTGTAGTGCTTGAAAGTTTGTATATGTACTATATTTCAGTATAAACATAAAATCTTGGGGCTCCCAACTGGAGCATGGACAAAGACTATTCACCTAGAGATCACAAGTTCGAATCCAGGTTAATGACACAGCTGTCCTTGACCAAGCGCCCATGGGAACTTATTGGCCAAGATCTCAGGGGGAGGACGGCTGGCATTACACTCGCTTCCCTGTCACTCACAGCAATCGCCAGCCAATCATGAGCGTTTGTGGGCTCATTCACACGAGGGGGCGGATAGCGCTTTCCATCCGATTGTGTCAAACCGCCTCCAAAATACACAAAATATGCGCCGCAGTTCGGAAAGAAATGGGTGTCTCGTATTGCATGTTATGGTGGGGCGTTTACATGATTTTTGGCCCTCTCTGGTCGGTGGTGCTCATGTTGATATGGAAAGTAATACCCCCATTTTACTGGAGTGCGGCAGACTTGGTGAAGCAAAACCGTAGTCATCCTACAACGTTACTCAGTCATCTCCTGTGTCCTTTTGTACGATTCCAAAGGTATTCCTCCTTCCGTCAGGCCAAAATTTTCCGCGAACGTGCTTTTGAACATGTTCAAAAGCACTTTCACGGAAAATTTTTCGACAGTGTTCCCTCACGTTCCGCAGCTCTTCCTCAAACGTTCCGTCCTTTCTGCAAAAACGTTCCGTGATCGTTCTTTTTATTCCGCAAGTCTTCCGTGAACGTTCCCGAACATTCATCCTTCTTCGGATGGTCAAAAGCGGCCACAGACTCCCCATGGAATACTCACGGAAGATTTGCGGAATACAAGCAGAATGTTTGCGGAATGGTTGCGGATAACATGGAAGACTTGCGGAACACTCAAGGAAGTCACTTCCACTATAAATATTAAATTACTCCAGTTCATTTTTTCTGTTTTCCTGTTCATGTAATAAAAATTTAAAGTTATAATCACTGTGGTTTGGAATTGTGTGCATGGTTTTTAGTCTGGAATGATTTACTGAGGTGCAAATAAAAGGAACGTATTGACATTATTGATATTAAACATATTAACATATGTTAAATTTTAAATTTATTGTAAATTATAAACATATTGCACATTAGAAACATATGGTAAATTACAAAGATATGTTAAATTTTAAATTTATTGTACATTATAAACATATTATACATTATAAACATATAGTATGAATGAGAGAATGAGCTTCCTTGGTCATTCCGCATATTTATAGGCAGAATCAGGAGCAAATCCTTTGATCTTTGCCAATTTTTCCTCGTTGAAACGTGGTTATGCCGGGTATTCCTTAGTCATTCCGTGTTGAACATTCCACCTTCATTCCGCCTGTTCTGAGATCATTCCATCTGCCTTCCTTCTAAAAAGGAGGAGTAGTACCGCGGTCATTCTTCAAATGTTCCATCCTTTCCATGAACGTTCCGTGAATTATCCGAAGGTTTTCCTTTGCTGTCCACACTTGTTCCGAAGGTGATCTGAGCGCTTTTATGTATGTATTCCGACACTGTACCATCCGAAGGTGCAGTTTTCCGTAGGTTTTTGACCCATTTTCCGAGTAAAAATGCCGAAGGTCCTCCGTAGAGTGTGTTCTGCGCCTTTCCGCCATGATCCTTGCATTCCGCGCTCCAGTGAAATGGGGGTATAATGTCCAATGGGTGGGAAGTGGATATAAATAAATTAGGGAGGAAACATATACATAAATAAATAAAAAATCCTGAATGTAAATTAAGAAAACCTAAAAACACTGACCCCAAAAAAGGTAAAAAATAATAAGAATATTACATATTCTATAATTACGTATATACTATCGGAGTGTGTGAGTGAAGAACTTCACTCTCAGACACAGTTGCAGTCACAATTGTAAAAACAGAAATCATAGTGAAGGATTTCAGTTCCGTTCCTCCAGGTGTGTTTTTCTCTCTCTCTCTCTCTCTCACACACACACACACACACACACACACACACACACACACACACACACACCTGTTTGAGGCTGTAGACTCTACAGGTTTCGTGGCCTGCTGCACTTTCCATAGAGCTTCTCTCCTCATCAGCAAACCTACGTCAAACACACACATGCATACACACACACACTACAAAGTACTAACCTACCCAAACAGTACACACACATAACTACACCCACTAACCGTGCACAGTGTGGAGATGTATATTGGCAAAGTTGAGCCTCTGAGTCAGAGAACTCATACGACACTGAATGGCTTCAGTCTGACACTCCCACTCCCTAACACACACACTCATCCTACACACACACACACACACACACACACAATTTTTTCATTGTGATTAATGTGTGAGACTGGTATGTTAACTCTAAAATAAAAAGTCAAAGAACAAGAGTGTGTGCGTGTGTGTGTGTGAGGGAGAGAGATACCTGCGTACAGTATCAGCGACATGTGCAGTTGATTTTTCACTGCTCCCTTTGTGTTTTTTCAGTCTTTCATTTTCTTCAACAGCACTACACAGTTGTTGCTGCAGCTCCTACACACACACACACACACACACACACACACACACACTCGGAGAAAGTGCCATCATAGTACACAGAATCTGTGTGTACCTGTGTGCATGTTGTGCTTCATGTGTGTGCGTTCTGTACAGCTGAACTGCATCTTCCGGGCCAAAAAAGTGCACCGGATTATAAGGCGCAATATCAAAGAATGATGATCAAACAGTATTGTCACACACAAGGCGCATTGGAGGATCATAAGGCGCATTAGGCAAAGTCTGTTGGGTTTTTACACCCGAGCCTAGTGGCTCATCAGACCGGTGCTTATCCCCGGTTTCCGTAGCGTGAAGCGACCAGGAGTATAACTCCCCCTGGATGGGACGCTAGTCCATCACAGGTTACCTTCCCAGTATATTTTACTGGTACCCATTTATACTGCTGGGTCAACAGAGGCACACTTGCGGTTGAGACCTTGCCCAGGGGTCTTAACACAGTGAGGGTCTCAGTGGGATTCGAACTCACAACCTCTCGATCATGAGCGCAGCACCCTAACCACTACACCACCAGCCCCACGAATTAAGCGAAAGTCAAATAAGTCAAACTTGATTCAACTCTCATAAATCACTCATCATTGTTCAGCTGGAACGATATAAAACAATAAAAACATGTTTTCAGTTCATTCCTCTTCCACAAATCCATTAAATTCTTCATCTTTAGTGTCGGAGTTTAACAGTTGTACAAGTTGGACATAAAGCAAAGATCCCTCCGTTATTTTTTATCATCATCATCTTCCGCTTAGTCCAGGGTCGGGTCGCGGGGGGCAGCAACCTAAGCAAAGAGGTCCAGATGTACCTCTCCCGAGCCACTTACTCCAACTCTCCCGGGGGGGGGGGTACACCGAGGCGGTCCCAGACAAGCCGAGAGACATCGTCCCTCCAGCGTGTTCTAGGTCGACCCCGGGGTCTCTTCCCGGTTGGACATGCCCGAAACACCACACCAGGGAGGCGTTCGGGGGGCATTCTGACCAGATGCCCGAGCCACCTCAACTGGCCCCTCATAATGCGGAGGGGCAACGGATCTAATCCGAGCTCTCCCCGGATGGCGGAGCTTCTCACCTTATCTCTAAGGGAGAACCCCGCCACCCGGCGAAGGAAGCTCATTTCAGCCGCTTGTATCCGTGATCTAGTTCTTTCGGTCATTACCCAAAGCTCGTGACCATAGGTGAGGGTTGGAACGTGGATCGACTGTTAAATTGAGAGCTTCGCCTTGCGGCTCAGCTCCTTCTTCACCACGACGGACCGGTACAGGCACTGCTTAACAGCAGAGGCTGCAGCGATCCGTCTGTCGATCTCTCGCTCCATCCTTCCCTCACTCGTGAACAAGACCCCAAGATACTTAAACTCCTCCACTTGGGGCAGGACCTCATTCCCGACCCAGAGGGTGCATTCCACCATTGTCCGAGTGAGAACCATGCCTTGGAGGTACTGATCTTCATCCCGGCGACTTCGCACTCGGCTGCGAATCGCTCCAAAAAGAGCTGGAGGTCCCGACTTGATGAAGCCAAAAGGACAACATCATCCGCAAAAAGCAGAGACGATATCCGATGGCCACCAAACCAGAACCCCTCATCGCCTCGACTGCGCCTGGAAATTCGGTCCATAAAGATCAGGGATCACCAACGTGGTGCCCGTGGGCACCAGGTAGCCCGCAAGGACACTATAAGTTGCCCGCGGACCTGTTCACTGCTAGTTTTAGGACAGGCCCACAGCTCCATAGCGCCACTCTCCATTGAGCTGCATCTAATTTTTTTGAATATATTTTAAATCAAATCAATATCTTCACATAGATAAATATCATTAATTATTAATGATAACATATAATTAAAGGTAAATTGAGCAAATTTGTAATTTCAGAGGTGTGTTTTGACCTGGTAGCCCTTCGCATTAATTGGTACCCAAGAAGTAGCTCTCGGTTTCAAAAAGGTCGGTGACCCCTGATAAAGATTATGAACAGAATCGGTGACAAAGGACAGCCTTGGCGGACTCCAACTCCCACCGGAAACGAATCCGACCTGCTGTTACCAATACGGACC
>CM045740.1:48617421-48687421 GCA_024760905.1 Plotosus lineatus
TGATTCGTTCCAAGGCTCCCAAGACTACCCCATTAATCCTTTAAAAATTATAAAAGTACATCAATTTTGTATGAAATGTGTGTTAAAAGTAAAAGAAAATTATTTACCTTTTTTAAATTTCTTGAACCACCCATGTGACGCTTTAAAGTCCGGGGGTTGCAGGTCTGAAAAACCCTCACCCAACCCCCACCCTTCTTCACGAGGTCCTCAAATATGGCGATTGCTTTTTCCGAAATAATCGCCTCGGTCACTGTATCTCCGCTTTTAAGGTCTCCTTCTGCCTCAATATCATCCCGATTGTAGAGGGGTTTTGGCCATACTCTTTTGCGATTTCGCTCAACCACATCACACAATCATATTTTTTTCCTCTCCTGCTTCGCTTCGATTGATAACGGAGCCCGCTTCTTCTTTTCGGTGTCACTGGGAATCACTTTCTTGGGGTCCATGATGGATAATGAAATAACACGCTGCAATGATCAGTCTCAAAAAAAACAAAAAAAAAAAACAAAAAAAAAAACCTCATGAGCCAACAGTTCTGTTCAACTCTCCTTCACGGGTGTGACAAACAGGAAGTATGGGTACAGGAATGGGTACAGTTTAGCTCCCTCCTGGCCAATGGGAGGCCAGCGGGGCGGGATGTTGAGGCGCATTGTTTGAATGGCGCGTTTGAATTTTTGAATGGCGCGTTTGGTGCTTTACGTAAGAAAAGGTTGTTTCATATACGGATGCTCCCTGACTTAAAATATGGTTGGTCACAAGCGTAAGCCCACTAGTGATGGTAGAAATCCGAAAAAGCGGCAAGCCATCTCGTTGGAAACAAAGATGGCTATTATCAAGAGAATTGATGAGAGTGAGAAACGTGTGGATGTTGCGCATTTCTTCCAAATGGCTCAGTCAAAATCAGAACGATTTATAAGTAGAAAGATCGCATCACAGATCATGTTAAAGGTTCAGTGGTGATTCAGTCAACGGTGATAAGAAACGTGGAAAGCTGATTGAAGAAATGGAGAAAATGCTAATCATATAGCTAGAAAATAAGCGTCAGCGGCGTATTCCCCTGACTGCTGATGACTGGAGTGTCTTGCCACTGAGCTTGCATTTCTTATATGGGAACTCCCTAATTAACTCTAATCACTTGATGAGACACACCTGGTGTCCACAGCGCAGTCAAAAGTAGGTGTCTCACCAGTCATGACACCCTTCAGGACCCTTCAGGCAGTCAGTCATAACATCCCCCCACCCTTGTGGGGAAAAAAAAAATTTTCCCCCTTACAAAAAAAAAATTCTCAGTTACATTTTTTCACAGACAGTTCTACCTTTTAACTCCCAATTTTTTCCTCTCATGAGGAATTTATGCAGAACCACAGGCAACCAGATATGGTCTAATTCCTCAACAAGGCATCCACCAGTACATTCTCTTTTCCTGGAATGTGCTTTATAATTAACGCATATTGTTGGAGATACATGCTCCATCTTAATACTCTTTGATTGGTGCTCTGTCTTATTTATAAAGACTAACAGATTGTGATCAGTTAGTTCGATGTCATGCACTACTAGATCTGTACGTCCTGGTAGGTCTGAGAATACCTCCGAATATTCCTGGAATAAACCATTCAAATTGGTCTCCTTAGTCCGGCAGTAATCCTGTAACGACTGGTTCAGTAGTAGAGTTCTCTATCTTATAATCTAGGGAATCGTTTTGCATCTCAGAATTAGTTTCTGGGTCGGTCTCTCACGACTGGATCACACTAATAGGCTTTGCATCAGCCTCCCTTTCATAAAAGGGCTTCAACATATTAATGTAGCACACCTGTTGCTTTTTCCTACGGTCCGAAGTTTCTATGACGTAATCCAAGTCGTTCAACTTCCTTACGACAACATAGGGACCCGAGAACCTAGCCTTTAGTGAATGACTGGGCGTAGATAACAATGCCAAAACCTTGTGGCCTGGAGAAAAGTGCCGCCTCGTCGCTTTCTCATCATAGCGAAGTTTCATAGAATCCTGACTAACTTGAAGGTGTTGATGAGCCACCCTAAATGCCTGATGGAATCGATCCTTAAACGCCGAGATGTAATCTATGAGATTTTCCTCCGGACCTTCCTCTTGCAGCCAGCTATCTTTCAGGACATGTAGAGGACCTCTAACCCTATGAGCGTAAATCAGGTCAAAACTAGAAACGCCTGGAGTCTTGACTGGGACTTCCCTAGTAGCGAATAGGACAAGGGGGACTCCTGTATCCCAATCCTCTTCATTATCATGACAGTAAGTCTTTAACAAGTTTTTCAAGACTTGATGATACCGCTCTAGTACCCCTTGTGTTTGTGGGTGATACGCTGTAGACCGTAGCTGCTTGATTCCTAACCTACACATTAAAATTTGAAATACCTGGGACATGAAGTTTGATCCCTGGTCTGATTGGACTTCCTTTGGGAAACCAACCTGAGTGAAAAACTTTATCAGCGCCTCAGCCACTGTCGTTGCCGAAATCTCCTTTAAGGGGATGGCTTCAGGATAGCGAGTCGCCTGATCCATTATCGTAAGCAAGTATCTATTTCCCAACTTAGTTCTCGGTCACCCACCACGTCAATTATGATCCTTGCAAATGGCTCCTTAACTGCAGGAATGGATTTAAGAGGAGCTTTGTTTATGGTAGCGTTGGGTTTCCTTACCAACTGACATGACTCAAGTCCTACAATACTTTGCTACATCCCTGGAGAGTGTGGGCCAATAGAAGTTCTGTAAAATTCCATGTTTGGTCTTCCTCACTCCAAGATGACCAGCTAAGGGGATGTCATGCGCCAAGCTCATGATATCCTGGCGATACGCATGTGGAGCCACAATCAGTTCCCGAACCTGCCATTTCTCATTTGCGGGGACATCATGGGCCATCCATTTTCTCATGAGGATCCCCTCATGGATGTAAAAACCACCAGGCAGCTTTTCTGACTCCTCCACTGAGAAAGCCCGAGTATAGACCTTACTTAAGCTGCTATCTTGTTTTTGCTTTTCAATTCAAGTTTGCCTGTTAGCCTTTATAGGTATTTTATCACTATCTGGATCCTGCGTCATAGATCCTGCATGGGATGAGTCAAAGTCCATCTAAAAAGTATCTGCGAGTACCTTGCTTTCAGGGACGCTCTCCAAGGTGTCTGGAGTGATTCTGGCCTCAGTAGACCTCACACTTGCTTCCCTAAAAGCTTCGGTTTGGGACCTTGTCACCGCACACTCAGGGAAAAATTCCTTGGTACATTTCCTCTAGATTTTCCATCTCTGGATCTACCTGGGGGGTAGACTGAATAATTGGTACTACATGCACCACATCCCGCCCAATATCATTGACGATCAACAGATCTACTCCCTCTATTGGCACAGTAGGAACTACAGCTACAATCACTGGACCGACATGGGATTTGGACTCCAGATGAACCTCACACAATGGGGCAGCATCATAGTGATCCATCACTCCCCTAAGGATCACGGTTTTTTCTAGAGGTTGTAGCATAGCGTCAGCGACAGATCCTTTCTTAAGCAGGGTCTGCTCACCACACGTATCCCGGATCAAGGTCACCGTCCGTGACATAACTGATTTCTCTAGATTTGGGTCATTACTACATGGAGATACAACTCCCTTATCAGTGAAACATTTCAACATCTTTGTACTGGGGGGACTTCCACATCGTCACGTGGCACCTTGCACTTAGTAAACGAGGCTTGAGATTTACCCCCTTTTCCAGAGTCTCTCTCTGACTCGTCTTTAGCCTTCAAAATCCTACAATCTGCCATGATGTGATTTGGCTTTTTACAGTCGAAACAAGTTACATTGGATTTCTTCCCTTTGTCACTACCTGCCAACGTCTGTTCTGGGAATTTACTACGTTCAGGGTTGAGCTGCTGATTCCTAGCTTTATAAAAAGGTTTCTGGTGGATGAACGCAAACTCATAAGCAAGTTTCGCTGCCTGATTTAGAATTTCAACCTGTTTTTCTGCAACAAACACTCTAACCTCTTGAGAACACTTGTTTAGGGATTCCTCAACTAATATGAGCTCCTTAAGTTTATCAAAATCCTCCTTTATAGTGTTGGACCTAAGCCACTTATTGAACATGAGTGGATGGAACCTTTGTGAATCATGTTGCGCCAAGCCGGTCTGTCAAATGCTGCGGTTTCCCATGTTGCAATGTCGATGTTGAAGTCCTTCAGGTATGCTTTGATGGAGTCTTTATAGCGTTTGCGCTGGCCTCCGACTTTCCTGCTACCACGACTGAGTTTACCGTACAGTAACTGCTTGGGTATCCTGGATTCTGACATACGGCAGACATGTCCTGCCCATCGTGTCTGAGCTTTGCGCAAGATGGTAATAACGCTGGGGAGGTCTGCTCTCTCCAGAACCTCGGTGTTTGTGATCCTATCTTGCCAGCGGATATTAAAGATGTTTCGGAGACAACGGAGATGGAACTGCTGGAGAAGGTTCTCGTGTCTTCTGTAGATGGTCCAAGATTCACAGCCATAAAGAAGTATAGTTAAGACGACTGCTCTGTACACTTTGATCTTGGTGTATTGTGAGATACCTCTTCGTTCCCAGACAAAATTCTTCAATCTCCCAAAAGCGCTCCTTGCCTTTGCAATGCGGTTGCTGACTTCAGCATCGATGTTGGCGTAGCGATAGTTAGTTTGTGTAAGAGAGAAGGGCTGCCTGACTTGAACACTTCAGCAGGGATGGCATCAGAGCCGGGAGCTTTCCCAGTTGACATCTGCTCGATTGCCTTGGCAACCTCGTCCTCTGATGGGGTTATGTCCAAGTCTGGGTTTATGTCCACCTGGGGAAGGCGTTGCACAGCTTCGTCATTGATGGACGACGGACGATTGAGAACGCCGTTGAAGTGTTCTGCCCATCTCTCTGCAATCTTGTTTTTGTCGGTGAGGAGTCTCCGTCCGCGCTGAGTAAAGGGGAACTGCCTGATGTTGGTGGTCCGAATACACACCTGAGTGAATCGTAGAAGCGTTTCGTGTCGTGTCTATCTGCAAAGCCTTGAATCTTGTCGGTTTTGTTACTTAGCCATGTGTCTTGCATAGCGCGGAGATTTATCTGAACCTGTCTGCGCTTACTGATGTAGGCGTCTTTCTCCAAGACCGAGTTGGGATCACTCTGATGAGCTCTGAAGAGCTGGCGTTTTTCTTCCAGCAGGGCTCTGATTTTGACAATTTTCATCAAACCAGTCCTGGTGGTTCCAAGGTAGCTTGTCCGAGCACCTGTAGGGCAACAGAATGAACAGATGTCTTCAGAGAGTCCCAGTCGTTTCCGGTAGCCTCAGTCAGCTGGCTTTCTAAACTTGCTACTACTTCTTCTTGAACGGAAGGAAGGTTGAGCTTGTTGTCGTTGAGCTTCTTCACAACTGTCTGGCCTTGTGGTCTTCTCTTGGGCTGAATATGCAAATTGGTCTTAGAAATGATGAGACGATGGTCTGTCCAACAGTCAGCACCACACATTGTCTTAGTCACACACACATCCCGCCTGTCTTTTGCGCTGACAATGACGTAGTCTATGAGATGCCAATGCTTAGATCGAGGGTGCATCCACGGCATTTTATTACGGGTTGGAAGGCGGAACATGGTGTTGGTGATGGCTAAGCTATGGGTGGCACCCGTTCTGAGCAGGAGGAGACCATTACTGTTACATTTCCCTACTCCATGGGGTCAGAGGACTCCTTCCCATGCCTGGTGGTCTTGACCTACACGAGCGTTACAGTCGCCAAGGAGTAGGAGCTTGTCCGCCTGCGGAACAGTGGAGATGAGGGCATCCAGTTCTTCATAGAACTTCTCCTTAGTGTCTTCAGAGTTTGTCATGGTGGGAGCGTAGGCGCTAATGAAGGTTGTGGATCTCCCCATGTCCAGGGGGAACTTGAGTTTCATGAGGCGATCGTTGATGCCTTCTGGGATACAATCAAGTTTTCGTACGAGATGGTCTTTAATCGCAAAGCCGACACCAGCCTCACGTCGCTCTTTATTGCTGTGGCTGCTCCAAAAGAAGGTGTAGCCGCCTCCAATCTCACTGAGCTGGCCTTTGTCGGGAAAGCATGTTTCGCTGAGGGCTGCGATGTCGACATTGTAGCGGGCGAATTCTCTGGCTACGAGAGCCATACGTCTTTCTGGTCTCCCTGATTTACAGGTGGTTGAGTCGAGAAGAGTTCTAACGTTCCATGACTCAAGGGTTAGCTTGAATATTTTCTTGGAGATTTTCTTGTGATTTCGACCGCAAGATGGGAGGCCGCCAGCAACGGTATGCTGGCCAGGTGGCTGTGGAACAGGCTATGTTTAGAGCACCTTTTCTAGCTCTGTCCTCAGACTACGGAGGCAGGAAGAGCTATCCTAAATAGGGCAGCCTGGTCGCTCAGGGGGCTGCCGAACTTCCCTGCTGTCCCGATCAGAGAAGAACCTCCATATGGCCTGAGCCGCCTGTGTGCAGGATTGCAGCTAAAGCTTTCAGTGATTCAGCACCTGCTGCTTCGCCATTCCCCCATCGCCACAGGACTTTGAGGGTAAAGGGTTGTCCATGGTGGTGTTGCCATGACTCGCGCTGAACTTGGATTAAAGTGACGGAGGCTTGCGCAGCACCAGCCTCACTCTCTTGTCCTGATGAGCCTGATCCCATGGCAAGACAGAGTCAAGACAGTTGGAGACTTAACGAGGGTGCAGAAGTTGCCGGAAAGGGACAAGATAGGCGTTCTAACCGCCCATGGGGCTTCACTCTGGATTTTCTGTCGGGGTTTACTCCCTTAGCCTGAGCCATTCAAGGCCAACCTGCAAGGCAACCGGAAAAACTCGTGCCACGCAATCTCCGTGACTTCACCAAATCCCTGGCATGGGGGGCTAAGTGGGTGCTCGATCTTGCCCAAGGATCTCCCACAGGCTAGCGGAGGAAATGAGGCGCCTACCTTCTGTTGGTGGAAAATTTTTCCACCCCGCCACCTCAATATATATATCATTTATATATATATATATATATATATATATATATATATATATATATATATATATATATACACACACACACACACACACACATATATACACACACACAGATATACATATATATATATATATATATATATATACACACACAAACACACATATATATGTATAAATAAATAAAGAGAGAGAGAGAGAGAGAGGATTTTCTGAGTAGATCCTTCCGTAGGAGAGTGCTCAATACTTTTTGGTAGAGCAAATAACAAAAACAAAAATAAAAGGACAGTTCTTCTATAATCACCTGAAGAGAGAGGATGGTTTCACCACCCCTCGAAACAGATCTGTAGTGATAAATGGAGTTTCAATAGAAAGTCTTTGTCTTTGTCCTGTCCTTTTATTTATATATATATATACACACACACACATATACATACACACACAGAGTATATATATATATATATCACACACACACACACGCATACACACATTTTATATATATATATATATATATATATATATATATATATATATATATACACACACATATATATACACATACATACATACATACACACATACATACATATATACACACACGTTTTTATGGTTCCGGACGGCCGAACGTGAGTTGAAAGTGAACGCAAGTTGTTACAATGATGTATGACGTATGACACTCGGACTGGACTGTACATCCGTGCGTCAGGTCAGGGTTAAACACTCTGCTACAGTATGACAGTAGACTGTACTACCTGCATCTGTTTCCGCTGCCTTGTGGATACCTCTTGGTTGGGGAAAGGCTATGGGAGTTAACCCAGACAGAAAATCCTGCAGAGGTATACTGCAGCTAGAGAAAAGGCAGGGAGTAAACCCTGAAAAAAATCCGGAGTGGGGCCCCTAAGGCGGTTGAATGGCATCTTTGTCACCTTCCGACAGCTCCTGCATCCTGATACGTCCTCCAGCCGTCTTGACCTTGTCTTGCCACTGGACCCGGCATCTCAGGACGAGAGAGTGAGGCTGATCCAGCGCAAATCTCCTTCACTTTAATCAATGTTCAGCGCAAGTCACGGCATCATCATTTTCCAAGTCCTGTGGCGATAGGGGAGCGGCAAAGCAGCAGGTGCGGATGCACCGGAAGCTGGAGTCATGAACCTGCACACAGGTGGCTCAGGACATGTGGTCGTTCTTCACTGGACAGAGACAGCAGTGGAGTCCGGCAGCCTTCTGAGTGACCGAGCAGCCCTCTTTAGGATCGCTCTGCTCGCCTCCTTAGAATGAGGAAGGGGGGAGAAAAGGTGCCCCAAACATAGTCTGTCCCACCTCACCCTGGTCAGCATACTGCGGCAGGCAAGGATCCCTTTGAGCGGTCGAAAGACAAGAAAAAAGAAAACAAAAGGTGCTCACCGTAGCGGCATGGAACGTGAGAACCCTGATTGATAACGTAAAAGCAGACAGACCAGAAAGACGGACTGCACTGGTTGACATCGCCACTCTCAGCAAGACACGCCTTGCAGATGTAGGCCAGCTTACAGAAATTGGCGGTGGCTATACTTTCTTCTGGAGTGGTCGTAGCAGTGAAGTGAGGTGTGAGGCAGGTGTTGGGTTCACCATCAAATCCACCCTTGTGCAGAAACTAGCAAGCATCCCTGTGGGTCTCAATGACCGTCTGATGACAATGCAGCTCCCACTTGGAAAGAAAAGTGCAACCATCATCAGTATCTATGCTCCAACCATGACGCATCCTGAAGAGGTCAGGGATGGGTTTTATGAGGAACTTGACTCTCTTATAGCCTCAGTAAGGTCTGAGAAGCTTATTATCTTTGGCGATTTTAACGCTCGAGTCCGGGCCGACCATCACACCTGGCACAAGGTACTAGGAAAACATGGTATTGGAAATTGCAACAGCAACGGTCACCTCCTCCTTAGATTGTGCACCTCTCATGATCTAGCCATCACTAACACCATGTTTCACCTTTCAGCCCGGAACAAAACATCTTGGATGCACCCTCGCTCGAAGCATTGGCATTGGATTGATTATGTCATTGTCAGGGCAAGGGACAGAGAGGACGTTAGAGTAACCAAGGCTATGTGCGGTGCCGACTGCTGGACAGACCACCGCCTGATCATCTCAAAGATGAACCCTCAGCCTAGGAGGAGACCACAAGGCCAGAAAGTCGCAAAGAAATTAAATGTCATGAAACTTAAAGACCCAAAAAAGGTGCATGACTTTCAGGAACACATACGCAGCCAACTGGCAGACCTCCAGCCCAACCAATCATGTATCAAAGATCAGTGGGCAACCTTCAGGGATGCTACTTATTCTGCTGCCCGACAATGCTTAGGCTCAATCACCAGAAACCACCAGGACTGGTTCGATGAAAATGACCCAGCAATTCAGGAGCTCCTAGTCAAGAAGCACCGCCTTCTGCGGGCCAGTCAGAATGGGCCTACCACCATGATAAAAAAAGCAGCATACACAAACATCCGCAGCACAGTACAAACAAAACTACGCCATATGCAAGACTCCTGGCTTAGTGCTAAGGCCGACGAGATCCAAAGCTTTGCTGACAGGCAGGACACGAAGAGGTTCTCTGACGCCCTGAAGGCAGTTTATGGACCTCGGTCCTCTGCGTCATGCCCGCTCCTTAGTGCTGATGGTTCGACCCTTCTGACAGAAAAGAAGATGATCCTAGAGAGATGGGCAGAACACTTCAACAGCGTGCTTAACCGGCCAGCCCAAGTCAACGATGAAGCCATCGCCCGCCTCCCACAAGTGCCCACAAATCAAGATCTTGACATTCCCCCTTCAGAAAAGGAAGTCAGCAAAGCTATAAAGCAGCTGTCCACTGGGAAAGCTCCAGGCTCCGATGCCATTCCTGCAGAAGTATACAAGACAGGCTGTCCAGCCATACTCAACCAGCTCACCGGCCTGTATCAGAACAGATGGAGCAAGGAACAGCTGCCTCAGGAGTTCAGAGATGCTATATTTATTCATATATATAAGCGGAAAGGAAATCGACAGTCCTGCGACAACCACAGAGGGATCTCACTCCTGTCCATAGCAGGCAAAATCATGGCTCGAGTCCTTCTCAACCGCTTGCTGGAACATCTGGAGCGGCTTCCGCGCAGGTCATGGGACCACTGACATGATTTTTGAGGTTCGTCCGCTCCAGGAGAAATGCACTGAGCAGTACCAAGATCTCTTCACAACTTTTGTTGATCTGACCAAGGCCTTCGACAATGTCAGTCGTGAGGGACTCTGGAAAATAATGGGAAAATTTGGCTGTCCCCGCAAATTCACCCCAATCGTCCGCCAGTTCCATGACGGAATGACAGCCAGAGTTCTTGATGACGGCAAATTCTCCGAGGCCTTCCCAGTGACTAATGGAGTTAAGCAGGGCTGTGTCCTAGCCCCAATGCTGTTCAGCATGATGTTCTCAAAGTGATGTTCAAAGGTGAAAAAACCGTCTTCAGAGATTTCTTGTTTGCTGACGACTGTGCCCTCAATTCCAGTGATGAGCAAGGGATGCAGCTGCAGATGGATAAGTTTTCCTTGGCCTGTAAACATTTTGGCCTGACCATTAGCACCAAGAAGACCAAAGTGATGTTCCAGCAAGCTCCAGGGAACCAGTATCATAAGCCACAGATACAGGTAAATGGACAGACTTTTCAGGCAGTGGAGAAATTTATCTACTTGGGCAGCACTCTTTCCCGTAGTGCGACCATTGATGCCGAGGTCAACAACAGAATTGCCAAAGCAAGTAGCGCCTTCGGAAGACTCAGGAAAAATGTCTGGGAGAGGAGAGGGATCAGCATTACAAAAAAGCTGAAAGACGTCCATGCAATCGTCTTTGCCACATTACTTTATGGCTGTGAAAGTTGGACACTATATAGAAGGCACGAGCGGCAGATTAACCACTTCCACCTCAAGTGTCTTCGCAGCCTCCTTCACATCTGCTGGCAAGACAAAGTACCTAACACAGAGGTTCTGAAGCAGGCAGATATTCCAAGTGCCACCACCACCATGCATAAGACTCAGTTGAGATGTGCAGGTCATGTCTCCAGCATGTCAGCTGACAGCACCCCGAAATAGCTCTTCTACGGAGAACTCACTGAAGGGAAGCGCAAGGCTGGAGGGCAGAAGAAACGTTTCAAGGACAATCTGATGGTCAACCTAAAAGCCTTTTCAATTGACATCGAATCATGGGAGACGCTTCCTGTCAACCGCTCTTCCTGGCGCTGCGTAATTTCGTCAGGAGCCCAAAGAGCAAAGGAATAACGTGTCCAGCAAGCTGAACAGAAATGCCAGCTTCGGAAGGACAGAGCAGCTAGAACTAAAAACACAGCTCCTACCCACTCCTGCCTTACTTGTGGGAGAGGCTTTCTTGCCAGGATTGGGCTTGTCAGTCATATCCGGTCACATAAGTCCAGAACGAATACCTAAAGTGATGCCTGTGGTCATACTTGAAGACGAGTGATAAACAAACTATACATCCATAAATACCATGACCGTATCTCATAAAACATCCCTAAATCAAGTATTATAAACATAACATTGTAAAATAATATCAACATTAATTTAGAATAACTCACTTCTTTATTCCGAGGTACTTTACATGAAGCTTAAAACAGTCAATCAACGCTTACAATATGTGAAGCGCTCAATACCGAAAGTAGTGTACTTGCGAAAGTAGTGTATTTGCTGTGGGTTATACGGACTTCCGGTATTTCAAGTGCACAAGGGTGCCGTTGAACTCGTTTAGAACACAGCCTGCACGTGAATCCCAGCAAAGCGGAGAGTTCTTTCTTTTGTGTGAGTAAGTAAACTTTATTCAAGAGATGAATACAAAGAACAAGTACAAATCCAAATGAATATTAATATAAAAATAAGTATACACTCTTAGGATTCTACTAAAAGATAATAAATATAAAGATTGTGCCGATCTGAGCAGATGGTGAATTCATCTCTGTGTATGAGACTTGCACACATGCTAGTAGGCTTACACTTCTGACCAACCATATTTGCTTAGGGTTACAAAATTCTGCAAAACAGTGTAAACACATAGATCACAGAGACAACGTCTTAACATAAGGGTAACAGGCGATATAGCCCATATAGTTCAACTCCTGATTGCTTCACGCTACGGAAACCGGGGATAAGCACCGGCCTGATGAGCCGCTATGCTCGGGTGTAAAAACCCAAACAGTTAATCCTTCAAAATCAAATTTTTTGAGATAGGGATTTTTGGTTTTTCTTTACTTTTTTGCGAAAATTATCAATATTAAAATAAAAATAATAAAACTACTTCAGTTGTGTGCAATGAATCTAAATTATATGAAAGTCTAATGTTTCTCAGTACATGACAGAAAATAATGAACTTTATCACAATATGCTAAATTTTTGAGACCATATATATATATATATATATATATATATACACACACACACACACACACACACACATATATACATATACATCTTTTACTTTCGGCTGCTCCCTTCAGGGGTCGCCACAGCAAATCATACGCCTCCATCTCACCCTGTCTTCTGCATCTTCTTTACTGACTCCAACGACCTTCATGTCTTCCTTCACCACATCCATAAATCTCTTCTTTGGTCTTCCTCGAGGCCTTCTGCCTGGTAGTTCTAACCTCAGCATCCTCCTGCCAATATACTTTATCCCTCCTCTGTACATGTCCAAACCATCTCAATCTAGCCTCTCTGACTTTGTCTCCAAAGCATCTTACATGGGATGTCCCTCTGATATACTCATTTCTGATCCTATCCATCCTCGTTACTCCCAGAGAGAACCTCAACATTTTCATGTCCGCTACCTCCAGCTCTGCCTCCTGCCTTTTCCGAAGCGCCACTGTTTCTAAGCCATACAACATCGCTGGCCTCACCACCGTCTTATACACTTTTCATTCTTGCTGACACTCTCCTAGCGCACATCACACCGGACACTTTTCTCCAACCATTCCAAACTGCCTGCACACGCTTCTTCACCTCTGGAGATTCTTGTCTCACCTCGTCTGTCAGCCTGTCCATCACCATAGCAAAGAACAAGAAGGGGCTCAGAGCTGACCCTTGATGCAGTCCCACCTCCACATTGAATTCGTCGGTCACACCGACAGCACACCTCACCACTGTCTTACATCTCTCATACATGTCCTGCACCACTCTAACATACTTCTCTGCCACTCCAGACTTCCTCATGCAATACCACAGTTCTTCTCTTGGCACCCTGTCATATGCTTTTTCCAGATCCACAAAGGCGCAATGCAGTTCCCTCTGACCTTCTCTGTACTTCTCTATTAACATCCTCAAAGCAAACATTGCATCTGTGGTGCTCTTTCTTGGCATGAAACCAAACTGTTGTTCACAAATGCTGACCTCTACCCTTAGTCTAGCTTCCACTATTCTTTCCCAGAACTTTATCGTATGGCTCATCAACTTTATCCCTCTGTAGTTGCCGCAACTCTGAAAGTCTCCCTTGTTCTTAAAAATGGGCACCAGCACTTCTCCTCCACTCCTCCAGCATCTGCTCACGCTCTAGAACCTTGTTGAATGTTCTTGTCAGAAATCTTCTCTCTCTGAGACATTACCATACCTCCACAGGTATGTCATCAGGACCAACTGCCTTTCCATTCTTCATCCTCTTCATTGCCCTCTTCACCTCACCTTTACTAATCTTTGCTACTTCCTGCTCCTTGACGGTCACTCCTACTCTTTTTTTTTTTCCTCTCTCTCATTTTTCTCATTCATCAGCTCTTCAAAGTACTTTTTCCATCTTCCCAGCACACTTCTGTCATCAGTCAATACATTTCCCTCTGTGTCCTTTATCACCCCAACTTGCTGCACGTTTTTCCAATCTCTATCTCTCTGCTGTGCCATCCTGTATAATTCATTTTCTCTTTCTTTCCAACCGAGCATACGCCCTCTGTTTGGCCTTTGACACTGCTACCTTCGCGTTACGCTGTGTCTCCCTGTATTCCTGTCTACTCTCTTCGGTCCTCTCTATGTCCCACTGTTTCTTAGCTAACCTCTTCCTTTGTACACACTCCTGCACTTCCTCATTCCACCACCAAGTCTCCTTATCTACTCTCCTTCCAAAGGACATACCGAGTATTCTCCTACCTGTCTCCCTGATCACATTAGCTGTAGTTGTCCAGTCATCTCGAAGCACTTCCTGACCACCCAAAGCCTGTTTCAACTCCTCCTTGAAGACAACACGACACTCTTCCTTTTTCAACCCAGTGTTTGCCTTGAGGATGTTAATGGAGAAGTACAGAGAAGGTCAGAGGGAGCTGCATTGTGCCTTTGTGGATCTGGATAAAAAAAAGCATATGACAGGGTGCCGAGAGAAGAACTGTGGTATTGCATGAGGAAGTCTGGAGTGGCAGAGAAGTATGTTAGAGTGGTGCAGGACATGTATGAGAGATGTAAGACAGTGGTGAGGTGTGCTGTCGGTGTGACACAAGAGTTCAAGGTGGAGGTGGGACTGCATCAAGGGTCAGCTCTCAGCCCTTTCTTGTTTGCTATGGTGATGGACAGGCTGACAGACGAGGTTAGACAAGATTCGCCATGGACTATGATGTTTGCAGATGACCTTGTGATCTGTAGTGAGAGCAGAGAACAAGTGCAGGAAAATCTAGAGAGGTGGAGGTATGCCCTGGAAAGGAGGGGAATGAAGATTAGCCTCAGTAAGACAGAATACATGTGCATGAATGACAAGGACCCAAGTGGAACGGTGAGATTACAGGGAGCAGAGATAAGAAAGGTGGAGGATTTTAAGTACTTAGGCTCAACAATCCAGAGCAATGGAGAGTGTGGAAAAGAGGTGAAGAAGCGTGTGCAGGCAGGCTGGAATGGTTGGAGAAAAGTGTCCGGTGTGATGTGTGATAGGAGGGTATCGGCAAAAATGAAGGGAAAAGTGTACAAGACGGTGTTGATGCCAACGATGTTGTATGGTTTAGAAACAGTGGCCCTGGGGAAAAGACAGGAGGCAGAGCTGGAGGTAGCAGAGATGAAAATGTTGAGGTTCTCTTTGGGAGTAACGAGGATGGATAGGATCAGGAATGAGCACATCAGAGGGACAGCACATGTAAGACGTTTTGGAGACAAAGTCAGAGAGGCTAGATTGAGATGGGGTTGGACATGTACAGAGGAGGGATAATGAGTATATTGGTAATAGGATGCTGAGGCTGGAACTACCAGGCAGAAGGCCTAGGGGAAGACCAAAGTGACGATTCATGGATGTGGTGAAGGAGGACATGACGGTCGTTGGTGCAAGAGAAGAAGATGCAACGGATAGGGTGAGATGGAGGCAGATGATTCGCTGTGGCGACCCCTGAAGGGAAAAGCCGAAAGGAAAAGAAGAATTCAGTTGCTTGGCAGTACGCGAATACTCAAACCGTGAGTGCAAAATGGCGAATAGTCAAGGGCCTATTGTAGTGATTGAAATGCTGAAAGCAGAAGGAGAAACTGTATGGAAAATCAATTAATTTTTCAACATGGTGATAAGGAAAGAAGTGGCCAAGAAGTGGAAAAATACCATCATCACGCTGATCTTCAAGAAGGGAGACAAGAAAGACCTTGCAAACTATAGACCAATTCGCTTGCTGTCCCACATATACAAGTTATTCATGAAGATCCTGATAAATACAGTTCACACCACGCTAGATGAACATCAGCCACCAGAATAGGCTGCCTACCGCAAAGGTCACTCCACCATAGGCCATCTGCAAACCATCACACAAGTCCTGGAGAAGACCAATGAGTACAGAATACTACTATATATGGCCTTTGTGGACTACGAGAAAACATTTGATTCTATACAACATCAGGCAGTGTTTGAAGCTCTCAGACATGGTATTCAAGAGAAATATATCAACATCCTGAAAGAAACCTACAGGGGAGGCACTGCACAAATCAGAACAGAAAAGTTAAGCAGAAAAATTAACATTATGAAAAGGGTCCGACAAGGCGACACATTGTCACCAGTTATGTTTACATCAGTAGTCGAGGAGATCTTTCAGAGGAAAACATTGAAACCGGTATCAACATCAATGGAGAGAGACTTGGCCATCTACGATTTGCAAATGACATTATCTTGTTCGAGAAGACTGAGGAAGAGCTGGAGTATCTGCTGCACAATCTGAACAGAGAAATTGATAAAGGCGGCAGGAAGATGAACAAGAAGAAAAGCAAAATCATGTGCAATGAAGTGGCAGGGAGAATACAGAGACAAGAGATATCCCTTGATGGAGAACATCTAGAAGAGGTGGACCAGGTCAGGTCAGGTATGAGAGCATGCGCCGGGACGGCACTTCGCTGCGTCCACCAGCCGTCTCCACTCATCCGGCCGTCTCCTGGTGATCGACCAGGCCAGCGCAGGGCCCATACCCCTTGGCAAGGCAGCCTTCAGCTGCGACAACCACGTCGCATGCGGCCGTTCCCGCGATCGGCTCCAGCCCCTAGGATCCTAAACGGACAGGATCCGGTGTGCTGGGTCCAAAGGCGGGAAACGCGCCAAGTGCCCGTAGTAGCGCAGCTGACAGTCGCGGATCAAGCAGGTTACTCTTACCATCCCTGCATCCTTGAGCGCCTTCCGGTTGTTAACAAAGTCCCGCCAGCGGTATCCGAAGTTGCGGCAAAAAGAAGTCGTAACGAAGAAGTCCAGTCGTCGTCCAAGCTCAACTGTGAGCGTCCATGTCTCGCTCGAGTAGAGCAAGACATGGGGGCACAAGGGAGTGAAAGGCTCGGGCTTTCGTCCGCCTGCTCAGATACCTCGACTGCCACGCGGTCCTGTTTAGCGAGCTCATCGCCCCGTAGTCTAGGCCAAGTCGACGATCAATCTCGGCCCTGCAATCAGTGGAAAGATGAACCGCGCTGCCAAGGTAAGTGAGAAACTCCACAATCTCTCCTCTTTAACAACCCACAGCAATCGAGTCAACAGCAGCATCCAAGAGGTCGCCGAAAGCCTGGATCTTTCTTTTGATTCAGGAGACTCGCAAACCAATCGGTTCCGCCTCCTCATCCAGCAAACAGAGAGTCTCCTGATATCCACCGTCTCCGCGAAGATCACTGCGTCACCAGCAAAGTCCAGATCAGTAATCCAAACCTCACCGAACGACACACCGCAGGCCGATCCACCCAATACCGCCGCCACGATCCAGTCCATCGCAGTACTGAAGAGAGTGGGGGCCAGAACACACCCTTGTCTCACTCCAGTCTCGACCAAAAAGAATTTAGCGGTGGAGCCCCCACACCTCACAGCACTCTCTGTCCCAGAATACAGTGACGATATCAGCCGGACCAGAGCTGACGGGATCCCACGTAGACGAAGTATGCCCCAGAGGGCCTCCCTATCCACCGAGTGGAACGCTTTGCCAAAGTCTATATAGGCTCAGATAGGACGCAGAGCGCCAGGATGCGGTCAACGGTAGACCTCTTCGGTGTAAACAGGGACTGTTCAGGGCGCTGGTGCGCTAAAAGCTGCTGTCGGATCGTGACCAGTAGAATCCGTGCGAATACCTTGCCCAGAACTGAATTGAGAGTAACCCCCCTGTAGCTGTTGCATTCTCTGGTATGATCCTTCCCCTTGCAGATCAGGACAACGATGCCCCGTTTCCAATCAGTTGGGTTGACACCAGTGTGCCACATGGAGCACACGAGAACGAACAGCCACCTGAGGACGGCCTCACCTCCCGCCTTCAGCATTTCCACGTGGATACCACAAACTCCCGCAGATTTGCCATCCGCCAAGCGCCACACCACCCTCCGAGTTTCCTCGAGAGGTGGTGGGTCGCAGCCTGGGGGAGGGTTGGCAACAAGAGTTTGAGCATCCCCGATGGCCAGGCTCCGGGTGGGTGGGTCAGCACGATACAACTCCTCAAAGTACTTGGCCCAACGAGTCCTCATTTCAGATTCCTCGGTAAGGACACGACTGTCTGCAGCTTTCACCGTCTGGCATCGCGATTTGGACCGAGAGGAACGGAGGCTCTGCAACGCCCTGTAAGCCGGGCGAGAGTCAGTCGATTTCAACTGGCCCTCGACCGTCTCACAGAGATCGCGGACCACAGCCTCCCGATCTCTTCGCACCGCCTTGACGGCTTCGCGCTTCAGATCCCTGGCAAGTCCAGCTCTGCCGTCGAGTTGAGCCTGTCTGGCTCAACTCGACGGCAGAGTTGAGTTGAGCCTGTCTGGCTCTCTTGATGACGTTGATGGTCTCAGAGGAGATGGCCGCTCCCAGTCATCTGGGCGACCCCGGTATGCAGCCACTGGACACCGCCAGGATGCGGTCTCTGAAGCCACCCCAGAGATCCTCCGTGCCTGCACCCGCGTCCAGATCCTCCAGGGATTCCCCAAGCCTACTGGCGAACTTCGAAGCCACACCAGGGTCCCCGAGTCGGCTCACGTCAAGTCACATTTGACGAGCCGGGACTTTCTCAGGGCGCCTGAAGCAGATCTTCAGAGTCGCCACCAGAAACCCGTAGTCTCCCGAAAAGAGCTGGGCACTTCTGAAGGCACGGCAGTTCTAGACCAGCCGCCAGCGACGACCTACGAGAACATGGTCGATCTATTTCCTAGTGACGCCATCATTGGACTGCCAAGTCCAGCGTTGTGGATCCGATCTCTGGAACCACAGACCAGCAATCCTTAAGCCCCGACTTTTTGCGAAGTCAAGAAGCATTAAGGCGCTTTCATCGTGGCGTCCAGAGCCATGAGGACCAACACATGCTTCGCAGCCATCCCGTTTAGTGCAGTGGTTGCATTGACGTCCCCCAGTACGATCAGGGTGTCCATTCCCGGAACCCCCGACACCACCGAGTTGAGCTGGTCGTAGAAGGTTTCCTTTGTGGATCAATCACTCACCCCGATCAGAGCGTACACTGCGACGATAGAGAGAGTCCCCACTGTGCGAGTCACCCTCAGTCGCATAATACGCTTGTTGACTGGGACCTCCTCCGATACCAAGGGAGCCAATCGATCAGCGACAACGATGGCCACTCCCGAGAGTGAAGACCGTCGGCCCGACCAGACCAGTAGTAGGTGTACCCACCGACACTTGTCTTGCCGGACCCAGGCCTCCACACTTCAGAGAGGGCCACAACGCCGACGTCAAGCAGACTAAGCTCCCTTGATACCAGAGGCAAGTGAGTGTCATCCCGCAGGGAAGTCACGTTCCATGCGCCGACCTGGACCGACCGCCTCAGATTCGACTGAGGCGACCAAAAGCAGCTGGTGTCTGACACCTTTGCACCGCCAGCGTTGCTCACCCTATCCCGCCCGACCTAGTTGCTCCAGGAGTTCACCCCTATCATGAAGTGGGGGTCTCAGAGGCTTTGCCCCACCCCCCCTCATACGACACCGCTTGAGGCAAGTGTAGGGGTTACTCCCCCGGAGCGGACTCCAGTGTTTAGTTGTGTTTTGCTGGCGTTTTTAAGAGGGCAGGGGTGCAAACACCCCCCCCCCTGCTCCTCTAGGGAAGGGGCGCCGCTCCCTGATAGGCAGATGCCCGGAGGTCCCATTGATGGAGAACATCTAGAAGAGGTGGACCAGTATAAGTATATACTTGGAAGGCTGTTAACACCAGGAAATGAGATGGCCAAGGAGATCAATCAAAGAATAACATCAGGATGGAAAAGATTCGGCCAGTACAGCAACTTCCTAAAGGATAAGAAGATGCCCATGAGTCTCAAGAAAAAGATCATGAACATGGTCATACTTGCTGTGGCGCAGAGAAGTATGGAAAGAGCAAAGCTGAACATTACTCAGAATATATATTATATATGTATACACACACACAGACAGTCGGCCCTCTACTTACGAAATTAATCTGTTCCAGAGCCTTTTTCGTAGCCTGGAGTTTTCGTAAGTAGGGGTGCATTTTACATGTAAAACGCATGATTCATTCCAAGGCTCCCAAGACGACCCCATAAACCCTTTAAAAATGATAAAAGTACACCAATTTTGTATGAAATGTGTTAAAAGCAAGAGAAATGTATTTATTAAACCATTTAAACATTTTATTAACATATTAAACCATTTTATTAACATATTTATTAATTAAACCATTATTATTTTTTAATGTGCGCACACACACACACACACAAAACACTCTCTCTCTGTCTGTCTCTCTCACACACATACACGCACACACCACTGTCTCTCTCTATTTCTCTGTCTCTCTGTCTCACACACACAAACAAAAAAAAAACTCCTGCGTTCTCTGGTGTGTTTTGCCGAATGCAGGCTCCGCCCACACGCAGCACGCAGCTGATGGAACAATTCTATTTAAAATGTTTAAATGGATGGGATGTTGTATTTCAAGCGGAATTACAGTACCTGTTTGAAAGATCAGAGGTCCTGATTTAATATTAACTTGCTTCCTTGCAAGATCGGAGGTCTAATCGCCTCCGTCACTGTATTTCCGTTTTTCTGTATTTTCCGGGTCCATGATGGATAATGAAATGTAACACTGCAATGACCAATCTCAAAATAAACTCATGAGCCAACATTCATCTTCAACTCTCTTCTCTCATGCATGTGACAAACAGGAAGTATGGGTACAGGAAGTTTGGGTACAGTTCAGCTGCCTCCTGGCCAATGGGAGGCCAGCTGGGCGGGATGTTGGGAGACAGCCAATGAGAGAGCAACTCGCGCATAGTTTGGATTTGTGAATGGCGTGTTTGGCGCTTTTCATAAAAAGAGGTTGTTTTCGTAAAAAGAGGACGAAAATTTAGGAAAATGTTTTTCGTAACCTGGATTTTTCGTATTCAGAGGCTTTCGTAAGTAGAG
Organism: Plotosus lineatus; assembly: GCA_024760905.1. Taxonomy (NCBI): domain Eukaryota; kingdom Metazoa; phylum Chordata; class Actinopteri; order Siluriformes; family Plotosidae; genus Plotosus; species Plotosus lineatus. The sequence continues at coordinate 48,638,189 of CM045740.1, forward strand.
GGTCAACTGATCTATATATATATATATATATATATATATACACACACACATAGACACACACACACAGTGGTACCTTGACTTATGAGTGTCTTTTATAATGAATTTTCCGTGACACGAGCTTCCATGTCGCCAAAAATCCACTCCATCGACCAAGCAAATTTTTGACTTACAAGCTGTGCTAGAAATGGCTTTTCTGGACCAATTAACCCTGTATTCTTCTGCATGTATTCCTCCGCGCTCTGAGAATGCATTGTGCAGTGCTTCACAATTATTTTCTGTGATGCCCACTATCGGAAGAAAAAAAACAAAATAATCACCCCACCCCCACAGCGGGCGACTATAAATAGTGTTCACAGTATGTCATATCATTTGCTCAGTGCTTTTTCCCCCTACTATAGGGAACACAGAGAGAGCACCAGTCACCTGGTGTAGAGGATGCCCAGTCACACTTAAAGTCCAACATGTTTAAAAAAAGCATGTTCCCCAGGGTCATACACACCAATTAACCTCGTGAAAAGTAAAAAAATCCAAAATAAATAAATAAATAAATAAATGAATAGTGTAAAAAAAATTATATATATATATATATATATATATATATATATATATATATATATATATATAAATAAAAGTGTAAATTAATGTTCAGTGCTATTAAGTTCAAACACACTTACTGTATTGTTTATTGTTGTTTTATTCTTCTTTTCCTTTTGGCCTTTCCCCTTTTTTCAGGGGTTGCCACAGCAAATCATCTGATTCGCATATTTTATTTGGCATAGGTTTTTATGTCGGATACCCTTGCTGTGTTTGTAATGTCGTGTATAACGTGTTATTATTGTGAAATGTTTGTTACAAGTTTATCATAGATATATTACGTCAAAAATACATTTTTATGTCCGATTATACGAGTTTGGAGGGGATTGGAACTGATTAATTGGTTTTCTATTGTTTCCTATGGGAGTTTTTGTTTCATCTAACGAATGTTTCGACTTACAAGCTTGCCCTCAGAACGGATTAATTTCGTAAATCGAGGTAGCTAGACCTCTCTTTGAATCGCCACCTTATCGTGGTGGAGGGGTTTGCGTGACCTAATGATCCTAGGAACTATGTTGTCGGGGGCAAATGCCCCTGGTAGGGTCACCCAAGGCAAACAGGTCCGGGATGAAGGTCCAGACAAAGTGCGATTCAAAACAAACCCCTATGACACATGAGACAACATAGGAAGCAGTCTCCCTTGCCCGGACGCGGGTCACCGGGGTTCCCTCCTGGAGCCAGGCCCAGGGGAGGGGCTCGAAGGCGAGCACCTGGTGGTCGGGCTTATGCCCATGGAGCCTGGTTGAGCTTATGCCCATGGAGCCTGGCCGGGCCTAGCCCGAAAAAGAGACATGGGTCCGCCCTCCCATGGACCCACCACCCGTGGGAGAAGTTTTAGGGGTCGGGTGCAGTGTGAGTTGGGTGGCAGCCAAAGGCATGGGTTCTGTCGGACTGATCCTCGGCTACTTACTCTGAACCTCGGGACATGGAATGTCACCTCTCTGGCGGGAAAGGAGCCTGATTTGGTGCGTGAGGTGGAGAGATACCGACTAGATATAGTCGGGCTCACCTCAACGCATAGCTTGGGCTCTGGAACCATCTATCTCGAAGAGGCTGGACCTTCTATTCTGGATTTGCTCATGGGGAGAGGCGGCGAGCCGGTGTGGGTATTCTTGCTGCCCCCCGTCTCGGTGCCCAAATGTTGGGGTTCTCCCCGGTTGACGAAAGGGTAGTTTCCCTCTGTCTTCGTGTGGGGGGACGGGTCCTGACTGTTATTTGTGCTTATGCATCAAATAACCCACCCTTTTTGGAGTCTTTGGGGGGGGGGGGGTGTTGGAGAACCCTCCCTCGGGAGACTCGTTTGTTGTCTTGGGAGACTTCAACGCCCATGTGGGCAACGATAGTGTGACCTGGAAGGGTGTGATCGGTAGGTACGGCCTCTCCAGTCTGAATCCGAATGGTGTTTCATTGTTGGACTTCTGTGCTCGTCATAGTTTGTCTATCACGAACACCATGTTCGAACATAAGTGTGCCCATAAGTGCACTTGGCACCAGGACACCCTAGGTCGCAGTTCGATGATTGACTTTCTGGACACGGGTGAAGAGAGGAGCTGAGCTGTCTACCGATCACTACCTGGTGGCAAGTTGGCTTCGGTGGTGTGGGAGGTTGTGTTCCAGACCTGGCAGGCCCAAGCGTGTAATCAGGGTCTGCTGGGAACGTTTGGCGTTTTGGCGTTTGACGTTTTGGCATCCGAATGGGCCATGTTTCGTGCCTCCATTGCTGAGGCGGCAGCCCATAGCTGTGGCCGTAAGGTCGTCGGTGCTTGTCGTGGCGGTAATCCCCGAACCCGGTGGTGGACACTTGCGGTGAAGGGGGCCGTCCAGCTGAAGAAGGAGGCCTATCGGGTTTTATTAGCCTGTGGGACTCCTGAGGCAGCAAACGGGTACCGGCAGGCCAAACGTGCTGCAGCCGAGGCTGTCGCAGATGCAAAATCTCGGGCGTGGGAGGAGTTCGGTGAGGGCCTGGAGAGTGATCATCGGTTGGTCTCAAAAAGGTTCTGGGCCACCGTCCGCTGCCTCAGGAGGGGGAAGCAGTTCTTCACAAACAATGTTTACGGTGGAGGTGGGGAGCTGCTTACCTTGACTGGGGATGTTGTTGAGAGGTGGAGGGAATACTTTGAGGACCTCCTCAATCCCACCAACACGCCCTCCGTGGAAGAGGAAGACCCTGGGGGTTCGGGTGAGGGTCCGCCCATCACTGGAGTGGAGGTCACTGAGGTTGTCAAAAAGCTCCTCGGTGGTCGAGCTCCGGGGCTGGACGAGATCTGCCCGGAATATCTCAGGGCTCTGGATGTTGTAGGACTGTCTTGGTTGACACATCTCTGCAACATCGCGTGGTCATCAGGGGCTGTACCTCAGGATTGGCAAACTGGGGTGGTGGTCCCAATTTTTAAGAAGGGGGACCGGAGGGTGTGTTCCAATTATCGGGGAATCACACTCCTCAGCCTTCCTGGGAAAGTCTATGCAGGAGTACTAGAGAGGAGGATCTGACCGATAGTCGAACCTCGGATTCAAGAAGAACAATGTGGTCTTCGTCCTGGCCGCAGTACTCTTGACCAACTCTATACGCTCCACAGGATTCTGGAGGGGGCATGGGAGTTTGCCCAATCTGTCCACATGTACTTTGTGGATTTGGAGAAGGCTTTCGACCGTGTCCCTCGAACAATCTTGTGGGGCGTGCTCCGAGAGTACGGCGTTCCGGATCCGTTGCTACGAGATATTCGGTCGCTGTATCACCGGAGCCAGAGTTTGGTCCGTATTGGTAACAGCAGGTCGGATTCGTTTCCAGTGGGAGTCGGAGTCCGCCAAGGCTGTCCTTTGTCACCGATTCTGTTCATAATTTTTATGGACAGAATTTCTAGGCGATGAGGGGTTCTGGTTTGGTGGCCATCGGATATCGCCTCTGCTTTTTGCGGATGATGTTGTCCTTTTGGCTTCATCAAGTCGGGCCCTCCAGCTCTCATTGGAGCAATTCGCAGCCGAGATGAAGATCAGTACCTCCAAGTCCGAGGCCATGGTTCTCAGTCGGACAATGGTGGAATGCACCCTCCGGGTCGGGAATGAGGTCCTGCCCCAAGTGGAGGAGTTTAAGTATCTTGGGGTCTTGTTCACGAGTGAGGGAAGGATGGAGCGAGAGATCGACAGACGGATCGCTGCAGCCTCTGCTGTTAAGCGGTGCCTGTACCGGTCCGTCGTGGTGAAGAAGGAGCTGAGCTGCAAGGCGAAGCTCTCAATTTACCAGTCGATCTACGTTCCAACCCTCACCTATGGTCACGAGCTTTGGGTAATGACCGAAAGAACAAGATCACGGATACAAGCGGCTGAAATGAGCTTCCTTCGCCGGGTGGCGGGGTTCTCCCTTAGAGATAAGGTGAGAAGCTCCGCCATCCGGGGAGCGCTCGGAGTAGATCCGCTGCCCCTCCGCATTGAGAGGGGCCAGTTGAGGTGGCTCGGGCATCTGGTCAGAATGCCCCCCCGGACGCCTCCCTGGTGTGGTGTTTCAGGCATGTCCAACCGGGAAGAGCCCCGGGGTCGACCTAGAACACGCTTGAGGGACGATGTCTCTCGGCTTGTCTGGGACCGCCTCGGTGTCCCCCCCGGGAGAGTTGGAGGAAGTGGCTCGGGAGAGGGACGTCTGGACCTCTTTGCTAAGGTTGCTGCCCCCGCGACCCGACCCTGGACTAAGCGGAAGAAGATGATGATGATGAGGTAGCTACACACACACACACACACACACACACACACACACACATATATACAGCTAAATACAGTACATATAATCACAAATTCACGAAAAGTCTAAAAAGCTTGTTTGTTTGGTTTTTTGACTGAAGGTCCAAAATAATTGTGGGGAAGATTCCATAACACCAGCAGTGAAAAGTCATGTTCATGTGTACCTCTGACTGTGTGCTGCTCCTCTTCTCCTGTTTACCTGCATGAGTGCGTGTTACTCCTCTCCTCCTGTGTGAACCTCTTGGAATATGTATTGCACCTCTCTTCCTGTTGTTTTCTTGTATGCGTACTGCTCTTCTCCTACTCTGTACCTGTAAGATTGTGTTACCCCTCTCCTCCTGTGTGTACCCGTACGGACGGGTTGCTGCTCCTCTCCTCCAGTGTTTACCCGCACGGGCGTGTTGCTGCTCCTCTCGTTCCGTGCGTACCCGCACGGGCGTGTTGCTGCTCCTCTCGTCCCGTGCGTACCCGTACGGGCGTGCGTCGCCCCTCTTGTCCCGTGCGTACCCGTACGGGCGTGCGTCGCCCCTCTCGTCCCGTGCGTACCCGTACGGGCGAGCGTCGCCCCTCTCGTCTTGTGCGTACCCGTACGGGCGTGCGTCGCCCCTCTCGTCCCGTGCGTACCCGTACGGGCGTGCGTCGCCCCTCTCGTCCCGTGCGTACCCGTACGGGCGTGCATCGCCCGGCTCGTCCCGTGTGTACCCGTACGGGCGTGCATCGCCCCACTCGTCCCGTGTGTACCCGTACGAGCGTGTATCGCCTCTCCTCCTGTGTGTACCCGTACGAGCGTGTATCGCCTCTCCTCCTGTGTGTACCCGTACGAGCGTGTATCGCCTCTCCTCCTGTGTGTACCCGTATGAGTTTGTATCGCCCCTCTCCTCCTGTGTACCGCCCCTCTCCTCGTGTGTATCTGTACGAGTGTGTATTGCTCCGCTCCTCTCCTCCTGTGTGCACCTGTATGAGTGTGTATTGCTCCTCTCCTCCTGTGTGTACTTGTATGAGTGTGTATTGCTCCTCTCCTCCTGTGTGTACTTGTACGAGTGTGTGCTGCTCCTCTCCTCCTGTGTGTACTTGTACGAGTGTGTGCTGCTCCTCTCCTCCTGTGTGTACCTCTAGGAGTGTGTTTTGCTCCGCTCCTCCTGTGTGTGTGCCAATGTAGTCGCGTAACTTGTTTAAAGTTTCAGCCTGTTCTGCTTTCTCATAACTCTGAACACTAAACACACACACACACACACACACACACACACAAACACACACACTCAGGGTTAGGGTACACGTGAATATATCCTAACAGTGTTGTTATTTGAGTTTACCGCAGCTGCTCCTTCAGGCTGTCTCTCTCCAATGTTATTTCGTCCATCTGATGCCTCAGTGATGTCATTTCCTGTGTGAGAGTATGGAGTGTGTACTGCAGCTTTGAGCTGTACGGAGTTAAAGGTGAAACTGCCATATGATTCTCAGACATCTTCTGCATCTGTATGTACACATAGAACAAAACTGATCTGATAGAGATCTATGTGGTGTGTGTGTGTGTGTGTACAGCCGCTCCCCAACTTACGTTTTTAATTGATTCCCAACGGCCGGACGCAAGTTGAAAGTGAACGTAAGTGGTTACAGTGACGTATGACGCTCATACTTTACTATACATGCATAAATACCATTACTGTATCTCATAAAACACCCCTAAATCAATTATTAGAAACATACCATTGTAAAATAATATCAAATATATCAAATAACATTTATTTCAAATAAGTCACTTATTTATACCGAGGTACTTTACATGAAGCTTAAAACAGCCAATCAACGCTTACGATATGTGCTCAATACCGAAAGTAGTGTACTTGCTGTGGGTTATATAGACTTCCGGTCATTCAAGTGCACAAGGGTGCCGTTGAACTCGTTTAGAACACAGCCTGCCATGTGAATCCCAGCAAAGCGGAGAGTTCTTTCTTTTGTGTAAGTAAGTAAGTAAACTTTATTCAAGAGATGCATACAAAGAACAAGTACAAATCCTAATGAATTCTGTCTTCCTTTCAGCTTTTTTTCCCTTTTACTCGGGAGTCGCCACAGCGAATCATCTGATTCACACGTTTGATTTGGCAGAGGTTTTTACGTCGGATGCCCTTCCTGTCACAACCCTTTTAGCAAGGGACAGGAACATGCTGACGACATTGCAGCCTATTCTTTACGAAAGTCAGCAATGGTTCTTTTGGGGGACAATGGGGGGGGGGGGGGGGGCAGTGACAACCTTGTGGAGAGTGGGACTTGAACCCCAACCTTTGGATCAGCGATCCAGCACCCTATACCACTAGACCACCACTTCCCCACAAATCCTAATGAATATTATTTTTATATTAAGTATACACTCTTAGGATTCTTCTAAAAGATAATAAATATCTGTAATTGTTCTGTAATTTGTGGATTCGGGTTTTCATTTTACAGCTCTCTTTGCTTAACCGAGTATGCATGGTAGATTGTGCCGATCCGAGCGGATGGTTAATTCATCTCTGTGGATGAGACTTGCACCCATGCTAGTAAGCTTACACTTCTGACCACCCATATTTGCTTTCATATTTGCTGACATATTTGCTTCGGGTTACAAAAGTCCACAAAACAGTGTAAACACAAAGATAACAGAGACGACGTCTTAACACAAGGGTAACACGTTATCTAACTGATTTTATATATATATATATATATATATATATATATATATATATATATATACACACACACATACATACATACATACACACACACACACTCAGTCACTAGTTTGTAAACAATGAATGCAGCGTCATTACGTCAGCGTTTCACGTAGGTACATCTAAACTCAATTTTTGACTTTTTTTGGGGGAAAAAAAAAAAACAAAATAGAAAAAACAGATAAACGTAAATCGGGGAGAGTCTGTGTGCGTGTGTATATATATATATATATATATATATATATATATATATATATATATATATACACACACATATACACACACACACCCCCAGTGCGGCTAACTGGGTTATCAAAGGCGGGCCATGTCTTTCACTGTCTATGGTGAGAGGCATGTAAAAGAACCATTGCTGACATTCGTAAAGAGTAGACTGCAAAGTCGTCAGCGTGTTTCTGTCCCTTGCTATAAAGGGTTGTGACAGGAAGGGCATCCGACGTAAAAACCTCTGCCAAATCAAACGTGCGAATCAGATGATTCGCTGTGGCAACTCCCGAGTAAAAGGGAAAAAGCCGAAAGGAAGACAGACATATATATATATATATATATACACACACACACACACACACACACACACACACTGGGGCCAATAAGTATTGGGCAACGTAAAAATGTGCAAGTTCACCCATTTAAAAAGACAAGAGAGGTTTGTAATTTTCATCATAGGGACACATCAAGCTTGAGAGACAGAATGTTAAAAAAAAAATCTAGGAAATCACACTGTATGATTTTTAAACAATTTGTGTGAGAAAATGGGAGGCCAATAAGTATTGGGAAGCCAGCAAAAGTTACTTTTAATACTTTGTAATATAGCCTTGGTTGGCAATGACGGAGGTCAGAGGATTCCTGTAGTTCTTGACCAGGTCTACACACACTTAGTTGGTATTTTGGCCCACTCCTCTACACAGATCTTCACTAGAACTGTGATGTTTGAGGACTGTCGCTTGGCAACTCGAAGTTTTCACTCTCTCCACAGGTTTTCGATTGGGTTGAGGTCTGGAGACTGGCTAGGCCACTCCAGAACCTTGATATGCTTTTTACGGAGCCACCCCTTGATTTTCTTGGCCGTGTGCTTTGGATCGTTATCATGCTGGAAGAGCCAGCCATGTTTCATCTTTAATGCTCTGACCGAGGGAAGGAGGTTTTTACCCAAAATGTCACAATATATGGCCCCAGTCATGTTGCCATTGATACGGTGCAGTCTTCCTGTCCCTTTTGTAGAAAAGCATCCCCAAAGCATAATGTGTCCACCCCCAACTTTCACAGTAAGTATCGTGTTGGATGCAACTCAGCATTCTTCTTTCTCCAAACACGGCGAGTGCTGTTTAAACCAAAAAGTTCAATTTTGGTCTCATCTGACCACATCACATTCTCCCAATCCTCCTCTGGATCGTCCACATGGTCTTTAGCATATTTCAGACGGGCCTTTACATGTTTTTGTTTAGTAGGGGAACCTTTTGGGCAATGCAGGATTTCATCTCATGATGACGTAGTGTGTTAGTTATTGTCATCTTTGTGACGTGGTTCCTGCAGTCTTCAAATCATTGACCAGTTCCTGCCGTGTAGTTCTGGGCTGATTACTCACTGTTCTCAGGATCCTTTGAACCCCACGAGTTGAGATCTTGCATTGAGCACCACTCCAAGGGAGGTTCATAGTGATGTTATACTTCTTCCATTTTCTAATAATGTTTCCAACTGTTGATCTTTTCTCACAAAGTTGTTGACAAATTGCAGTTTGACTCATCCCAGCTTTGTGCAGTTGTACAATTTTATCTCTGGTGTCTTTGGAAAGCTCTCTGGTCTTGGTTATGGTGAAGACTGCAGTCTGACAGTTTGAAGGTGTGTGCAGGTTTGAAGGTGTCTCTTATGCATTGTTTGAAGGTGTCTCTTATGCATCTAATCGAATCGAAATAATGTTTGTTTTCTAGCTGCCCGATACTTATTGGCCCCCCATTTTCACAAATAAATTGTTTAAAAATCTTACAAATGTGATTTCCTGGATTTTTTTTTTTTACATTCTGTCTCTCAAGCTTGATGTGTACCCATGATGAAAATTACAAACCTCTCATCTTTTTAAATGGGTGAACTTGCACATTTTTACATTGCCAATACTTATTGGCCCCACTGTGTATATGTATGTATATTATATATATATATATATATATATATATATATATATATATATATATATATATATATATATATATATATAGACTGTATCTTTTCCTTTCGGCTTTTCCCTTCAGGGGTCGCCACAGCGAATCATCTGCCTCCATCTCACCCTATCCTTTGCATCTTCTTCTCTTACACCAACGACCTTCATGTCCTCCTTCACCACATCCATGAATCGTCTCTTTGGTCTTCCTCTAGGCCTTTTGCCTAGTAGTTCCAGCCTCAGCATCCTATTACCAATATACTCACTATCCCTCCTCTGTACATGTCCAAACCATCTCAATCTAGCCTCTCTGACTTTGTCTCCAAAACGTCTTACATGTGCTGTCCCTATGATGTGCTCATTCCTAATCCTATCCATCCTTGTTACTCCCAAAGAGAACCTCAACATTTTCATCTCTGCTACCTCCAACTCTGCCTCCTGTCTTTTCCCCAGGGCCACTGTTTCTAACCCATACAACATCTTTGGCCTCAACACCGTCTTGCACACTTTTCCTTTCATTCTTGCCGATACCCTCCGATCACACATCATACCGGACACTTTTCTCCAACCATTCCAGCCTGCCTGCACACACTTCTTCACCTCTTTTCCACACTCTCCATTGCTCTGGATTGTTGAGCCTAAGTACTTAAAATCCTCCACCTTCGTTATCTCTGCTCCCTGTAATCTCACCGTTCTTCTTTGGTCCTTGTCATTCATGCACATGTATTCTGTCTTACTGAGGCTAATCTTCATTCCCCTCCTTTCCAGGGAATACCTCCACCTCTCTAGATTTTCCTGCACTTGTTCTCTGCTCTCACTACAGATCACAATGTCATCTGCAAACATCATAGTCCATGGGGAATCTTGTCGAACCTCGTCTGTCAGCCTGTCCATCACCATAGCAAACAAGAAGGGGCTGAGAGCTGACCCTTGATGCAGTCCCACCTCCACCTTGAACTCTTGTGTCACATCGACACCACACCCCACCACTGTCTTACATCTCTCATACATGTCCTGCACCACTCTAACATACTTCTCTGCCACTCCAGACTTCCTCATGCAATACCACAGTTCTTCTCTCGGCACCCTGTCATATGCTTTCTCCAGATCCACAAAGGCACAATGCAGCTCCCTCTGACCTTCTCTGTACTTCTCCATTAACATCCTCAAGGCAAACACTGCATCTGTGGTGCTCTTTCTTGGCATGAAACCAAACTGTTGTTCACAAATGCTGACTTCTGCCCTTAGTCTAGCTTCCACTATTCTTTCCCATAACTTCATCGAATGGCTCATCAACTTTATCCCTCTGTAGTTGCCACAACTCTGCACGTCTCCCTTGTTCTTAAAAATGGGCACAAGCACACTTCTCCTCCATTCCTCTGGCATCCTCTCACTCTCTAAGACCTTGTTAAATGTTCTTGTCAGAAAATCTACTGCTACCTCTCCTAGACACTTCCATACCTCCACCGGTATGTCATCAGGACCAACTGCCTTTCCATTCTTCATCCTCTTCAATGCCCTCCTCACTTCACCCTTACTAATCTTTGCTACTTCCTGGTCACCTCTTCTACTCTTTTTTCTCTCATTTTCCTCATTCATCGGCTCTTCAAAGTACTCTTTCCATCTTCCCAGCACACTTCTGTCATCAGTCAATACATTTCCCTCTCTGTCCTTTATCAATCTAACTTGCTGCACGTCCTTCCCATCTCTATTTCTCTGCTGTCCCAACCTATATAAATCATTTTCTCCCTCCTTACTTTCCAACCGAGCATACAAGTCATCAAACGCGCTCTGTTTGGCCTTTGACACTGCTACCTTTGCCTTACGCTGTGTCTCCCTGTACTCCTGTTTACTCTCTTCGGTTTTCTCAATGTCCCACTTCTTAGCTAATCTCTTCCTTTGTACACACTCCTGCACTTCCTCCTTCCACCATCAAGTCTCCTTATCTACTTTCCTTCCAGATGACACACCAAGTATTCTCCTACCTGTCTCCCTGATCACATTAGCTGTAGTTGTCCAGTCATCTGGAAGCACTTCCTGACCACCCAAAGCCTGTTACAACTCCTCCTTGAAGACAACCTGACACTCTTCCTTTTTCAACTTCCACCACTTTGTCTTCTGCTCTGCCTTTGCCTTCTTCACCTTCCTCACCATCAGCATCATCCTGCACACCACCATCCTATGCTGTTTGGCAACACTCTCACCCGCTATGACTTTGCAGTCACTGACTTCCTTTAAATTACATCGCCTGCACAAGATGTAGTCTACCTGTGTGCTCCTACCTCCACTTTTATAGGTCACCCTATGCTCCTCTGTCTTCTGGAAGAAAGTATTCACCACAGCCATTTCCATCCTTTTTGCAAAATCTACCAACATCTGTCCTTCTGCGTTCCTGTCCTGGATACCAAACCTACCCATCACTTCCTCGTCCCCTCTGTTTCCTGCACCAACATGTCCATTGAAGTCTGCCCCAATGACCACTCTTTCACCTCTGGGGGTATTCTGCATCACTTCATCTAACTCCTTCCAGAATCTCTCCTTCTCTTCTCGCTCACATCCTGTCTGTGGGGCATAAGCACTAACAACATTGACCATCACACCTTTAATTTCTAACTTGAGACCCATCACTCTGTCTGACACTCTTTTCACTTCTAGAACATTCCTGGCAAACTCCTCCTTCAAGATGACTCCGACTCCATTTCTCTTCCCATCCACACCGTGATAAAACAGCTTAAACCCTGCTCCTATGCTTCTAGCCCTGCGACCTTTCCACCTGGTCTCCTGAACACACAGTATGTCCACCTTCCTCCTCTGCATCATGTCAGCCAGCTCTCTACCTTTTCCTGTCATAGTTCCAACATTCAAAGTCCCTACTTTCAGTCCTAGACTCATGCCTTTCCTCTTCTCTCTCTGGCAACGGACACGCCTCCCGCCTCTCCTTCTTCGACGTCTTCGACCAACAGTAGTCCAATTTCCATCAGCACCCTGTTGGTTGACGGCACTGATGGCGGTCGTTGTTAACCCGGGCCTCGACCGATCCGGTATGTGGTTCTTTCTTGTGATTCGCATAGTTTATTTGGCATTTGTTTTATGCCGGATGCCCTTCCTGACGCAACCCTCTGCATTTATCCGGGCTTGGGACCGGCGTGAGGGAGAGACACTGGTTTGTGTCCCCCCCCCTCACAGCTGAATTATTTATATATATATATATATATATATATATATATATATATATATATATGCAGCCATGATGTGGGGGGGCACTAGCCAGTGTCTATCCCCCTCATGCCGGTCCCAAGCCCGGAGAAATGCAGAGGGTTGCGTCAGGAAGGGCGTCCGACGTAAAACCAATGCCAAACTTTTATGATGCAAATCAGAAGTATTACCCCCATACCGGATCGGTCGAGGCCCGAGTTAACAACGACCGCCATCAGTGCTGTCAATCAACAGGGTGCCGATGGAAATTGGACTACTGTTGGTCGAAGACGTCGAAGAAGGAGAGGTGGGAGGCGTGTCCGTAGGCAGAGAGAGAAGAGGAAAGGCATGAGTCTAGGACGGAGAGTGGGGACTTTGAATGTTGGAACTATGCAAATAAAAGGTAGAGAGCTGGCTGACATGATGCAGAGGAGGAAGGTGGACATACTGTGTGTTCAGGAGACCAGGTGGAAAGGTAGCAAAGCTAAAAGTTTAGGAGCAGGGTTTAAGCTATTTTATCACGGTGTGGATGGGAAGAGAAATGGAGTAGGAGTCATCTTGAAGGAGGGGTTGGTCAGGAATATTCTAGAAGTGAAAAGAGTGTCAGACAGAGTGATGAGTCTCAAGTTAGAAATTGAAGGTGTAATGCTCAATGTTGTTAGTGCTTATGCCCCACAGGCAGGATGTGAGCTAAAAGAGAAGGAGAGATTCTGGAGTGATTTAGATGAAGTGATGCAGAGTACCCCCAGAGGTGAAAGAGTGGTCATTGGTGCAGACTTCAATGGACATGTTGGTGCAGGCAACAGAGGGGACGAGGAAGTGATGGGCAGGTTTGGTATCCAGGACAGGAACGCAAAAGGACAGATGTTGATAGATTTTGCAAAAAGGATGGAAATGGCTGTGGTGAATACTTTCTTCCAGAAGAAACAGGAGCATAGGGTGACTTATAAAAGCGGCGGTAGGAGCACACAGGTAGACTACATCTTGTGTAGGCGATGTAATTTGAAGGAAGTCAGTGACTGCAAAGTAGTAGCGGGTGAGAGTGTTGCCAAACAGCATAGGATGGTGGTATGCAGGATGATGCTGATGGTGAGGAAGGTGAAGAAGGCAAAGGCAGAGCAGAAGACAAAGTGGTGGAAGTTGAAAAAGGAAGACTGCAGTCATCTCGTTACCTTTGCGTCCAGCGTCCTAGACGCACGATTTTTCCTCCAGATGCACAGTTTCAAACAATGTGCGTTTTTGGGACGCAAGCAATTTTCTCCCGATGGCAAAAAAAATTACACGGCAGACAAATTATTAATAACAAACATCGCCGTTCGCTGCGCTTGACAATCGTCGCCATCTTTGTTTTGATCTCGCGACTAAACCTCGCGTGACGAGACCGGCTGATAGCAGACGAAATTTTTCTCGCGAGACGAGAGTGACCTTCACCTCGTGGTAAGCAGACGATTTAATAAGTATTAATTAAATAAGTATAAAAAAAGTATTAAATTTAATGAGTATACTAAGGCCGAATATTCCAAAGTTATGTCTCAGAAAAAGCAACAAAACCTGGATAGTTTTTTCTCTGTCAAAAGCAGTGTAAATAACAAGCGAAAGGCTTCGGATAAAACGGACGAACCTGAAGTGAAACGTAGTAAAGTTCGGACATTTCAGAAGCATTGGCTGGGATTGTTCGCGTGGTTGCGATACGACGAGGAAGGAGATTTTATGTATTGTTCGGCATGCACGGACAACAAACAAGTTAATGGTATGATTCAAGCAGCATAATGCACAAATTTCCAAAAAAGCACCCTGGATAGACACGTGCAGATCCCAGGACATAAACTCGCGCTGGAAATTCCTACATTATGCAATAACAAGAGAAAAATCGAGTACAAGGCGTCGGAAACGAAAGATAAAGTCGTTACTGCGTTGTTAAAAATTATTCACTGGATGTCTGTGGAGGATTTGCCATTCAGTAAATTCAGCAGCATGATTCACTTAATGCATGAACTTGGTATTTCTGACCTGGATATTTTGAAGAAATACAAACTGAACTACGACTCTTATTTCACTGCCCATGATTTGTTGGATAGCATAGCTAAAGTAATCGAGGATGAAAAACAAATGCTATTACAAAATTCCCCTGTGATGACTATTCTAGCAGATGAATCTACAGACTCATCAAATACCAAACGTCTCGTTCTGTATGCACAAATCCTTGATGATGCCATGCAACCTTCCACTCACTACATCTCAAATGTGGAATGTACAGATTCAACTGGAAAAGGAATTGCCACATCCATAAAGAAAGAACTTGAGGCAAGAAATGTTCCAATGGATAAGGTTATGAGCTTTGGGAGCGATGGTGCATCAGTCATGACTGGCCACAAAAATGGCGTTGCTGCAATCCTGAAGAGAGATAGTCCCCACATGATCAACGGACACTGCATCGCACATAAAATTGCTCTCTGCACCTCTCAAGCTGCTGAAAATATCTCGGCATTAAAAAAACACCAAGAAACACTGACAGATCTCTTCTACTATTTCAAAGGAAGCAGTAAAAGACAATCATCCTTGCAGGTCATCCAAATGATCATTGATGATCCTGTGCTCAAGATCAAGGAAGTACATTCTGTGAGATGGTTGAGCTACTTTAATGCTCTCACATCAGTTGAAAGGACTCTTGAGAGTTTGCTGATTTATTTCAGGGATATTGACTACACAAAGGATCCAAAGGCTGAAGGACTTAGAAGAAAAATTGCAACAGAGAAATTTGTTGCACTGACTTACGTTATGATGGATGCTATGGCACCCATTACTGCTCTTTCTCGGTTTTTCCAGACAGAGAACATAGATGTAGCGCTAGTTGGGGTGAAACTGGAACAGTGCATCAGTGACCTGGAACAAATCAAGGAGATGGAAAGTCCACACCTAATGAAGCTGAAAGAAGATACGGTGGATGGTGTGTTCAAAGAATATCACAATCTCTCCAAATCACCATTCACACTGAACAAAACCATCAATGACTTTATTGACGAAGTGATTGGAAACATTAAAAAGCGCTTCCCTCAAGATAGTATCCTCCATGCCTTCTCTGTTCTGGGGATGAGACCACTGTCTTTCTTCCAAACCAAAGATGTTGAAGAGTATGGCAAAGATGAAATTGAAATGCTGTGCACACATTTTGGCTCTTCAAAGACTTCATCATGGGTGGAGGATGATGACAACAGTAAGTCAAAGACATCTGAAGCAATCATCTCACCAGCAGCAACAAAGAAAGAGTGGAGACTATTGAAGAAGGTGGTTCTTGCAGAAAGATACCCAAGAGACAAGCTGAGCCATCTATGGGGCCTGATCAACCAGTATCATAAGGCAGAGTTTCCAAATCTGATCAGATTAGCACAACTTGCCTTGACATCAGCAGTGCACACAGCAGGATGTGAGAGGGGATTCTCAACACAAAACAAAATCCTCACAAAAAAAAAGAAACAGGCTGCAAGTCCAAACACAACACAAACTTATGACTGTGCAGTTGGCAGCAAGTGTAGATTTTGAAAAAGCACTGAATGTTTGGAAGGAAACCAAACAGAGGAGACTGTATGAACTCAAAGATTAACTTACCTTTATATTTTATATGTGTATCTATGAACTTTTCACATTTTTTTTTTTCAATTTAATACATACAACTGTCAACATGCATGGAGCACACTTTGTCAATTGTGAAATAAAGGCGTTAAATGTAAATTATGGTTATTGTTGTCATATGCACTTTCAGTTTTGATAAAGAATTTTTTCAGATTATGTTTCACGACATATTGCATGCATCATGGGACTCACACTTTTTTGACAAGGGAGTCCCATGGACTTGCAGAGTATGAATTGTAAAATTATCACTGAGAGTGTTGTGTTGTCTTCAAAGAGGAGTTGAAACAGGCTTTGGGTGGTCAGGAAGTGCTTCCAAATGACTGGACAACCACAGCAAATGTGATCAGGGACACAGGTAGGAGAGTACTTGGTGTGTCCTCTGGAAGGAAAGTAGATAAGAAGACTTGGTGGTGGAATGAGGAAGTGCAGGAGTGTGTACAAAGGAAGAGGTTAGGTAAGAAAAAGTGGGACATATAGAGGACCGAAGAGAGTAAACAGGAGTACAGGGAGACACAGCGTAAGGCGAACGTAGCAGTGGCTAAGGCCAAACAGAGGGCGTATGATGACTTTTATGATAGGTTGGACAGTAAAGAGGGAGAAAATGATCTATACAGGTTGGCACAGCAGAGAAATAGAGATGGGAAGGACGTGCAGCAAGTTAGATGGATAAAGGACAGAGAGGGAAATGTATTGACTGATGAAAGAAGTGTGCTGGGAAGATGGAAAGAGTACTTTGAAGAGCTGATGAATGAGGAAAATGAGAGAGAGAAAAAGAGTAGAAGAGGTGACCATTGAGGAGCAGGATGTAGCAAAGATCAGTAAGGGTGAAATGAGAAGGGCATTGAAGAGGATGAAGAATGGAAAGGCAGTTGGTCCTAATGATATACCTGTGGAGGTATGGAAGTGTCTAGGAGAGGTAGCAGTAGATTTTCTGACAAGAACATTCAACAAGGTCTTAGAGAGTGAGCAGATGCCGGAGGAGTGGAGGAGAAGTGTGCTTGTGGCCATTTTTAAGAACAAGGGAGACGTGCAGAGTTGCGGCAAATACAGAGGGATAAAGTTGATGAGCCATACGATGAAGTGATGGGAAAGAATACTGAAAGCTAGACTCAGGGCAGAGGTCAGCATTTGTGAACAACAGTTTGGTTTCATGCCATCTGAAGGGAGCAGCCGAAAGTAAAAGAAGATATATATATATCTTCTTTTACTTTCGGCTGCTCCCTTCAGGGGTCGCCACAGCAAATCATCCGCCTCGACCTAACCCTGTCCTCTGCATCTTTTTTTCTGACTCCAACGACCTTCATGTCTTCCTTCACCACATCCATAAATCTCTTCTTCGGTCTTCCTCGAGGCCTTCTGCCTGGTAGTTCCAACCTCAGCATCCTACTGCCAATATACTCACTATCCCTCCTCTGTACATGTCCAAACCATCTCAATCTAGCCTCTCTGACTTTGTCTCCAAAACATCTTACGTGGGCTGTCCCTCTGATATACTCATTTCTGATCCTATCCATCCTCGTTACTCCCAGGGAGAACCTCAACATTTTCACCTCCGCTACCTCCAGCTCTGCCTCCTGCCTTTTCCTCAGCGCCACTGTTTCTAAGCCATACAACATCGCTGGCCTCACCACCATCTTGTACACTTTTCCCTTCATTCTTGCTGACACTCTCCTATCGCACATCACACCGGATACTTTTCTCCAACCATTCCAGCCTGCCTGCACACGCTTCTTCACCTCTTTTCCACACTCTCCATTGCTCTGGATTGTTGAGCCTAAGTACTTAAAATCCTCCACCTTCGTTATCTCTGCTCCCTGTAACATCACCGTTCCTCCTGGGTCCTTCTCATTCACACACATGTATTCTGATTTTCTGAGGCTAACCTTCATTCCTCTCCTTTCCAGGGCATACCTCCACCTCTCGAGATTTTCCTGCACTTGTTCTCTGCTCTCACTACAGATCACGATGTCATCTGCAAACATCATAGTCCATGGAGATTCTTGTCGAACCTCGTCTGTCAGCCTGTCCATCACCATAGCAAACAAGAAGGGGCTCAGAGCTGACCCTTGATGCAGTCCCACCTCCACCTTGAATTCGTCGGTCACACCGACAGCACACCTCACCACTGTCTTACATCTCTCATACATGTCCTGCACCACTCTAACATACTTCTCTGCCACTCCAGACTTCCTCATGCAATACCACAGTTCTTCTCTTGGCACCCTGTCATATGCTTTTTCCAGATCCACAAAGGCACAATGTAGCTCCCTCTGACCTTCTCTGTACTTCTCTGTACTTCTCTATTAACATCCTCAAGGCAAACATTGCATCTGTGGTGCTCTTTCTTGGCATGAAACCAAACTGTTGTTCACAAATGCTGACCTCTGCCCTTAGTCTAGCTTCCACTATTCTTTCCCATAACTTCATCGTATGGCTCATCAACTTTATCCCTCTGTAGTTGCTGCAACTCTGCACGTCTCCCTTGTTCTTAAAAATGGGCACCAGCACACTTCTCCTCCACTCCTCCGGCATCTGCTCACTCTCTAGTACCGTGTTGAATGTTCTTGTCAGAAAATCTACTGCTACCTCTCCTAGACACTTCCATACCTCCACAGGTATATCATCAGGACCAACTGCCTTTCCATTCTTCATCCTCTTCAATGCCCTTCTCACTTCACCCTTACTGATCTTTGCTACATCCTGCCCCTCAATGGTTACCTCTTCTACTCTTTTTTCTCTCTCATTTTCCTCATTCATCAGCTCTTCAAAGTACTCTTTCCATCTTCCCAGCACACTTCTGTCATCAGTCAATAGAGTTCCCTCTCTGTCCTTTATCAATCTAACTTGCTGCACGTCCTTTCCATCTCAATTTCTCTGCTGTGCCAACCTGTATAGATCATTTTCTCCCTCTTTACTATCCAACCTATCATACAAGTCATCATATGCCCTCTGTTTGGCCTTAGCCACTGCTACTTTCGCCTTACGCTGTGTCTCCCTGTACTCCTGTTTACTCTCTTCGGTCCTCTCAATGTCCCACTTCTTCTTGGCTAACCTCTTCTTTTGTACACACTCCTGCACTTCCTCATTCCACCACCAAGTCTCCTTATCTACTTTCCTTCCAGAGGACACACCAAGTACTCTCCTACCTGTGTCCCTGATCACATTTGCTGTGGTTGTCCAGTCATTTGGAAGCACTTCCTGGCCACCCAAAGCCTGTTTCAACTCCTCCTTGAAGACAACACGACACTCTTCCTTTTTCAGCTTCGACCACCTTGTCTTCTGCTCTGCCTTTGCCTTTTTCACCTTTCTCACCATCAGAGTCATCCTGCACACCACCATCCTATGCTGTTTGGCAACACTCTCACCCACGATGACTTTGCAGTCACTGACTTCCTTCAAATTACATCGCCTACACAAGATGTAGTCTACCTGTGTGTTCCTACCTCCGCTTTTATAAGTCACCCTATGCTCCTGTTTCTTCTCGAAGAAAGTATTCACCACAGCCATTTCCATCCTTTTTGCAAAATCTATCAACATCTGTCCTTCATGCTCCTGTCCTGGATACCAAACCTGCCCATCACTTCCTCGTCCCTCTGTTTCCTGCACCAACCTGTCCATTGAAGTCTGCACCAATGACCACTCTTTCACCTCTGGTGGTACTCTGCATCACTTCATCTAAATCACTCCAGAATCTCTCCTTCTCTTCTAGCTCACATCCTGCCTGTGGGGCATAAGCACTAACAACATTGAGCATTACACCTTCAATTTCTAACTTGAGACTCATCACTCTGTCTGACACTCTTTTCACTTTTAGAACATTCCTGACAAACTCCTCCTTCAAGATGACTCCGACTCCATTTCTCTTCCCATCCACACCGTGATAAAATAGCTTAAACCCTGCTCCTAAGCTTTTAGCTTTGCTACCTTTCCACCTGGTCTCCTGAACACACAGTATGTCCACCTTCCTCCTCTGCATCATGTCAACCAGCTCTCTACCTTTTCTGTGCATAGTTCCAACATTCAAAGTCCCCACTCTCAGTCCTAGACTCATGCCTTTCCCCTTCTCTCTCTGCCTACGGACACGCCTCCCACCTCTCCTTCTTCGACGTCTTCGACCAACAGTAGTCCAATTTCCATCAGCACCCTGTTGATTGACAGCACTGATGGCGGTCGTTGTTAACCCGGGCCTCGACCGATCCGGTATGGAGGTAATACTTTTGATTTGCATTTTAAGTAATTGGCATTGGTTTTACGTCGGATGCCCTTCCTGACACAACCCTCTGCATTTCTCCGGGCTTGGGACCGGCATGAGGGGGAGAGACACTGGTTAGTGCCCCCCCACCTCATGGCTGCATTTTATATATATATATATATAGCGTATTCTATGTAATAAGTGCCCAGGAAACTTAAAAAAAAAACTGGAGTGGGTGGGCGCTTATTAAAATGCTACCAGCGTAGTGGAACGGTAAGTGCTTATTACCATAGAGCTGGAGAACATGAATAATAACAGAACAATAAAAGAATTTTACTGGTATGCTATTCATTTTGTAGTATCAACCAAATCCACAAGAGACAATAAAACTCTGGACTTGCTGTATGCTAATGTGAAGGACGCTGACAGCTCCTCTCCCCTCCCCCCACTGGGACAATCAGACCACAACCTGGTCTACCTGCTCCCCCAATACACACCCAGGGTGCGAAAGGAACCTGCGCAGAAGAGGTCTGTGAAAGTGTGGACTGAGGAGACCAATGAGAGGCTTAGGGACTGTTTCCAGACCACAGACTGGAGCATGCTCTGTGACTCCTTTGGTGATGACATCGACAGCCTCACACACTGTATCACTGATTACATGAACTTCTGCGTGGACAGCACTGTGCCAACACGGAGGGTACGGTGCTTCTCAAACAATCACCCGTGGGTCACCCCTGAGCTTAAAGTCCTCCTCAACCAGAAAAAGAGGGCTTTCATCTCGGGGGATAGAGAGGAGCAGAAGAAGGTCCAGCGTGAGCTCCAGTGGAGGATCAGGAGGGCAAAGAAGGACTATGGGAAGAAGCTGGAGGAGAAGCTGGCTCAGAACAACGTGCGGGACGTCTGGAGAGGAATAAAAACCATGTCTGGATTTGGGCAGGGTGTCGGAGGGACAGCTGATGGTGACCAGCGCTGGGCGGATGAACTCAACTGTTACTTCAACAGGTTTGATTCCCCCCCCCTTCACACGTCTCCAGACCAGCAGACACCTCCCCCCTCCCCAGGCCAACGTCACTTGACTGCTACAGCCCGACAGACACATCCCCTCCCTCTGCATCCCCTCCCTCTGCAGCCCCCTCTCCCTCACATCAGACCAGGTGAGGAGACAGCTGGGGCGACTAAATCAGAGGAAATCTGAAGGACCAGATGGCATCAGTCCCAGGCTGCTGAGGACCTGCGCAGACCAGCTCTGTGAGGTACTATGCTCCCTGTACAACCTGAGCCTCAGCCTGGAGAAGGTTCCCGTCCTGTGGAAGACCTCCTGTGTGGTTCCGGTTCCCAAAACAGCTCAAGCGAAGGAACCAGCCCACTACAGACCTGTCGCCCTGACCTCCCACCTTATGAAGACCATGGAAAGGCTCCTCCTCATACACCTCCGCTCTATGGTGAGCCCCACCCTAGACCCGCTGCAGTTTGCCTACAGGCCCAACATCGGGGTAGAAGACGCCGTCATCTACCTTCTGTAGCGGGCACTCACCCACCTGGAAATCGCTGGCAGCGCTGTGAGGGTCATGTTCTTTGACTTCTCCAGCGCCTTCAACACCATCAGGCCAGCGCTTCTGCGGGGAAAGCTGGAGGACGTGGGAGTGGACGGGCATCTTGCTGCCTGGATCACCGACTACCTTACTAACCGTCCACAGTATGTGCGGCTGCGCGGCTGTAAGTCAAGGGTGGCAGTCTGCAGCACGGGGGCACCGCAGGGCACCGTCCTCTCACCCTTTCTTTTCAACATTTATACCTCGGACTTCAGCTATAGCACAGACAGCTGCCACCTCCAGAAGTTCTCGGACGACTCTGCCATCGTGGGCCGTGTGTCAGAGGGGAACAAGCTGGAGTACCGGTCGGTCACCGTTGACTTCGTGGACTGGTGTGAGCGCAACCACTTGTGTTTGAACACCAGGAAGACGAAGGAGATGGTGGTCGATTTCATAAGAAGCACACTAACACACACACACACACACACACACACACACTCACTAGTGAACGTCCAGGGACAGGACATTGAGAGAGTGGACAGTTTCAAGTACCTGGGCGTTCACCTCAACAATAAACTGGACTGGTCCCACAACACCAACGCCCTGTACAAGAAGGGCCAGAGTCGCCTCCACCTTCTGAGGAGACTTGGGTCCTTCGGAGTATGCAGACCTCTGCTCAGGACATTTTATGACTCTGTGGTAGCCTCTGCAATCCTCTACGCTGCCATCTGCTGGGCCCCGGGCAGCACAGAGCGGGAAAGCAAGAGACTGAACAAGCTGGTCAGGAGGGCCAGCTCTGTCCTCGGCTGCCCACTGGACTCTGTGGAGGAGGTGAGTGAGAGGAGGATGGTAGCAAAGCTCACATCCATCTTGGTCAACAGCTCTCACCCACTGCACCAGACTGTAGAGGAGCTGAGCAGCTCCTTCAGTGGACGACTGAGACATCCTCAGTGCAGGAAGGAGCGCTACCGCAGGTCGTTCATTCCCACCACTGTCAGACTGTACAACACCACTTTGTAACTGTCTGTGAAAATACCGGTTATGTGCAATAAAAACCCCCGTGTACTTTAATCAACCACATCTACCCCACTGACTGTGAACCATATCAACCCATCTACTCTGCCCTCAGATACATTTACACTTTAATATAGACCAGTCTACAAAGTCGTTCCCTTCTTTTCTTTTATTGTTTATTAATTTATACTCTTTATGTATCTATTTATTTATTTACTTATATAATATATGTATGTTTGTATTTGTATCTATTTTTGCACCCCCTACTGATGGTACCTCAAGAGCCTGTAACAGTGAATTTCTCCATTGTGAGATTAATAAAGCTGTATCTTTATCTTTTTATCTTTATGACTTACATGAAATCTAAAAATAAACAGAAAACAGCATAAATTTAAAATAAAAAGACCCCTTACTTTTCCCTTTTGGTGCTGTTCCTTTAAGCATTTTCCTGGAAGTAAAATATAACCAATCAACAGGAATCTCAACTTTAGCACATGGAACCAATCAACACGAAAATAAACAAAAGCACATAGCCAGGAACCTCTTTAAATTTATGAAGTTAGTGAGCAGGAGAATGGGGTGAAAACTACATCACTTTCTGATAGGTCCATATCTGGCTCATCAATCCATTCATTCAGAGCATCCCATAGTTCTGCTGTAGCAGTTTCTAGTGGTTCATCTTGGACATTTACCAAGAGAACAAAGCAAAATATTTTCTTGTTTTTTTTAAAACACGGGGAAAAATGAAATATGTTGTTACTGATGAATATTATAGACATTCCCCAGTGGCAGGGGGTCTTGAAATACCATGTAAACTCACTTTTACAGGCAGTGAATGCCTCATTTTACCATTACAGAGACTGATCGAATAAAATTGGTGAGTTTCATCTACCATTTTGCTCCCAGTACACATGGGCTGTTATTAGACGTAAGATCAAAAACATGGGGGGGGGGCACTTATTACGTTGAAGAGGAGGAGGGATAGTGAGTGTATTGGTCGTAGGATGCTGAGGTTGAAACTACCAGGCAGAAGGTCTAGAGGAAGACCAGAGAAGATTTACGGATGTGGTGAAGGAGGACATGAAGGTAGTTAGAGTAAGAGTAGAAGATGCAGAGGATCGGGTGAGATGGAGGTAGATCATTCGCTGTGGCAACCCCTGAAGGGAACAGCCAAAAGGAAAAGAAGAGCTATAACTTCTTGCTGAAAGGAAAAGATATTACCTATTGGCATAGGATATACATCGGATGCCCTTCCTAACACAGCCCTTTAGCAAGGGGCAGAAACACGCTGCCGGCTTTGCAGCTACTCTTTACGAAAGTCAGGAATGGTTCTTTTACATGAACCTCTCACCATGGACAGTGAGAGACATGGCCAGCCTTTGATAAATACATATTCAATGCTATAAATATTCCTAAGACCAATTTAACATTAAAAAATAATGCATAAGATGTAAATAAAATATAAATACACACCCATACAGACGCGAGCGCACGCACGTGTGCAGATGGGCGTGAACTGCACTCAGATGCTGCACCTCACAAAAGTGTCAGTAGTTTTGATGGGAGGTTTTGGATTTTTTTTGGCATAATTTACCTCGTTTTTGCAGCATTTTCATTAACTCCCCCCCTTTCTAACTTATTTTTTAATTCGATGAACAGTTTTTAAAAAAAGAAACATAATGCACTGAAGCCACATGAATTGAAGCGCAAGTCGCGAGGGATCCTGGAAATGGAATCGGAACATTCGCCTCATGGAGTGACACCATAATTTGGAGATCACGGACTTGATTCAGTGAATACGAGACATTATTAAGTTTCAATTTTTTTAAAGAGTATCAATGGCATGACATATTTCATTATGATTGACTTGATTTTCGGTAGTCTTGTGTTTGTGATGTGCTCCGGTACGGTGCACCCGTGTCGCCCCTCATTCTCTTCGAGCAAAGTTACTTTGTTGTCTCGCCCGAGGTCAACGGAACAAAACCAATTTCCTGACGAATTAAACAGATTAATTTTACAGGTGTGGACTCCGAAAATCCAGAGAGCAGAGAACCGGGGGCACGGCAGCAGATCGTGCAGACCTGGAGCAACTGTGGCCGCAATGACCGTCTCGCATGTCTGTGGTGTGTCTGTCAGCCATCTGAGGGGGTGAGAGATACGACTGATGGCCAGTTGGAAAGGGTTGGGAAAGGAAAGGAGATTTTCATCATCATCACCTGCTTATAAGGTAGTGTCTCTCTCTGAACTCTTCCTTCAGCTCCTGCACTTTGTTCCTCAGCTCTTCTCTCGGTGAGATGTGTGGTGTGTGCGAGGAGGGTCCATGCATCCGTCCCGTGAGGTGAAGGAGACTGGAAGGGACACGTCGCGGTCGCAGTGAAGTGGGAAGGGGTCAGTAGAGTGGAGGAGGCACAGGTCACAGCTAACACACACACACACACACACACACACACAGGTTCTTCTCAGAACTCCCTCGTGTTAACAGTGGCTAAGCTAACTCCACTCGCTCTCGTGTAAAATCCCTTACCGGATGTCGTCATGAAGTCAGACGGGGAGTTTAATTTCTGCACATTGCGCCTTTCCATAACACCAACAACTTCACAAATTTACGATAAACTAATACAATCAAATTACTCGCGCGCGCAACCAACCCGCCTACCGCTTCAAAAACAACGCCACTTCCGGGTTCCCCGGAAATTGAGTTACCTCTGGTTGATATAGTTGCGGTCTGTCTGTCTTCCTTTCGGCTTTTTCCCTTTTACTCAGGAGTCGCCGCAGCGAATCATTTGATTCGCACGTTTGATTTGGCAGAGTTTTTTTTTTTTTTTTTTTACGTCGAATGCCCTTCCTGTCACAACCCTTTTTTTAGTAAGAGACAGAATACATGTGCATGAATGACAAGGACCAAAGAGGAACGGTGAGGTTACAGGGAACAGAGATGAGGAAGGTGGAGGATTTTAAGTACTTAGGCTCAACAATCCAGAGCAATGG
Organism: Plotosus lineatus; assembly: GCA_024760905.1. Taxonomy (NCBI): domain Eukaryota; kingdom Metazoa; phylum Chordata; class Actinopteri; order Siluriformes; family Plotosidae; genus Plotosus; species Plotosus lineatus. The sequence goes on from CM045740.1 coordinate 48,663,947, forward strand.
AGAGTGTGGAAAAGAGGTGAAGAAGCGTGTGCAGGCAGGTTGGAATGGTTGGAGAAAAGTGTCCGGTGTGATGTGTGATAGGAGGGTATCGGCAAGAATGAAGGGAAAAGTGTACAAGACGGTGTTGAGGCCAACAATGTTGTATGGTTTAGAAACAGTGGCCCTGGGGAAAAGACAGGAGGCAGAGCTGGAGGTAGCAGAGATGAAAATGTTGAGGTTCTCTTTGGGAGTAACGAGGATGGATAGGATCAGGAATGAGTCCATCAGAGGGACAGCACATGTAAGATTTTTTGGAGACAAAGTCAGAGAGGCTACATTGAGATGGTTTGGACATGTACAGAGGAGGGATAGTGAGTATATTGGTAATAGGATGCTGAGGCTGGAACTACCAGGCAGAAGGCCTAGGGGAAGACCCAAGCGACGATTCATGGATGTAGTGAAGGAGGACATGAAGGTCGTTGGTGTAAGAGAAGATGCAAAGGATAGGGTGAGATGGAGGCAGATGATTCGCTGTGGCGACCCCTGAAGGGAAAAGCCGAAAGGAAAAGAAGAAGAAACACGCTGACGACTTTGCAGCTACTCTTTACGAAAGTCAGCAATGGTTCTTTTACATGCCTCTCACCATAGACAGTGACAGACATGGCCCGCCTTTGATAACCCAGTTCGCTGCACTGGGGGGGGAGGGGTTATAGTTGCGGTAACAGTCATAATTTGATCACGATTGCTGTTACCGCAGCTATATAAATGACATACACGTGTGTGCAGCCATCATGATCGATTGTTGATGGGTTTTTAAAGGTTAACTCATATTTAAATTAAGTTGAATTAAATTAATTTTCCTAACCCAAAACAGAACCGTATCTCCTCGAGTTCATGACATTTCCCACATCTTAAGGTTCGCTGGGATTAAAGAGGAAGGAAAAGGTGATTGTTTTTTATATAATCAGAAAACTCTCCACAGGAAAGGAGTCAGAGAAATGAAATTTAAAAAGTAAAAATATTCAGCTCTGAGATGTGAAGCAGAAATATAAAGGTTCGTAAAATAGAAATAACCAATTGAAGGATAAATACTTTGGATTTGTAATAACGTACAAGTGACATTCTCCCACCGTAATCAGAATTCTGAATGCAACCGCCTATAGTTTTTATTAGATATTACACAATCCCAACCATGAGCACATCACCCCGCCTCTCTGGATCATGTCATTAGTTCAATCTTTTTAAATGCACATCCTGAACTGACAAACCTTCCAGTATACAGATTTGATCACTGCATAATTTTCGAGAAGCCCTGAACCTGAGACTGAACCCAATAGCTGTACTCTTCCCGATTTTCTTGATGTATTTTTATCTGCGCGATGCTTGCACGAGGAAACGTTGGGCAGAAACACACGCCAGACCCCACCTGGGCTGCATGACCCCCCCCCCATGATAAAGTTTTCTGTGCTGGATAATATTGCTTTAATGTAAATATGACAGTTCAACTTGTTTATTGTGTGACTCTGTAAACTTGGTATCTTCGGTTATTTCAGTTACAGTTGAAGTTTGGAAATCAGCGTGTGTGAAACAAAGACGTGGCCTGCTGATAAAATGACAAAATTTGGGGGTAAATGTATGAAGCCTGTGTGTTTGTTTCTAAAGGAGAGAAACGATGTCAACACGTGTCACTGTGTATCAGCATCCAGCCTTCAGTTCCTGACAGTGTGACCCCAGTACAATAAAACAGAGATGGAGAAGGGGGAGGAATGTGTAATATCACACAAGACTGGTGTTGTGACTTATGGACAGAGTGGAGATCCCAGCGCCTCCATGGTGTTTACGTAGTGACACTGCAGCAAGATGATGAAATAACAGCCAAGGGTTTATTTTGTTCCAAAAGTTTTTTCTCTAAACATAAATACAAACAGGAAATGCAACAGCAGACATTTTTCTTCTGTAAATAGAATAAAAAACACTTATATACAGTCCAATATATTACACACACACTCAGCAGTTCTACACATGAATTATGAGGGGTGGAGTCTAAACCAAACTGTGAGAAGAAATAAACAAACTTGTGAATATGCAATACCACCCCATTAACCCCTGGCAGCTCTCACCAAGATTACACTCACCATCCTTACCGTCACCGTGGAAACAGTACACCCTCTCGTTGATAAGCTTCTTAAAATTGATGAATAAAACTCAAAAGAAAGCAACAAAGCAAGAGTCAATCCGAAATAAAAGTAGGGTTTAAACAATAAAGATATATTTCCTCCTTCTGCTGAAGTGTTACATTCTAATTTTTAAAAAACTTAAATACAAAATAAATCAGCACCAATTCACATTTTCACACAGTCTGTGTATAATATAGAATGATGTATTTTATATATAACAATATATTATGTTGAATAATAAGAGTTCACTTTGACAGACTGTGAAACGATCTCGTATTCCTTTAACGCGAATGCAGTCCATAATGTTGGAGGAGCTCCAGCACTACCGTAGCTAACAGCTTACAGCCACCAAATAAAAATGATAGAAATCAATTCCAACACTAAGGTTTTCAGCCCCATCCTGTACATGTAGGCCACGCCCCCAACCTGAGTTTAATGCTGAGTAAGAAATTAATTTTTCTGCTGATGTTTTTCCCCACATGTACATGATTTTCTCTGTAAACTTCCATCACCTGTCAACTACATCAGTGTCATCAGACTCACCTCCGCCGACTGACCACACGGTGAGAAAACACACTGCACACACTCAGTCTCTGTCTGAAATGTTCCTGATAAATCTTATATAAATATTATTATATTAATGCAACTCTGAAGGCCAATCAGCTTCTGTCCTGGAGTGTTGTTGCTATGGTGACTGAAAGACTATAGGACAATAAAGTAAGAAATGTGATTTAAATCCTCACCCGCTTTATAAAGTTCTGATTTACAGCTGATTGTCTTTATAAAATCATCTAAACATCAAAAAAGTTTCTCTATAAGTTAGAAAAACAAAACAGGAAAAGAGGCTCCAACCACTCAACTTTATCTCCACCCACACGCTGGCAATAACAAAAAGGCATGAAACAGGAAGTGCAGTCTCGCCACGCAGCTGGACAAAAGGAAGTGAGCGAAGAGCATTGGGCCCACTTCTCCGTCTGCCAGCAACTTCATCAGAACATCGACACGTTCAGCACCTGCACACACGCACGCACACAAGTTGGATGGTGGTATGATGAAGGTATAAATCGGTGGAGGCATGATGGATGGATGGAGGTATGATGGATGGTGGTATGGGAGATGTATAAATGGGTGGGGGTATGATGGCTGGAGGTATGATGGATGGTGATATGGGGGATGTATACATGGATGGAGGTATGATTGCTAGAGAGATGATGAATGTATAAATGGGTGGAAGTCTGATGAATGGATGGAGGTATGATGGATGTATAAATGGGTGGTGGTATGATGGATGGTGGTATGTGAAATGTATAAATGGGTGGTGGTATAATGGATGTATAAATGGATGGTGGTATGATGGATTATGGTATGTGGAATGTATAAATGGGTGGTGGTATGATGGATGATTTTTGGATGAATTTGTCCTGGGCATGACATTAAACTGCATCCACAGCCAGTACAGGGGTAGCACCTTACCCTAGGTTAAGGTCCGTCGGCTACGGATCAAGTCCCCCTGGTCGAACTGGTCCCCATGCTGTCTGTATGGTAGCCTCTCGGTACTGCCGAGTGCTAGCCACACACACTGAGATAGGAGAAGGCAACTCTGATTTCAAACCACCTGCTGCCTTGTAGGTTGTGCCCTCTTCGAGCAAAGGCTAAGAGAAGGTAACTCTGATTTCAAATCCCTCGCTAACCCGCACCAGCCAAGCGTGGCGAGTATGGCAAAAACCCCTGGATCATGACTACCATGACTAGCACGTATGATCAAAGGCCCTCAGTCCCCAGCAGCTCTGAAGTCGCCACCTACGGTAGCAGGAGGTCGGAAGAAGGAGCAGAGGGTGCTAAAAATCACTGGGTTCGGACAGGCTGCCATTGGAAACTAAACATCGATCGGCACATACAATCCGCGAACTCTCTCTAAGGATTTGGATGTTATCGATATTGAAAGAAAACTGGCCAACATAAATTTCGACATCATTGGCCTATGCGAAACTAGATGGAAGGGAGAGGCATGCCTGACTCTAAACTAGAGCGGACACATCATGTACTACAAGGGCGGAAACTGTCAACGCGGGGTTGGCTTTATTGTACATAAGAACATCGCTGGCAATGTGAAGAACTTCATCGGAGTTTCTGACAGGGTGGCACAGATCACCATCAAGATCAATCGGAAACACCACATGAGCCTAACTCTCGTCTACCTCCCAAAGACCAGCCATAGCGACGAGGACTGAGAAGAGGTTTGCGAAACCATAGAACGCCTCTATACAGCCACAAAGACCCACTATAACATCATCATGGGTGACTTCAATGTCAAAGTAGGCAATGCCAAGCCGGGAGAGACTTGCGTGGGTAAATTTGGTTATGGATGTAGGAATGACCGAGGCGACACCTTAGTCAACTTCAGCGAAACACATCAGCTGAAGATCATGAACACCTTCTTCCATAAGAAAGCGGGCAGACGATGGACTTGGATCTCACCAAACAAAGAGACCAAGAATGAGATCGACTACATCCTAACGGACAAACACCGCACTGTCATGGATGTCTCTGTACTAAATAGATTCAACACAGGCAGCAACCACAGGTTGGTGCGCGCTGCACTCACGATCAACACAAAACACAATAAATACAGTAGGAAGACAGAGACCACCCAAATCGGATAAACTGTCTCATGAGATCAAGCCGCTGAGAGAAAGACGCCGACAAATGAAACGAAGCGGAACACCTAGAGATAACATCGATGACTCAGTGGTCTGTAAGGAGATACAACGCAGAATGGCAGAGTAGATCAACGCTTACAATGAAGAGGAACAGCTGACAGCTCTGGAGAACAACAAAGGGCTACGACGAACACAGAAAGATCAGTGTATAGGCAGAAATAAGATCACTGCCCTTAAGGAAGCAGATGGCACACTCATCCATGACTTGGATAGGATCATTAAAAGATGCGAGGAATTCTATGCAGAGCTCTACAACACCAGGCGTCCACAAGACCAACCGTTCGCCAATGCAGTACCTAACAGCAGCACACCACCTATTCTGCATGACGAAGTAAGATCAGCCATCAAACGGCTAAAGCGAGGCAAAGCGCCTGGGGAGGACAACATCTCGGTAGGCATGCTTCAAGACGGCGGAGAACCAGTATTCAAAGAGCTAACCTTTCTCTCCAACAGGTGCATCACCAAAGGGAAGGTTCCTGGAAACTGCAGAAATGCCATTGAGAGATTACTGCACAAAAAGGGCGACAAGGCGGACATCAAGAACTATCGACCAATCAGCCTCCTCCCAGTCATCCACAAGACCTTCTCTCAAATTTTCCTGAGAAGAATGACACTAACTCTCGACCTCCACCAACTGAGAGAACAGGCAGGATTTAGATCGGGATACTCTACCATCGATCATATCCAAGTCGTGAGCCAAATCCAAGAAAAGGCCAACGAGTACAACATCCCCCTAAGCCTGGCCTTCGTGGACTATGAGAAAGCCTTTGATTCCATTGAATACATACCAATGTTCAATGCCCTAGTCAATCAAGGAGTAAATAACACCTGCATCAACATAATCAGAGACCTCTACAAGGAAGCCACTGCCACCCTCAGGCTCCACAAGGATAGTGGTAATATAAGATTACAGAGAGGAGCTCGCCAAGGAGGCAACATCTCTCCAAGACTCTTCACAGCCTGTCTCCAAGATGCAATTCTGAGCCAAATCGACTGGAAAGACCATGGCCTCAACATTGACGGAGTGGACCTCACGCACTTGGAATTCGCTGACGACATCATACTACTTGCCCACACACCGCAGCAACTGGAGGAGATGCTAATTGACAATAACAACACCAGCAAGCCAGTTGGGCTCAACATGCATCTCGGTAAAACCAAAGTGATGTTCAACAAACACGTCACCCCCGCGGTGGTCAAAGTTGACGGTAAGATCAGAGACCAAGTAGACAGCTATGTATGCCTTGGCAAGACCATCACGCAAGACGGGGATCTCCTGGCAGAAATCAAGCATCGGATAACTCTCGGCTGGGCAGCATTCGGCAAGTTTGAGTCCATCATGAAAGGCAGAAAGGCCAGCATGAAAATCAAGCGGAAGATACATGACGAACATATCCTGCCGGTCATGACATATGGAAGCGAAACATTGGCTCTCAACAACACAATGAAGGAAACGCTCACAGTGGCACAGAGGAAAATCGAATGCCTCATGCTGAATGTCTCTCGAAAGGATAGAAAGCCCAACACATGGATCAGAGAGCAAACAGGAGTGAGGGATATCGTGCGCACCATCAACAACAGCAAGCACAGATGGGCAGGCCATGTGGCCCGATTCTCCGACAACCGCTGGACAATCAGAGTAGACACCCCGGAGCTCGAAACGACCACGAGGACGACCAAAAACAAGATGGTGCGACGACCTGACTCAATGTCTAGGGCACAATTGGCCAAGCCTCGCACGAGATAGAGCCCGCTGGAAGAGATCCAGCTAGGGGTTCCTCAGCCATGAGTGAAGTTACCCTGAATCCAGTGATGGATGGTGGTTTGTGAAATGTATAAATGGGTGGTGTTTATGATGGATGGTGGTGTGTGGGATGTATAAATGGATGGAGGTATGATGGATGGAGGTATGATGGGTGTATAAATGGGTGGCGGTATGATGAATGTATAAATGGGTGGTGGTATGATGGATGAATAATGTATAGATGGAGGTATGATGGATGAATCGAGGTATGATGGATGTGTAAATGGGTGGAGGTATGATTGATGAATGGATAGAGGTATGATGGATGGATGGTGGCATGACAGATATATAAATGGGTGGAGGTATGATAGATGGATGAATAAATTCTCACCGAGTCATCCATAATAGAGGCGGGGTCGAAGTAGTCTGGTTTGAGCTCGGTCCTCTCACGCCGGTTTTTGGATGCTGGCTGTGTGTACACACAAAAGCATACACAGTCAGTGTTCTGTGCTGTGATTGGTTAATTTGGTTCTATGTTTCATGTGGCATGCTGTGTTTGTCCACACCAGGTCTATGTCCATGGTTTCAAAGTCCATGCCTTCATTCAGGTCTTCCAATCGCTGCTCTGATGACATCATCACATCTTCAACAATTGGCTCTTCATCATCCTCCATCAGACCTGCATTCCGCCGGCTATAAACAAACGCAGGGATGAAAAGAGCAAACTATATTTCCAGTCGAACTTTAGCGCTTGGGGGGGGGGGGGGTGTCCAGGGCGGAGCCTGTTTGCTATCTCCAATTGGGCAACATATCATCTCGCATAGACTAATTGGAATATAATTATTTGTAAACATATGTGTATTTGCAATATACGTATGTCTGTCTTCCTTTCGGCTTTTTCCCTTTTACTCGGGAGTCACCACAGCGAATCATCTGATTCGCACGTTTGATTTGGCAGAGGTTTTTACGTCGGATGCCCTTCCTGTCACAACCCTATTTAGCCAGGGACAGAAATATACCTAGACCACTAGACCACCACTGCCCCTCCTATATAATATATATATTATATATATATATATATATATATATATATATATATATATATATATATATACACACAAAATTGAGATATAGGTCAACCATGGCTCAATGTTTTGTGTTGTATAAATGAAAAAAAAATACACAAATATTTCCTGTAAACCACTTTATACATCTACGAAACATTTTCAACTAGCTGTCCCAGCCTGCTAGTTACTAATTAATGTTGCGATACTACTCAGGCAAATAACCATGACAATGTATTCATTTATATGACAACCACCATGTATTGAGTATTTTCAAATTGAACACGAATTACTTACGTTTGGCTTCAAATTAAAAAAAAAATGAATAAAATGAAAATAAAATTCCCACACATATTAAACTGTTATCAACAATGCAAGTAAGTTTATCACACAATAATTTTACCAATACAGATTACTTTTATTTTACTTTTAATAGAGAAGTACAGAGAAGGTCAGACGGAGCCGCATTGTGCCTTTGTGGATCTGGAGAAAGCATATGACAGGGTGCCGAGAGAAGAACTGTGGTATTGCATGAGGAAGTCTGGAGTGGCAGGGAAGTATGTTAGAGTGGTGCAAGACATGTATGAGAGATGTAAGACAGTGGTGAGGTGTGCTGTCAGTGTTACAGAAAAGTTCAAGGTGGAGGTGGGACTGCATCAAGAGTCAGCTCTGAGCCCCTTCTTGTTTGCTATGGTGATGGGCAGGCTGACAGACAAGGCGAGACAAGATTCCCCATGGACTATGATGTTTGCAGATGACATTGTGATCTGCAGTGAGAGCAGAGAACAAGTGCAGGAAAATCTAGAGAGTTGGAGGTATGCCCTGGAAAGGAGGGGAATGAAGGTTAGCCTCAGTAAGACAGAATACATGTGTGAACGACAAGGACCCAAGAGGAACGGTGAAGATACAGGGGGCAGAGATAAAGAAGGTGGAGGATTTTAAGTACTTAGGCTCAACAATCCAGAGCAATAGAGTGTGTGCAAAAGAGGTGAAGAAGCATGTGCAGGCAGGTTGGAATGGATGGAGAAAAGTGTCCGGTGTGATGTGTGATGGTTTGGACATGTACAGAGGAGGGATAGTGAGTATATTGGTAGTAGTATGCAGAGGTTGGAAATACCAGGCAGAAGGCCCAGGGGAAGACCAAAGAGAAGATTTATGGATGTGGTGAAGGCGGACATGAAGGTAGTTGGAGTAAGAGTAGAAGATGCAGAGGATAGGGTGAGATGGAGGCAGATCATTTGCTGTGGCGACCCCTGAAGGGAACAGCCGAAAGGAAAAGAAGAAGAGGCTCAACAATCCAGAGCAGTGGAGAGTGTGGAAAAGAGGTGAAGAAGCATGTGCAAGCAGGTTGGAATGGTTGGAGAAAAGTGTCCGGTGTGATGTGTGATAGGAGGGTATCAGCAAGAATGAAAGGAAAACTGTACAAGACGGTGTTGAGGCCAGCGATGTTGTATGGTTTAGAAACAGTGGCCCTGGGGAAAAGACAGGAGGCAGAGCTGGAGGTAGCAGAGATGAAAATGTTGAGGTTCTCTTTGGGAGTAACAAGGATGGATAGGATCAGGAATGAGCACATCAGAGGGACAGCCCATGTACGATGTTTTGAAGACAAAGTCAGAGAGGCTAGATTGAGATGGTTTGGACAGGTACAGAGGCGGGATAGTGAGTATATTGGTAGTAAGATGCTGAGGTAGGAACTACCAGGCAGAAGGCCCAGAGGAAGACCAAAGAGACGATTCATGGATGTGGTGAAGAAGGACATGAAGGTAGTTGGTGTAAGAGAAGAAGATGCAGAGGATAGGGTGAGATGGAGGCAGATGATTCGCTGTGGCGACCCCTGAAGGGAAAAGCCAAAAGGAAAGGAAGAAAGAAGAAGATTACTTTTATTAAGTTACATTTCAATGGGATTTCAAGTAATCTAAACAAAATAAATATTTAGTAATTACGTCCGAGTTCTCTTGTCTGTCGGCCGTAAGTGCAATACATCCGTGAGATCCATAATTGATCAGATCGTTGCAATAAACATACAAGGCCTTGTCGGCGATGTCAGATTTCTTTATGATACTCGCCAAAGGGTCAGATACGTTCTGAGTCTGTTTGCCGATTTTCACCTCAAATTTCACAATCTTCTCTAAGCATTCCCACTTAAACTTATTCTTAACATCCTCATCTATTTCTCACACGCGGGATTCCTCTTCTTTCGTAAAAGTTGGCACCATTTTTGGGATTTTCTAACCAGACATTCTCTTCGGAAAAACACAACACACTGCCATTTGCATTGAGCCGAGTCACTTTACATTGTGAAGCTTAAAACAGCCAATCAACGAGCGGCTTACAATATGTGAGGCACTCCAAAAAGAAGGCGCTTGTTGCAAGTTCACTTGCTTGTGCTTGAGATAAAGCGCGGCTTATACGGAATTCCGATTTTTCAAGTTGGCAAGTGCGCCGTTGAATACTTGTTTAGTACTCAGCCTTCACTTTGCTCACTTGAAAGATCGCAAGTCCGGATAAGCCGCGCTTTGTCTCAGAAACACCATACGTAACTTGCGACAAGCGCCTCCTTTTGATGGCCCTATACCCCCATAAAATTTTCTCCCTGGATTTAGACAATTCACAAAAATGACCAATTTCAGATAGCGGAAAATTGTCATCCCAGCAAACAAACAAAAAACCAGTAAATTTTAAACTTGTGAGTCAGTCACTCTGAGGGAAAAACGTGTGTTTACATGGTGTGCTGCATGTGACTCCTCATCTTGGCATTCTGAATGTTTGTTCTCTCCTGCTGCTGTCGCTGCGCTAACATCCACGCTATCTGTGTACTACACACACACACACACACACACACACACACACACACACACAATCAGAAATATCAGCTGTGTGTGCATGTATGGTGTTTTTACTTGTAGTCGATGTGTGTGTGTGTGTGTGTGTGTGTGTGTGTGTGTGTGTGTTTAGGCCATTCATTTTTTATTTTCTGGTTGACAAATCCGCCAAAGCACTGGCAAAAGTGCCGCAAAAAAAGAATTAACCTTTTTAATGTACTATTTTTTCCCCCACCGATCTCTGTAGTGTCTACCGATGTGAAAAAACATCAAATCTTAATCAGACACAAAATCGTACCTTTCTTTCTTCCAAGATGGCGCTCCCTAGAGGGCGACATCATGGTGTTCTCAGAGTCCAGTTGTTTTTTTGCACTATGCTTGTCTATGACCGGGCGACCCTACTGCAGCTGAGAGTGCAGTCCTTTTGAACATTTAGAACTGAGCACACTGAACTCCTATCCTGAGCTAATATGCTACGACAGCTCAATGCTAGCCACACCCCGGATAACAATAAGCCCAGGTGGAGACGCAGCAAGAGGGGAGGGGCCGAACGACGACTCCGGCACTTGGTTAGCAGTGGAAGGTTAGCACTAACGGTCTCTGTGAAACAAGATGGGCAAGCTTCATGCTCGGATTGCAACACAGAGGGATCTACAGGACTGTTCCATGCTGTGTTTCTGTAAATCATGGCTCGAGGAGAGTACACCCGACGAGGCGCTTACACCAGTCGGCTACACGCCTTCAGAGAGGACCAGAGCACAGCGGATAGTGGCAAGGCCCGCGGCAGAGGAACGGCGGTCCTCGTTAAATAAACCTGGTGTACTGACTGTAAGATCATATCTAAACCTCGTTTTTCAGAATGTGGAACATCTAACTTTGAAGTTGTGGTTGTTTTGTTTACCCAGAGAACTGATCATTTTTTTTCCTCAAACAAAATAATGGGCATAGTGCAATATATCATCATCATCATCATCTTCCGCTTAGTCCAGGGTCGGGTCGCGGGGGCAGCAACCTAAGCAAAGAGGTCTAGACGTCCCTCTCCCGAGCCACTTCCTCCAACTCTCCCGGGGGGACACCGAGGCAGTCCCAGACAAGCCGAGAGACATAGTCCCTCCAGCGTGTTCTAGGTCGACCCCGGGGTCTCTTCCCGGTTGGACATGCCCGAAACACCACACCAGGGAGGCGTCCGGGGGCATTCTGACCAGATGCCCGAGCCACCTCAACTGGCCCCTCTCAATGCGGAGGGGCAGCAGATCTACTCCGAGCTCTCCCCGGATGGTGGAGCTTCTCACCTTATCTCTAAGGGAGAACCCCGCCACCCGGCGAAGGAAGCTCATTTCAGCCGCTTGTATCCGTGATCTTGTTCTTTCGGTCATTACCCAAAGCTCGTGACCATAGGTGAGGGTTGGAACGTAGATCGACTGGTAAATTGAGAGCTTCGTCTTGCGGCTCAGCTCCTTCTTCACCACGACGGACCGGTACAGGCACCGCTTAACAGCAGAGGCTGCAGCGATCCGTCTGTCGATCTCTCGCTCCATCCTTCCCTCACTCGTGAACAAGACCCCAAGATACTTAAACTCCTCCAATTGGGGCAGGACCTCATTCCCGACCCGGAGGGTGCATTCCACTATTGTCCGACTGAGAACCATGGCCTCGGACTTGGAGGTACTGATCTTCATCCCGGCTGCTTCACACTCGGCTGCGAATCGCTCCAATGAGAGCTGGAGGGCCCGACTTGATGACGCCAAAAGGACAACATCATCCGCAAAAAGCAGAGACAATATCCGATGGCCACCAAACCAGAACCCCTCATTGCCTCGACTGCGCCTAGAAATTCTGTCCATAAAAATTATGAACAGAATCGGTGACAAAGGACAGTCTTGGCGGACTCCGACTCCCACTGGAAACGAATCCGACCTGCTGTTACCAATACGGACCAAACTCTGGCTCCGGTGATACAGCGACCGAATATCTCGTAGCAACGGATCCGAACGCCAGATTCTCGAGCACGCCCCACAAGATCGTTCGAGGGACACGGTCGAAAGCCTTCTCCAAATCCACAAAGCACATGTGGACAGATTGGGCAAACTCCCATGCCCCCTCCAGAATCCCGTGGAGCGTATAGAGTTGGTCAAGCGTGCTACGGCCAGGACGAAAACCACATTGTTCCTCCTGAATCCGAGGTTCGACTATCGGTCGGATCCTCCTCTCTAGTACCCCTGCATAGACTTTCCCAGGTAGGCTAACGAGTGTGATTCCCCGATAATTGGAACACACCCTCCGGTCCCCCTTCTTAAAAATTGGGACCACCACCCCAGTTTGCCAATCCAGAGGTACAGCCCCTGATGACCACGCGATGTTGCAGAGACGTGTCAACCAAGACAGTCCTACAACATCCAGAGCCCTGAGATATTCCGGGCGGATCTCGTCCAACCCCGGAACTCGACCACCTAGGAACTTTTTGACGACCTCCACTCCAGTGATGGGCGGACCCTCACCCGAACCCCCAGGGTCTTCCTCTTCCACGGAGGGCGTGTTGGTGGGATTGAGGAGGTCCTCAAAGTATTCCCTCCACCTCTCGACGACATCCCCAGTCAAGGTAAGCAGCTCCCCACCTCCCGACACCCGAGTGTCCAGAACATATGGTCGCAAGTCCGATGACACGACTACAAAGTCAATCATCGAACTGCAACCTAGGGTGTCCTGGTGCCAAGTGCACTTATGGACACCCTTATGTTCAAACATGGTGTTCGTGATAGACAAACTGTGACGAGCACAGAAGTCCAACAACGAAACACCATTCAGATTCAGACTGGAGAGGCCGTACCTTCCGATCACACCCTTCCAGGTCACACTATCGTTGCCCACATGGGCGTTGAAGTCTCCCAAGACAACAAGTGAGTCTCCCGAGGGAGCATTCTCCAAAACCCCCCCCCCCCCCCCAAAGACTCCAAAAAGGGTGGGTACTCTGAACTGTCATTTGGTGCATAAGCACAAAGAACAGTCAGGACCCGTCCCCCTGCCCAAAGACGGAGGGAAGCTACCCTTTCGTCAACCGGGGAGAACCCCAACATTTGGGCACCGAGACAGGGGGCAACAAGAATACCCACACCGGCTCGCCGCCTCTCCCCATGAGCAACTCCAGAATAGAAGAAGGTCCAGCCTCTCTCGAGATGGATGGTTCCAGAGCCCAAGCTATGCGTTGAGGTGAGCCCGACTATATCTAGTCGGTATCTCTCCATCTCACGCACCAAATCAGGCTCCTTTCCCGCCAGAGAGGTGACATTCCATGTCCCGAGGGTCAGAGTAAGTAGCCGAGGATCGGTCCAACAGAACCCATGCCTTTGGCTGCCACCCAACTCACACTGCACCCGACCCCTAAAATTATAATATAATTATAATATAATATAATTTGGTGCAATTTAATTTATTGTTGTTGTGTCTACTGATTTATTTATTTATTGTATTATTATCATTACTATTATTATCATTTTATTTTTATTACTATTTTTATTATATTGTTTACTGAGCCTGTGTAAGGTCCTTTTTAAATATAGAACTTTATGTATTCATTTTAAAGAAGTATGTGTTTTTGTTGATTTGAGTCTTCCTTCTTGTTTTTTAACTTGACTCTTTGCATGACCACGCAAGAATTCCTGTGTGTAAAAACACAAATAGTACATAAAAATTTTGAATCTTGAAATATTATGTATAATTTTGTGTTCGCCCTCGAGATCGTGCTTACATCTTGAAATCCAAATGAATTTTCGCATCAGGTATCGTGAGTCGAGACCCCCAGCATGCTTTGCGAGCAACTCTAATGAACAGATAATGTATTGTATTGAGACAAATGTAATTTGCACACTACATTTGATGATATTCCCAGCACTCCGAGAGTCATCAACCAGATATGACATGAAAAAAATTTAAGTGATGACACCTTGCTGTGCTATTAATATCAACAAAATAACAAAATACTTCTTTTTTTTTTTTTTTTATTTTCCCTCCGACACTTTTTTTTTCCAAAATTGTAAATAATAATATTTTAAATCTAGTGTCCTTATTTTTTCTTATTTCCTCCGACATCACTAAATTTTTGCTGAAAAATCTGTCAACCAGAAAATACTTGTAGTGGATAGGGGTGTATGCATGCATGCATGCTTGATACATATGCTTTTACTTGGAGTAACATGTGTATGCTCTTAGTTGTAGTTTATTTTGGGTATGTATGTGTGCACACTTGTGTGTGCTTTTACTTGTAATCGATCGATGGAGGTATGTGTATGTGAGCGTGTACACATGTGTATGCTCTTAGTTGTAGTCGATTGTAATGGTGTGTGTGTGTGTGTGTGTGTGTACTTATGCATGTGCTTTTACTTGTAGTCGATGGGTGTGTGTGGCTGTTGTAACGCGTTGTGCTGTGACTGGTTGCTCATAGTGTACACGCCGACGTATCCATCCTCTGGGCGGAGTTTCTTAGCATCTCGCAACACAGTGGAGGTCATGTGAGGTGATGACATCATCACAGGAGGTGATGACATCATCATAGGAGTCTGGGGCTGCTGCTCACGAGCCATCCACCCACTCGCATCAGTGCTGCTACAGCTACTCTCCTCTGAGAGACAGACAGGCAGAGAGACAGAGTGTGAGACAGGCAAACACACACGTACGCACGCACGCACACACAAGCTGTGTAAGCGATCATGAGCATTACTGTGTGGAACACCTTCAGGCAGCTTTCTCTTGGAGGGGGCGGGGTTTACTCTCGGCTTTCTGCTGCGGGCAGAACCTCGGCCACTGACCCCACTGAGAACAGACAGAGTGTCATCGTCTGCCCCAGCCTGCAGAGAGTTCCTGTAGGAGATGAGGGGAAGCCAAGACTCCTCCCTCTGCAGGGACATTTGAAATGTCATGAAGCGCTCCAGGTACATGTGTCTGAAATACATACACACACACACACACACACACACACACACACACACACACACACACACGTAAATATTTACTTCACTACATTTCCATAATGCTACATTGTCATTGGATAAGCTGTAGTGACATCAAGATTTCCACTGGCAACCAGGTGTATTCTGATTCCCTTACTATGAAAACCATGCCTTGTCCTTCATGGAATATTTGCTTTATCTGTTTTATGTGTGTGTGTGTGTGTGTGTGTGTGTGTGTGTGTGTGTGTGTGTGTGTGTGTGCGTGCCTTACACAGTCCTACGGTCCTGACGCAGCAGTTTGGAGGAGAATTCACTGAGGATGTCGAGGAAGGCAAGGTTAAGAGGAGGTGTGCCCTCACCCTGTGGACTCGGCTCTTTAAATGCAAACTCAATACCATCCCTGTAACACACACACACACACACACACAGTACAGGTAATACATGTTTAATATGTGTGTCAGAGCTACACAGAATCGCCAACAGGAGTGTTGGCCTTCACTCCCCACACACTTCATTGCTTCATCCTCCCTTCAACACCCGTGGTAGGTACTTATACCTGTAGACCAGAACATACCCCACAACACCCGCTATTTTAGAGCTAGCACACCCAAGATACAAACCTCCCATCAATAAGAACCACACCACAAAACAACAAAGATTTCATCATGTCTATGTCATCATACCTGAACCCACCTGATCAGCATTTCACCTCGTGAAGTGGAGACCGAGGGAAGAAACCCCACAAAAACACACAACTACTAAAAAAAGCTGAGCTACAAGCCTCGAAAATCCTCAGAACAGAAGGAAGGAACAGTCCGGTTTGATCAGGAAAACTGGCTTGTACAAACAAAATTACAAACAAAAATAAAAACCTTTTTCTCAGCTGAAACCTTGGTTGATGCGCTTCTCATTTCAAGGTACTTCACACACCTAGAAATTATTAATAAACTTCTGCTCAATCATCT
The DNA here is from genome assembly GCA_024760905.1 of Plotosus lineatus. NCBI lineage: Eukaryota > Metazoa > Chordata > Actinopteri > Siluriformes > Plotosidae > Plotosus > Plotosus lineatus. The sequence continues at coordinate 48,680,361 of CM045740.1, forward strand.
CGTTTTTATTCAGTTATCTCAGAAGAACTGCCACATCACTTGAATACAGTAGGAGCTTGACTATTCGCGGTTTTGCACTCGCAGCTTTGCATATTCGTGGATTGCCAAACAACTGTCAAGTGATTCTAATTCAGCCAATGGCTATTCTCCCTCCTGCTGATTGGTTGTGATGATGTAATGCCCCCTCTTCCTCATTCGCGCACACTTTGTGCCTGTGCTTTGTTAGTGTGTGTGTTTTTAGTTACAGTTAAGCTCCATCATGCCATCCAAACGTTGCGCACCTTCTCAGGCTTCTGGTAAGGCGCCGAAGTGCCAGAAAAAGGTAACAACGCTGCATGAAAAAGTAGAACTGCTTGATATGATTCAGGAAGGAAAACATTTTGCTGCAGAAGTGCTAAGAAGTTAAATGTTGTATGAAACAAGGTCATCATCAGAATGGAACCTGCCTTAGTATTCTGGATACTTCTAGTTTAGGGATCAGTAACCTTTGCCATTCAAAGAGCCATTTGAACCCGTTTTCTACATTAAAGAAAACACTGGGAGCCACAAATCCTTTTTTGACATTTAAAATCAAATAACACTGCATATAATGTTTTCCCCCTTTTTCCTTTACGTTAATGTAAAACAACAATGTGTTGCATTGAGTTAAACGACTGCAGAAACAATTAAATTACAAATCTGCTTGCAACAAAAACATTTAGATTTATAAAAAAAAAAAAAAAAAAAAAAAAAAAAAAATCGCCAGTCTCCCCGCAACCCTAATTAGGATTAAGTGGTTCAGAAAATGAATGAATGTGTTCCAGTCCTTCTTGTATTTTTATAAAGAAAAAGAATATCTGTCCCACGAGGCATGGGACGGGGTGCAGCCAGATGTGTTAACGGATTGGATAGTCTACCTCACAATCACGCCCTTCGTGGGATTTTCTTTTTCATTATTCATTATATTAATGTTGTTTTGTCATTGTTTTAATTTACAAAAATGACAGCAACACATAAAAGTACAGTCGGTCCTCTACTTACGAAAACCTCTGAATGCGAAAAATCCAGGTTACGAAAAACACTCCTAAATTTTCGTCCTATTTTTTATGAAAACAACCTCTTTTTACAAAAAGCAACAAAAGCGCCATTCAAACATTGCGCGAGTTGTTCTCTCATTGGCTGTCCCCCAACATCCCGCCTTGCTGGCCTCCTATTGGCCAGGAGGGAGCTGAACTGTACCCATACTTCCTGTTTGTCACTTCCTGTTTGTTCATGAAGGACCGTTGAACAGGACTGTTGGCTCGTGAATTTTTTGAGTCTGATCATTGCTGCGTTATATTTCATTATCCATCATGGATCCCAAGAAAGTGATTCCCAGTGACACTGATAAGAAGAAGCGTGCTCCGTTATCAATCGTAGTGAAGCAGGAAATAATAAAAAAATACGAAGGTGAGATGCGGTTGAGCGAAATCGCAAAGATAAGATAAGATAAGATACAGCTTTATTAATCTCACAATGGAGAAATTCACTGTTACAGGCTCTTGAGGTACCATCAGTAGGGGGTACAAAAATAGATACATATACAAACATACACACATACATATATATTATATAAGTAAATAAATAAATAGATACATAAATAGTATAAATTAATAAACAATAAAAGAAAAGAAGGGAACGACTTTATAGACTGGCCTATATTAAAGTGTAATGTATCTGAGTGCAGAGTAGATGGGTTGATGTTCCCAGTCAGTGGGGTAGATGTGGCTGATTAAAGTGCGTGGGGTTTTTATTGCACATAACCGGTATTTTCACAGACAGTTACAAAGTGGCGTTGTACAGTCTGACAGCGGTGGGAATGAACGACCTGCGGTAGCGCTCCTTCCTGCACTGAGGATGTCTGAATGGTTGTAAGGTAATGGAAAGTATGGCTGAAACCACTCTACAATCGGGATGATATTGAAGCAGAAGGAGACCTTAAAAGAGGAGATACTGTGACGGAGGCAATTATTTCGGAACGATATTGAAGCAGAAAGAGGCATTAAAAACAAAGATACAGGGCGGAGGCGATTATTTCGTAAAAAGCAACCGCCATATTTAAGGACCTCATGAAGGAGGGTGGGGGTGAGGGTTCTTCAGACCAGCAACCCCTGGACTTTAAAGCGTCGCATGGGTGGTTCGAGAGATTTAACAAAAGGTCAATAATTTTCATTTATTTTTAAGACATATTTCATACAAAATGGGTGTACTTTTATCATTTTTAAAGGGTTTATGGGGTAGTCTTAGGAGCCTTGGAACGAATCACACGTTTTACATGTAAAATGCACCTCTACTTATGAAAACTCGAGGTTACGAAAAAGGCACTGGAACGGATTAATTTCGTAAGTAAAGGGCTGACTGTATATGAAGACTTATTTTTAGAAGAAGCCTGCTCAACGTTCTAAGTAATATTAATGCTTAATGCTGCACTGACCGACCCATTCTCAGAGTGGAGACTGAACCACACACAGTCTTTTATTTTGTCAATGGGAGGAGAGTTATTTAATTCGGAGATTGCTGTGTATAAACAAATCTCATATACCGTCTCTTACTTCAACTGTGATATCCGTTCCTGGATTACAAACCCTGGCGGGCGAAAAAAATCTCTCTCGCTCGCTGCTCTGCTGCTGGTGAGAACACTCCTTGCCATGAGCACAAGAATTTGGAAATCCACCAACACAGCAGATCAAACCGAGACTCTCAATGTAGCTTATTAATATAACAACAGCGAGGTCCACAAGAGAACACACACAAAATCACCCCACCCACACCAAATAAATATCCGCCCACACCAGTGACTGTTAATTTTCATCTATGTAATTTTCAACCCTAAAAGAGCATTTTTGAAAGGGTACCCACTGGGTACCTGTGGGTACCCGACTGTTGCAAGACTCTGACTTAAGCAGATTCTCCCATCATTCAGGTGAAAACTGGTTTAAACTACCCCTGGAAGCCCGAAGTGCTTCCGATGTGAGTAAATAAGCGGCATTTTCTTTTTGTAGTTGAACTGCGGGTTGCCGACCCCTGATATAATGCAATGCAAAGTAAATCCAGTCAGCCCTCTACTTACGAAAACTTCTGAATACTAAAAATCCAAATGACGAAAAACATTTTCATAAATTTTCGCCCTCTGTATACGAAACAACCTCTTCTTACGAAAAGCGCCAAACACACCATTAAAAAATTCAAACGCGCCATTCAGACATTCAAACAATGGCGAGTTGCTCTCTCATTGGCTGTCTCCCAACATCCCGCCATGCTGGCCTCCCATTGGCCAGGAGGGAGCTGAACTGTACCCATTCCTGTACCCATATTTCCTGTTTGTCAAGTGAAGCAGGAAATAATAAAAATACGGAAGTGGGATGCGGTTGAGCGAAATCGCAAAGGAGTATGGCTGAAACCCTGAAACCCCTCTACAATCGAGACGATATTGAAGCAGAAGGAGACCTTAAAAGAGAAGATAATGTGACTCAGTCGATTATTTCAGAACGATATTGAAGCAGATGGAGGCATTAAGCGCAGAGATGCAGTGCCTGGGTAAAGGAGAGATGTACTGTTGGTTCGTGAGGTTTTTTTGTACTCATTGCAGCTATTTTGAGGAGGTCTGGATGAGCCGCGCCCCGTCTCAAAAGCTCCGCATTCGACCACGAAGCATTTTAGTGCACGGAAGTGGGCAGCGCCACAAATGTTCCATGCACAGAATGCTCTGTGGGACAAATGCAGACCTCTGATCTCTCAAGGAAGCAAGTTAATATTGAATCCAGACCTCATATCTTTCAAACAGGTAATTCTGCTTTAAATACAAACACCCCGTCTCAAAAGCTCCGTTGGCTGCACACTGCGTGTGAACGGAACACGCATTCGGCAGAGCGCACCACTCCGAAAGAGAGAGAGAGAGTGGTGTGTGTGTGTGTGTGTGTGTGTTCCCCACATCCATAAATCCATCCATCCAGAAATCTTCTCTTTCGTCTTCCTCTAGGCCTTCTGCCTGGTGGTTCCAACCTCAGCATCCTGCTACCAATATACTCTCTATCCCTCCTCTGCACATGTCCAAACCATCTCAATCTAGCCTCTCTAACTTTGTCGCCAAAGGTCCTTCTTATTCACACAGATGTATTCTCTCTTACTGAGGATAACCTTCATTCCCCTCCTTTCCAGGGCATACCTCCACCTCTCTCGGTTTTCCTGTACTTGTTCTCTGCTCTCACTACAGATCACAATGTCATCTGTAAACATCGTAGTCCATGGAGAATCTTGTCTAACCTCGTCTGTCAGCCTGTCCATCACCATGACAAACAAGAAGAGGCTCAGAGTTGACCCTTGATGCAGTCCCACCTCCACCTTGAACTCGTCTGCCACACCTACAGCACACCTCACCACTGTCTTACATCTCTCATACATGTCCTGCACCACGCTAACATACTTCTCTGCCTCTCCAGACTTCCTCATGCAATACCACAGTTCCTCTCTCGGCACCCTGTCATATGCTTTCTCCAGATCCACAAAGGCTTTCATTTGTCTTCAAGGAGGAGTTGAAACAGGCTTTGGGTGGTCAGGAAGTGCTTCCTGATGACTGGACAACCACAGCAAATGTGATCAGGGAGACAGGTAGGAGAATACTTGGTGTGTCATCTGGAAGGAAAGTAGATAAGGAGACTTGGTGGTGGAATGAGGAAGTGCAGGAGTGTGTACAAAGGAAGAGTCGAAGGTAGCGGTGTCAAAGGCCAAACAAAGGGCGTATGATGACTTGTATGCTAGGTTGGATGGTAAGGAGGGAGAAAATGATTTATACAGGTTGGCACAGCAGAGAAATAGAGATGGGAAGGATGTGCAACAAGTTAGAGTGATTAAGGACAGAGTGGGAAATGTATTGACTGATGACAGAAGTGTGCTGGGATGATGGAAAGAGTACTTTGAAGAGCTGATGAATGAGGGAAATGAGACAGGAAAAAAAAAAAAAAGAGTACAGTCCTCCCTTGAATATCGCGGATAATGTAGACCAGACCTGTCAGCGACATTCGAAAAACCGAAGTAGGAACGCCCCGCCCCCCCATTTTTACCATGTTGTCTCATTTCTATATGTTTTCACATCTATACAATATCAAGAAGTGTATATTAAACATTACACAGTTATATGCATATGTAAATACTGTAATGCATTAATATTTAAATAGAATTTATATATAAATACTTTTATGTACTGTACTCACCTCTGACAATACTGTAGCTCTTCTCCGCAGGCGCAGGATGTTCACAAACATGATACAGTAAGATCACAAAATCAATTTTTTTTTATTATTAAAATACCCTGATGTACCAAGATCGCGATGCTCAAATAGCGAAGTGGCAAGGGATGACTGTAGAAGAAGTGACCTTTGAGGACCAGGAAGTAGCGAAGATTAGTAAGGGTGAGGTGAGGAGGGCATTGAAGAGGATGAAGAGTGGAAAGGCAATTGGTCCTGATGACATACCGGTGGAGGTATGGAAGTGTCTCGGCGAGGTAGCAGTAGATTTTTCTGACATGAACATTCAACAAGGTCTTGGAGAGGATGCCAGAGGAATGGAGAAGTGTGATGGTGCCCATTTTTAAGAACAAGGGAGACGTGCAGAGTTGTGGCAACTACAGGGGGATAAAGTTGATGAGCCATACAATGAAGTTATGGGAAAGAATAGTGGAAGCTAGACTAAGGGCAGAGGTCAGCATTTGTGAACAACAGTTTGGTTTCATGCCAAGAAAGAGCACCACAGATGCAGTGTTTGCTTTGAGGATGTTAATAGAGAAGTACAGAGAAGGTTAGACGAAGCTGCATTGTGCCTTTGTGGATCTGGAGAAAGCATATGACAGGATGCCGAGAGAGGAACTGTGGTGTTGCATGAGGAAATCTGGAGTAGCAGAGAAGTATGTTAGAGTGGTGCAGCACATGTATGAGAGATGTAAGACAATGGTGAGGTGTGCTCTCGGTGTGACAGAAGAGTTCAAGGTGGAGGTGGGACTGCATCAATGGTCAACTTTCAGCCCCTTCTTGTTTGCTATGGTGATGGACAGGCTGACAGACGAAGTTAGACAAGAATCTCCATGGAGAGCAGAGAACTAGTGCAGGAAAATCTAGAGAGGTGGAGGTATGCCTTGGAAAGGAGGGGAATGAAGGTTAGTCTCAGTAAGACAGAATACATGTGTGTGAATGACAAGGACCCAAGAGGAACGGTGAGGTTACAAGGAACAGAGATGAGGAAGGTGGAGGATTTTAAGTACTTAGGCTCAACAATCCAGAGCAATGGAGAGTGTGGAAAAGAGGTGAAGAAGCGTGTGCAGCCAGGTTGGAATGGTTGGAGAAAAGTGTCCGGTGTGATGTGTGATAGGAGGGTATCAGCAAGAATGAAAGGAAGAGTGTACAAGACGGTGTTGAGGCCAGCGATGTTGTATGGTTTAGAAACAGTGGCCCTGGGGAAAAGACAGGAGGCAGAGCTGGAGGAAGCAGAGATGAAAATGTTGAGGTTCTCTTTGGGAGTAACGAGGATGGATAGGATCAGGAATGAGCACATCAGCGCACATGTAAGACGTTTTGGAGACAAAGTCAGAAAGCGTGGATTGAGATGGTTTGGACATGTCCAGAGGAGGGATGATGAGTATATTGGTATTAGGATGCTGAGGTTGGAACTACCAGGCAGAAGACCAAAGAGATGATTCATGGATGTGGTGAAGGAGGACATGAAGGCAGTTGATGGACGAGAAGAAAATGCAGAGGATAGGGTGAGATGGAGGCAGATGATTCGCTTTGGCGACCCCTGAAGGGAACAGCCGAAAGGAAAAGACGAAAGATTTTAGCGTATGTAATAGACACAATATTTTACTTCCGGTTGATCGTTCGCCCATGTAACATATAATAACCTCGTTATTCACAGGGCCTACCGTACTTCTGGAGAAAACTTGTGTGTTGTACAATGAGTTTTGATAGACTGTTAGAAATATACAAAAACTAACAAACAAATAATTTAGCAGTGATGTCACAGTCTGTAACTGGTTAACCATACATCAAACGAAT